>JBBGZY010001271.1:135000-502449 GCA_037952925.1 Lithobates clamitans | reverse complement strand
ATAATACAATGTACAGGGGGGAGGGGGGATAATACAATGTACAGGGGGGAGGGGATAATACAATGTACAGGGGGAGGGGGGATAATACAATGTACAGGGGGGAGGGGGGATAATACAATGTACAGGGGGGAGGGGATAATACAATGTACGGGGGGGAGGGGGGATAATACAATGTACAGGGGGGAGGGGATAATACAATGTACAGGGGGGAGGGGGGATAATACAATGTACAGGGGGGAGGGGGATAATACAATGTACAGGGGGGAGGGGGGATAATACAATGTACAGGGGGGAGGGGGGATAATACAATGTACAGGGGGGAGGGGATAATACAATGTACAGGGGGGAGGGGGGATAATACAATGTACAGGGGGGAGGGGGGATAATACAATGTACAGGGGGGAGGGGGGATAATACAATGTACAGGGGGGAGGGGGATAATACAATGTACAGGGGGGAGGGGGGATAATACAATGTACAGGGGGGAGGGGGGATAATACAATGTACAGGGGGGAGGGGGGATAATACAATGTACAGGGGGGGAGGGGGGATAATACAATGTACAGGGGGGAGGGGGGATAATACAATGTACAGGGGGGAGGGGATAATACAATGTACAGGGGGGAGGGGGGATAATACAATGTACGGGGGGGAGGGGGGATAATACAATGTACAGGGGGGAGGGGGGTAATACAATGTACAGGGGGGAGGGGGGTAATACAATGTACAGGGGGGAGGGGGGGGGATAATACAATGTACAGGGGGGAGGGGGGTAATACAATGTACAGGGGGGAGGGGGGATAATACAATGTACAGGGGGGAGGGGGTAATACAATGTACAGGGGGGAGGGGGGGATAATACAATGTACAGGGGGGAGGGGGGTAATACAATGTACAGGGGGGAGGGGGGATAATACAATGTACAGGGGGGAGGGGGGGATAATACAATGTACAGGGGGGAGGGGGGATAATACAATGTACAGGGGGGAGGGGGGTAATACAATGTACAGGGGGGAGGGGGGATAATACAATGTACAGGGGGAGGGGATAATACAATGTATGGGGGGAGGGGGGATAATACAATGTACAGGGGGAGGGGATAATACAATGTACAGGGGGAGGGGATAATACAATGTACAGGGGGAGGGGATAATACAAAGTACAGGGGGGAGGGGTGATAGGATGGAGTGTAATGTTTCTCTCTCAGGACATTCTGTATGAAAAGTTCTCCATCATCTGATTGTTTTCAGTCTTTCCTGCACTGCCCCTCCCCCCCGTAGTTTCTTTGTCCCCTCCTGTACTCCCCTCCATGGTCTTCCATATCACCTGATCTCTCTGGAAGTTTATCCTTCAACTTCTTGTCTGTCTCTGACTGCAGCACCATGTGAGAGGAGGGGGAGGGGTGTCCTCCATTATCTTGTAGCTCAGAAAGGGGGAGGGGTGTCCTCCATTTTCTTGTAGCTCAGAGAAGGGGAGGGGTGTCCTCCATTTTCTTGTAGCTCAGAGAGGGGGAGGGGTGTCCTCCATTTTCTTGTAGCTCAGAGAGGGGGAGGGGTGTCCTCCATTTTCTTGTAGCTCAGAAAGGGGGAGGGGTGTCCTCCATTTTCTTGTAGCTCAGAGAGGGGGACTGGTGTCTTCCATTTTCTTGTAGCTCAGAGGGGGAGGGGGTGTCCTCCATTTTCTTGTAGCTCAGAAAGGGGGAGGGGTGTCTTCCATTTTCTTGTAGCTCAGAGGGGGAGGGGGTGTCCTCCATTTTCTTGTAGCTCAGAGGGGGAGGGGTGTCTTCCATTTTCTTGTAGCTCAGAGGGGGAGGGGTGTCCTCCATTTTCTTGTAGCTCAGAGGGGGAGGGGTGTCCTCCATTTTCTTGTAGCTCAGAGGGGGAGGGGGTGTCCTCCATTTTCTTGTAGCTCAGAGGGGGAGGGGTGTCTTCCATTTTCTTGTAGCTCAGAGGGGGAGGGGTGTCCTCCATTTTCTTGTAGCTCAGGGATTCAATCTTCCTGTAATTACACGATGACTTCTCATTGTTTAGAAGAAATGTGTCCATTGATGAAGATCTTCCTCCTTTATATACATTGGGGTTGGTTTATTAAATTCACTGTGCACTACAAGTCACTTTAGATCTGAGGAGAAGATCTGAAATGAGGGGAATCTCAGCTGATTTCTATCATCCAATCATGTGCAAGCAAAAATGCAGTATATTTTCCTGGCATGTCCCCCTCAGATCTACAGCGACTGCAATTACTTGTAGTGCACAGTGGATTTGTAAATCAACCTGACTTTCTCCATGGGGGAGGGGTGTCCTCCATTTTCTTGTAGCTCAGAGAGGGGGAGAGGTGTCCTCCATTTTCTTGTAGCTCAGAGAGGGGGAGAGGTGTCCTCCATTTTCTTGTAGCTCAGAGAGGGGGAGAGGTGTCCTCCATTTTCTTGTAGCTCAGAGAGGGGGAGGGGTGTCCTCCATTTTCTTGTAGCTCAGAGATTCAATCTTCCTGTAATGACACGGTGACTTCTCATTGTTTAGAAGAAATATGTCCATTGATGAACATCTTCCTGCTTTATATACAATGTATCCATGGAGGAGGGGTGTCCTCCATTTTCTTGTAGCTCAGAGAGAGGGAAGGGATGTCCTCCATGTTCTTGTAGCTCAGGGGGGCATCCTCCATTTTCTTGTAGCTCAGAGAGGGGGAGGGGTGTCCTCCATTTTCTTGTAGCTCAGAGAGGGGGAGGAGTGTCCTCCATTTTCTTGTAGCTCAGAGAGGGGGAGGGGGTGTCCTCCATTTTCTTGTAGCTCAGAGAGGGGGAGGGGTGTCCTTCATTTTCTTGTAGCTCAGGGATTTAATCTTCCTGTAATGACACAATGTCATTGTTTACAAGGAATGTGTCCATTGATGAAGATCTTCCTCCTTTATATACAATGTATCCATGGGGGAAGGGTTGCCACCTCATCCCTTTAAACCCCAACACATATGAATTACACAGGTTCTGTGGCTAATTGAATGCAGGTAAGGCACTAAGTGAGTTTAATTACCACCTTAATCAGCCACAGAACCCGTGTAATTAATATGTGTTCGAGTTTAAAGGGATGAGGTGGCAACTCTACATGGGGGTTACAATGGCCCCGCCCATTGTATCCGCCCACTTCCTCTCCTAACTCAGCTTTACCCTTTCACTGCTTGAACTCTCCTATTCCTGTCCCTCCCCCCAAATATGATCTATTATGGGACAATAAAGCCATGGCGCTGTGATTTATGATGTCTCTCTGTATTTGTAGAACTGTTTATCACCCCGATATTTCCAGTAACACATGAAATGGATTGTAGTGCCCCTAGAGTTGCCACCTCATCCCTTTAAACCAGAACACATATTAATTACACAGGTTCTGTGGCTGATTAAGGTGGTAATTAAACTCACTTGGTGCCTTATCTGCATTAAATCAGCCTCAGAACCCGAGTAATTCAAAGGTGTTCAGGTTTAAAGGGATGAGGTGGCAACTCTAGATGAGTTTGATGTTTGAATTGAACATACATATATATATATATATATATATATATATATATATATATATATATATATATATATATATACCGTATATACTCGAGTATAAGTCGAATTTTTCAGCACATTTTTTTGTGCTGAAAGTGCCCCCCTCGACTTATACTCGAGTCAAGCACTTTTCTGCAGCAAAAAAGTTCATTTTCCGTACCGACTTTGGGGCCCCGTATCTCAGGGCCACTTGGTGCTAGGAACCCCACATTTGGTGTGCAAATTCAGTAGAACTGGTACCACAACATATCCAAAGCTGGGGTTCCTAGCACCAAGTGGCCCTGAGATACGGGGCCCCAAATCCGGTTCGGAAAATGTCATTCTCTGCTGCAGAAAAGTGCTTGACATTTTCTGAACCGACTTTGGGGCCCCGTATCTCAGGGCTACTTGGTGCTAGGAACCCCAAATTTGGTGTACAAACCCAGTGGAACTGGTACCATAACATATCCAAAGCTGGGGTTCCTAGCACCAAGTGGCCCTGAGATACAGGGCCCCAAAACCGGTTCGGAAAATGTCATTCTCTGCTGCAGAAAAGTGCTTGACATTTTCTGAACTGATTTTTGGGGCCCTGTATCTCGGGGCCACTTGGAGCTAGAAACCCCAGCTTTGAAAATTTTATAGTTCGACTGGGTTTGCACACCAAATTTGGGGTTCCTAGCACTAAGTAGCCCTGAGATACGGGGCCCCAAATTCGGTCAACTGTGTCCATCTGCAGCAATGTCATTTCGGGACCCTTTGGGTTCAGAGACCCCAAATTTTGGCTGCAGCTAGGGGGGCATCTAGGAACCCTTAACTACCAAGTTTGAAGTTCAGGGGACCTATGGCTACAAATGGGCACAGTGAGGCATGCAAATGGGCATTGTTGACCCTCTTTTCCACTTACAGTAGCTGTGCATTTCTCACCCTCGTCTTATACTCGGGTCAATAAGTTTTTCCCATTTTTTTTGTGGTAAATTAGGGCCTCGACTTATACTCGGAACGACTTATACTCGAGTATATACGGTATATATTTATTTATTTATTTCAGGTACTTATATAGTGCCATCAATTTACGCAGCGCTTTACATATACACACATATATATATATATATATTAGAGGTCGTCCAATATTTGGCGTTTTTTACTTAATCGGCATCGGCCGATTGTGCTGATAAAAAAGGCCGATTATAACTTCAGCGCGACTTGCAAATGACTTCTGTAATAGAATTCAATGCAAGTTGCCTGTCTGTGGAGCGACTTCTCTCCTCTCTGGGCGGCCAAGTCTGATAAAAGAACCTAAAAAGATACAATGTTTCCACTTGTCAATGAACTGAACTCCGTGTGTAGAAGTTCCCAGTTTAACCTTTTAAAGACTAAATCTTTTCTGACACTTGTTGCTTATAGGTAAAAATCCTGTATTTTCTGCTAGAAATTCACTTGGAACCCCCAAAAATTATATATATATATATTTTTTTTTAGCAGAGACCCTAGGGAATAAAATAGCGGTTGCTGCAATATTTTATGTCACATGGTATTTGCGCAGCGGTCTTTCAAACGCAGTTTTTTTGGAAAGAATACACTAATGAATTTTTAAAAAAAACTAAGCAGTAAAGTTAGCCCATTTTTTTTCATCCTAAAGTTTTGATTACCTGTTTTTATATAAGAAATGTTCTGTATCACTTATTACTGGATGGCACAGTGGTGTAGTGGGTAGCACAGTGGTGTAGTAGGTAGCACAGTGGTGTAGTGGGTAGCACCGTGGTGTAGTGGGTAGCACAGTGGTGTAGTGGGTAGCACCGTGGTGTAGTAGGTAGCACAGTGGTGTAGTGGGTAGCACAGTGGTGTAGTAGGTAGCACAGTGGTGTAGTAGTTAGCACAGTGGTGTAGTAGGTAGCACAGTGGTGTAGTAGGTAGCACAGTGGTGTAGTAGGTAGCACAGTGGTGTAGTAAGTAGCACAGTGGTGTAGTAGGTAGCACAGTAGTGTAGTGGGTAGCACAGTGGTGTAGTGGGTAGTACAGTGGTGTAGTAGGTAGCACAGTGGTGTAGTGGGTAGCACAGTGGTGTAGTAGGTAGCACAGTGGTGTAGTGGGTAGCACAGTGGTGTAGTAGGTAGCACAGTGGTGTAGTAGGTAGCACAGTGGTGTAGTGGTAGCACAGTGGTGTAGTAGGTAGCACAGTGGTGTAGTAGGTAGCACAGTGGTGTAGTAGGTAGCACGGTGGTGTAGTGGGTAGCACAGTGGTGTAGTGGGTAGCACAGTGGTGTAGTAGGTAGCACAGTGGGGTAGTGGGTAGCACAGTGGTGTAGTAGGTAGCACAGTGGTGTAGTAGGTAGCACGGTGGTGTAGTGGGTAGCACAGTGGTGTAGTGGGTAGCACAGTGGTGTAGTAGGTAGCACGGTGGTGTAGTGGGTAGCACAGTGGTGTAGTGGGTCGCACAGTGGTGTAGTAGGTAACACAGTGGTGTAGTAGGTCGCACAGTGGTGTAGTGGGTCGCACAGTGGTGTAGTGGGTAGCACAGTGGTGTAGTGGGTAGCACAGTGGTGTAGTGGGTAGCACAGTGGTGTAGTAGGTAGCACAGTGGTGTAGTAGGTAGCACGGTGGTGTAGTGGGTGGCACAGTGGTGTAGTGGGTAGCACTCTTGCCTAGCAGTAAAAAGGGTAGCTGGTTCGTATCCCAACCACGACACTACCTGCCTGGAGTTTCCATGTTCTCCCTGTGCCTGCGTGGGTTTCCTCCGGGTCCTCCCACACTACAAAGACATGCTGGGAGGTTACCTGGCTTCTGTCCAAAATTGTCCCCAGTATATGAATGTGAGTTGGGGATTGTGGGCTCCTTGAGGGTAGGAACAGATGTATGTGTGGAGTGCTACAGAAATGAACAGTGCTAAATGGGTACCCTAAATATATAATGATATAATTGATGAGCATCTTAATGAGACACAATGTACAGGGATAGGGACAATTGTAGACACTCACTCTGGATGGACTGGTGTCTTTATTCAACCTTACTAACTATGTGACTATGTATGTACTTAAGGTTGCCTTCACAGCAGGCAGGCGTTGACGGTAAAACGCTGCTAGTTGTAGCGGCGCTTTACCGTGATTTTAGCGGTGCTATTCGGCTGCTAGCGGGGCGCCTATAACCCAGCTAGCGCCAGAGGAAGGCGTTGAATGAAGCCCGTGAATGAAGCCCGTGAAGCGCCGCTGCCGAATCGCTTTGCAGGTGCTTCGGCAGCGGTTCGCATTCATTTCAATGGGCAGGAATGGTGGAGGAGCGGTATACACCGCATCAAAGATGCTGCTTGCTGGACTTTAACCAGTTCAATACCGGGCATTTTCACCCCCTTCCTTCCCAGGCCAATTTTTCGTTTTCAGCGCTGTCGCACTTTAAACGACAATTGCGCAGTCGTGCAACGTTGTACCCAAAAAAAATTGACGTCCTTTTTTCCCCACAAATAGAGCTTTCTTTTAGTGGTATTTGATCACCTCTGCGGTTTTTATTTTTTTTGCGCTATAAACTAAAGAAGAGCGATAATTTTGAAAAAAACACAATATTTTTTACTTTTTGCTATAATAAATATCCCAATTTTTTTTTTTTTTAAAACAAATGTTTTCCTCAGTTTTGGCCGATACGTATTCTTCTACATATTTTTAGTTAAAAAAAAATCGCAATAAGCGTATATTGATTGGTTTGCGCAAAAGGTATAGTGTCTACAAAATACGGGATAGATTTATGGCATTTTTTTTAAAAAAAATATATTTATTTATTTTTTTAGCGGCGATCGCAATTTTTTTTCGTGACTGCGACATTATGGCGGACACATCGGACACTTTTGACACGTTTTTGGGACCATTCACATTTATACAGCGATCAGTGCTATAAAATTGCACTGATTACTGTGTAAATGTGAGAGGCAGTGAAGGGGTTAACCACTAGGGGGCGGGGAGGGGACGCACAAGGGGAGGAGACCGATCGCTGTTCCTCCGTTCTGGGAACACAGATCGCTCTCCTCTCACCTGACAGGCTGTGGATCTGTGTGTTTACACACACAGATCCACGGTCCAGCCCGGTTAATGAGCAATCGCAGGTTCCCAGCGGACATCGTGGCCGCTGGGCACACGCACCGGGTCCCGAGCAGCGCGGCGGGCGCACGCGCGCCCCCTAGAAGGCCGGGAATCCCAGGACGTCATATGACGTCCACCCAGGATGGGAGATCCCATCTGTGGACATCATATGTCTATGGCTGGGTAGGGAAGTGGTTAAAGTGGAGTTCCACCCAAAAATGGAACTTCCACTTTTTGGATTCCCCTCCCCCCCTCCGGTGTCACATTTGGCACCTTTCAGGGGGGAAGAGGGAGCAGATATCTGTCTAATACAGGTATTTGCTCCCACTTCCTGGCATAGATCACCGTAGTGATTGCAGTGACCTGAGACACTTCCAGGGCCTACTCTGTCCTCCCCCGCTGTCTTCTGGGAGACACAGAACACAGCAGGGACCTGAGAGGACGCGCAGCGCGACTCGCGCATGCACAGTAGGGAGCCAGGAAGTGAAGCCGCACGGCTTCACTTCTTTATTACCTTACCAAGGATGGCGGCGGCAGCAGCCGAGAGCCGAAGGATGGATCGGCTTCGGCTGCCGACATGGCGGGCGTCCTGGACAGGTAAGTGTCCATATATTAAAAGTCAGCAGCTGCAGGATTTGTAGCTGCTGGCTTTTAATTTTTTTTTTTTTCAGCAAACCTCCACTTTAACATCCCGCCAGCGCATCGCCTCAGTGTGGAAGCACTCGGGATTTCACACTGAGACTGCAGGGGAGACGTTTTGCAGGCACTTTACAGGCATTATTTTTAGCCCAAAAGCACCTGAAAAATGCCCCAGTGTGAAAGGGGTCTAATTGTTAGATTTTATGAGATGAAGGGGGGAAAAAAAAAAAACGACTTAACATATCGGCCCAAAAAAAAAAAAATTGGCATCATATATCGGCCACTGCAATTTCTAAATATCGGCATCGGCCAGAGAAAAACCCATATCGGATCGACCTCTAATTTTATATATATATATACTGTATATATCTGCAGTGTTGTTCAGTTTGCCACTGGCCATCCCGATCACTCAGATCTACCCCACCCTCTGACACCTCAGGTTCCATTCTATCAGTAAAAGGGGCACACACAGTTTTGTAGTTAAATCAAGAATTCATTTTTACTGAATAAAGATTAAATTAAAGTGGAGGGCCACCCTGAAAAAAAAATTACACAAAATACTAAAAAAAAAAAAAAAAAAATTTGAAAAAAAAAAAAAAATTTAAACATACCTAAACCCTTGTTGCTAGGCAGTCTTCCTAATCTGCCTCTTCCTTTTCCTGCTCCTCGGTGAGTGGCCCTGTTGTCTTCTGGGAACTGTGTCTGTTCCCAGAACACCACGGGGCCATTCATAGAGCGGAGCGCTCGCGCGTGCGCAGTAGGAAACTGGCAGTGAAGCCGCAAGGCTCCACTGCCTGTTTCCCTTACTTAGGATGGCGGTGCCGGGACCCGAGAGCCGAGGGACGGGTCGGCCTCGGGCGGCCGACATCGCGGGCACCCGGGACAGGTAAGTACTTATTTAAAGTCAGCAGCTACAGTGTTCGTAGCTGCTGACTTTTAATTTTTTTTTTTTAGGCTGGAATCCCGCTTTAAATAACTTAGAGGAACACCTCTGAATCAAGTTGTACAAAGTAAATAAGCAGCAATAAAGGATATTGTAAAAGGCTCTCAAAAACACACACTGAATAACTGAGGTATGAGTACGTGTCTCCAAGTGGGACTAATGCTCAGAGTGACAATGCCTTGACACTGGGCACCTTCCCATTTCCAGCACACTCTACTAAACACAGTAATGCAAAATTATCAACACAGCACAATACAATTACTAATGAGCTCCTCCTGCTTTATGATGCAGTCCTTTGTTACTGTGACTGAACACAACAAGGCCTTACAATGAAAGATGTAGTCTTTGATCTTCTGTCTTCTGCTAGCTATTATACTGCAGTGATTGTAATCCAAGGGTTTAACAAGCAAAGCAATAGTGTAGAATAATAATTGAAACCGTTCTTGCTGTATAACACACTTGTAACTGCCTCCATTACAGTTGTCTCTGAACCACACAGTATCAGTTCTCAGTGAAGTATAGGCTTGAGGCCTGCTTGAACTCAGTCTGCTTGAATGAGACCCTTATGCGGAACTACAGGTCTCAGCAAACACTATAGTATGAGTCTAATGCCCCGTACACGCGGTCGGGTTTTCCAACGGAAAATGTGTGATAGGACCTTGTTGTCGGAAATTCCTACTGTGTGTAGGCTCCATCACACATTTTCCATCGGATTTTCCGACACACAAAGTTTGAGAGCAGGATATAAAATTTTCCGACAACAAAATCCGTTGTCGGAAATTCCGATCGTGTGTACACAAATCCGACGGACAAAGTGCCACGCATGCTCAGAATAAATAAAGAGATGAAAGCTATTGGCCACTGCCCCGTTTATAGTCCCGATGTACGTGTTTTACGTCACCGCATTCAGAATGATCGGATTTTCCGACAACTTTGTGTGACCGTGTGTATGCAAGACAAGTATGAGCCAACATCCGTTGGAAAAAATCCTAGGGTTTTGTTGTTGGAATGTTCGATCAATGTCCGACCGTGTGTACGGGGCATAAGAGTGTAAAGTGCATTAAAGAACTGTGGGCGTCTGCCCTCACACCACACCAGGCCTGGATGAATGGATGCCTCTGTTCTGCTGGTCTTAGTCCTGCCGTCAGTCAGCTCTGTCACGCTGCACCGCTCCACAAGACGTCCGGGACCTTCAAATGGCTCCGTCAGGTGTCTCTGGATCCTTCCCGATCCGGTCACACTGTTTCTCCAGCACATAGGTGTAAGGCAGAGTCGTTGGTTGTTCCGCTCCGCAAGATGTAGGTAGCGGCTCTCTGGACCACCTCCTCACAGATCCTCACAGGCAGGCCACGTGTCCAGAAAAGAAAGAAAATGGCCACACTGGGGCTTTTATAAACTACCCAGCATGCAGTTCAGTTACTCAGTGTTCATGGGTAGGTCAGTGAGCATTGTGAGGAAGTGAAACCTTTCACAAGGTAAACATTAAGTCACTTCCTGTCAGGCTCTGTCAATCTCCTTGTGTGAAAATAAGCAAAGTCTCTTTCACATTTATAGCGCTAGAGGGAGCCAAATACCAATTCACAATATTGTTCATTGTTTAACGTTACATGGCATTATAGGGCAAAAATACCAGCGCTACATATATAAATATATATATATATATTGAAGTCAGTACAAACAGTGTATTTATATATATATATATATATATATATATATATATATATATATATATATATATATATATATATATATATACACACACACACACACACATACACACACACAGTCTAGTATATATATATAGAGTGTATATATATATATATATATATATATATATATATATATACACACTCTGCATTCAGTGTAGCCTCTATATTCAGTGTAGCCTCTATATTCGGTCAATGCAGGCAGTGTAGTTTATATAACACAGTGTATTGAAGTGGTTAAGGGGAACCCTGCACCAAAATTGTTTAAAAAAATGGCGTGGGGTCCCCCCCAAAATCCATACATGACCCTTATCCGAGCATGCAACCTGGCAGGCCGGGACCGTCGGCGCCGTGATTGACGATGGATTTACATCGCAGGACACTTTTTTAATAAAGTAATTGTCAAAAACTGTCTGCTTTGTTTTTGCATTCTTGACACTCTTTTTGGTGAATGGGAAGGGGTAAAATGTACACCATGCCCATTCACATGGGGGGGCAGGATCTGGGGGGGGCTTTCAGATTTCTATAAGCCCCCTGCCCGCAGACCCCCACGTCTTTTTGATTATAGCGCAAAATTTTGTTTTGGGTACAGCGTCGAACGACCGCGCAATTGTCAGTTAAAGCGACTCAGTGCCAAATTGTAAAAAGTCCTCTGGTCAGGAAGGAGGTAAAATCTTCCGGGGCTGAAGTGGTTAATATCCATACCAGACCCAAAGGGTCTGGTAATGGACTGGGGGGGACCCACGCCATTTTTTTCAATGATCTGTTATGTATATTGCTGGCATCCGACAATACATTACAGCCGCAAGCAATTTTAAATGACATTTTTTCCTTTAGAAATTCAGTTTTGCTCCGGTACTGTTATAAACATGGGAAAGATGCGCTACTTTACAGGCAGACTAAGGGGACCCCCAGGCACAATATTTAAAGGAATATTTTTTTATTTTTATTGTTTCACTTTAAGCATTATTAAATTCACTGCTCCTGAAAAAACGGCCATTTTAAAAAACTTTTTTTGCATTGATACATGTCACCTGGGGCAGGACAAACTCGTGCCCCATTGTCATAAACCATGTGATCAGACCGAGGCAGAAGTACAGTTAAATCACACTTGTTTAAAAATAAAAGTAAAATAGCACAAACGTAGTCAAAACATAGGCTAAGTTCGGTAATCGGAACGGATAGTCAGGCAAGCCAGAAGGTCAGGGATCAGTGTAGTGGAACAGCAAGCAGGATCTAGAGCCAGAAGAGATGTCAGCCAAGGAAGTCTTTATACAGGATCACAGGAGATAGTCTCTGTGATGTTGACCAAGGCGAAGGCAGAGATAGTCTGGGCTAGATGGCTTAAGTAGGCAGGACTGATGAGCAGGATATCATCAACAGGTGAGTAGCTGTGGAGAGATAGGAGCTGGCAATTAGCCGACAGCTGAGTGGCAAGCTCAGAGAAGGAAGGGCTGAGCCCAGCCCTGACAATACCCCCCCTTTCCCCCTTGAGGGGAAAACGCCTATGGAAATCACGGAGGAGGACAGGGACATGTACGTCCGAGGATGAGACCCAAGAGCGTTCCTCCAGAGCGTACCCCTTCCAATGCACCAGGTATTGTATGCACCCACGGAACCTACAGGAGTCAACAATGGACTGTACTTCATACTCCTTATGGTTCTCAACCTGTACAGGGTAGGGATGTGGCACTGAGGTGGTAAAGCGATTGCAGACCAAAGGTTTTAATAAGGAGACATGAAATATATTAGAGATACGCATATTAGAAGGAAGGTCTAATACGTAAGCCACTGGTTAAATCCTGCGAAGAATACGGAAAGGCCCAATAATCCGAGGTGTGAACTTCAGCGAGGGAACACGAAGTCAGAGGTTGCGAGATGGCAGCCAAACCCTGTCCCTAACCTAGTAGGAAGGCGCAGGCAGGCGTCTGCGGTCAGCATGGAGTCTGTACCTATCATTAGCATGTCGCAAAGCCTCCAGGACATGTGCCCAAGTGGAACAAAGACCACGGAGATGCTCCTCTAACGCAGGAATACTCTGCGGAACAAACGAGTCAGGCAACATGGCAGGTTGGAAACCATAGTTCACCATAAACCAGGACAATCGGGAAGCAGAATTCAAGGCACTATTTTGAGCAAACTCTGCCCATGGTAAGAGGTCTGACCAGTTGTTATGATGGTCAGAAATATAGCAACATAGCAATTACTCCATGAACTGATTGGCTCGTTCTGCGGCCCCATTAGACTGCGGGTGATACGCAGAGGAGAAAACAAGCGGAATTTCCAACTGTGCACAAAAGGCTCGCCAGAACCGGGACACAAACTGACTACCCTAGTCCAAGACACCTTGGGCAGCCCATGTAAATGAAAGATCTCCCGAGCAAAAATGGAAGCCAGTTCCTTAGAAGTGGGCAAATTCTTAAGTGGAATACAATGAGACATTTTTGAGAACCGGTCAACCACCATGATGCCGCGTACACACGATCGCACATTCCGACAACAAAATCCATGTTTTTTTTCAGACGGATGTTGGCTCAAACTTGTCTTGCATACACACGGTCACACAAATGTTGTCGGAAATTCCAAACATCAAGAACGCGGTCATGTACAACATGCGAAAAAATGTTGTTGTCAGAAAATTTGAGAACCGGTTCTCAAATTTTGTTGGTCGGAAATTCCGACAAAAAATGTCCGATAGAGCCTACACACGGTGGGAATTTCCGACAACAAGCTCACATCAAACATTTGTTGTCGGAAATTCTGATCGTGTGTCTCGGCATAAGGATAACTGTGTTGCCCTGGGAGTTGGATACCTCCACAATGAAATCCATAGACAGGTCGGTCCAGGGCCTCCCTCCATTGGGTATGTGTTGTAGGAGGCCCACTGGCAGGTGTTTTGAAGTCTTAATCTGAACACATATGGAACAGGCAGCTACAAAGGCCGTTACAGACTGGAGCAGCAGCAGGGACAGTGTCAGAGAAGGATTCAGAACCCATCCTGCCAGTCCCTTTGTTTCCCTGCACGTTTGCGTGACGAAACGAAGCTTCGGCACACGCGCATTCCGGGCGAAATATCGTTTCAGCGCACACACGTTCGTTTCCCCAATGAACGGCGCATGCACATGCGCACTAGTACACGCATAATGTGACCTCCTTGCTGCCTATAAAAGCTGCCTCCTCCCTCAGGCAAATCACTGGTTTGTCTTCAGCTTCCTGTGTACCTTTTCCTGCTTCCTGTTTTGCTGATTACCTGTTGTGACCCGGATTGACCTCGACCTGCCTTGATCTTCTCCTGGACCTGACCTCTGGCTTGTTTAACGGACTTTGCTTACTTCTCTGGTGTTTGACCTTCAGCCTGTGACCCGGATTACCTTCAGTCTCCTGTGCCTTGACCCTCTGCTTGTGACCCGGATTGCCTTCAGTCTCCTGTGCCTTGACCCTCTGCCTGTGATCCCAAATTTACCTTGACTTCCAGCCTTCTTACGGACTGTCTCCTGGTGTTTGACCCTCGGCCTGTTCTGACTTCACCTCTCTCCAGCTCCAGTTACCTGTTCCCGCACAGCTACCAAGTCCCACGCTGATCTTCATGCAAGTCCTGCCCAGCCTGCTGGTAGCTCGTGCCTCTTTGTACCATTCACCCTCTGTACCATCTCCAGGGGGTGGAGTGCACTCAGTCGTAAGAGTGAACCGCTCCCTGCACCTCGGCCTCGGTAAGTACTCCACCTTCTGACAGACAGTTTGCAACACAGGTTGGTAACTGGAACGGATAGTCAGCCAAGCCAGAAGGTCAAGGATCAGTGTAGTGGAACAGCAAGTGGGATCTGGAGCCAGGAGGGATGTCAGCCAAGCAAGTCTTTAAACAATCCATGTACTCACCCTATGGCATGGACCATAGGGTGAGTACATGGATTGAAAACTGGCTACAAGGGCGAGTTCAGAGGGTGGTGATAAATGGGAAGTACTCTGAATGGTCAGGGGTGTGTAGTGGGGTTCCCCAGGGTTCTGTGCTGGGACCAATCCTATTTAATTTGTTCATAAACAACCTGGAGGATGAGATAAACAGTTCAATCTCTGTATTTGCAGATGACACTAACCTAAGCAGGGCAATAACTTCTCCGCAGGATGTGGAAACCTTGCAAAAAGATCTGAACAAATTAATGGGGGGGGGCAACTGCATGGCAAATGAGGTTCAATGTAGAAAAATGTAAAATAATGCATTTGGGTGGCAAAAATCTGAATGCAATCTATACACTGGGGGGAGAACCTCTGGGAGAATCTAGGATGGAAAAGGACCTGGGGCTCCTAGTAGATGATAGGCTCAGCAATGGCATGCAATGCCAAGCTGCTGCTAACAAAGCAAACAGAATATTGGCATGCATTAAAAAGGGATGAATTCCAGAGATAAAACGATAATTCTCCCACTCTACAAGATTCTGGTCCGGCCGCACCTAGAGTATGCTGTCCAGTTCTCTCTGGAGAAGAGACGCTTGAGAGGGGATATGATTTCAATATACAAATACTGTACTGGTGACCCCACAATAGGGAGAAAACTTTTTCGCAGAAGAGAGTTTAACAAGACTCGTGGCCACTCATTAAAATTAGAAGAAAAGCCTAAAACTACGTAGAGGGCTCTATACTGTAAGAGCAGCAAGATCGTGGAATTCCCTTCCACAGGCGGTGGTCTCAGCGGGGAGCATCGATAGTTTCAAGAAACTATTAGATAAGCACCTGAATGACCGCAACATACAGGGATATACAATGTAATACTGACACATAATCACACACATAGGTTGGACTTGATGGACTTGTGTCTTTTTTCAACCTCACCTACTATGTAACTATGTAACTATGGAATGCAGGTGTGATGTTGAAGGGGGAGGTAGAGATCCTCTGGGCTGGATGGCTTAAGTAGGCAGGACTGATGAGCAGGATATCACAGGTAGCTGTGGAGAGATAGGAGCTGGCAATTAGCCGACAGCTGTCGGATGGCTGTTTAGCCATCCTAAATATAGAGCCATTTATACAACTACCCATCCAGAGCCTCTGGTTTATAGACTAAATACATCCTAAATATAGAATCATTTATCCAACTGTCCAGCCAGAGCCTCTGGTTTATAGACCAAATACATCCTAAATAGAGAACCATTTATCCAACTGTCCATCCAGAGCCTCTGGTTTATAGACCAAATACATCCTAAATATAGAACCATTTATCCAACTGTCCATCCAGAGCCTCTGGTTTATAGACCAGATGCATCCTAAATATAGACTCATTCATCCAACTGTCCATTCAGAGCTTTTGGTTTATAGACCAGAAACATCCTAAATATAGAACCATTTATCCAACTGTCCATCCAGAGCATCTGGTTTATAGACCGGATACATCCTAAATATAGAACCATTTATCCAACTGTCCATTCAGAGCTTCTGGTTTATAGACCAAATACATCCTAAATATAGAGCCATTTATCCAACTGTCCATTCAGAGCTTGTGGTTTATAGACCAGATACATCCTAAATATAGAACCATTATATACAGGTGTGTGTGTGGGGGGGGTGCTGACATATATACAGGTGTGTGTGGGGGGTACTGACATATATACAGGTGTGTGTGGGGGGCGCTGACATATATACAGGTGTGTGTGGGGGGCGCTGACATATATACAGGTGTGTGTGGGGGGGGCGCTGACATATATACAGGTGTGTGTGGGGGAGGGCAGCTGACATATATACGTGTGTGGAAGGGTGGCTGACATATATAGAGATATGTGGGGGGGCGCTGACATATATACATATATACCCCTACATCTAGGGGTTCTGGGCATGCCTGCAGGATTCCACCCCCCCTGCAAGACTGGAGGCAGCCTCACAGGATGAGTCTGTGCCCCCGTCAGGCTTTGCAGCCTCTCCCAATGTTACAGTCCCTGTATATGTCACTGAAGACACTATGAAGGCTGCATTGGATGGTTTAGAAGGAAGGATTACTACTTTTATCACAGCTTCCTTAAAGAGTAGCAGAAAAAGGGGTAGATCCCCTCCCTCTGCTCTGGGTTCCCTGTCAGATGAGCATTCTGATAATGATGAAATATCCCTGGAGATGGGGATCGGGAGCAGTCGGACGATTCAGGGGAAGAGAAGAAGTTCTCTTCTGCCTCCCAGGCCCTCAAAGTACAGGTGCAATATTATACCGAGTTGCGTACCACATATAGATTGCCCTCTGCTGAGGCAGCCATATCCTCTGTTTCCTCCTTGGGATCTTGGAAATCCCCACAGGCTGTGTATACCTTCCCAATTCATCCCTTGCTGGGATGTTGTATAATGACTGGGGTCACCCAGATAAACTACTTTCTCCTCATAAGAGGTTTTCCATGCTTTATCCGGTGGTGAAAAAGTTCACCAAAAAATGTGGGGGTGTCAGCAATAGATGTGGCTATTTCTGGTGTGAGTAAAAGCCTGACCTGTCCTGTGGACAATGCCCAGGGGTTCAAAGATCCAACTGATAAGAAGCTGGAAACTTTATTTAAAGACTCCTTTTCTATGGCTGGCGCTGTGGTCCAGCCTGCGGTTGCCTCAATTGGCATGTGCCAGTTCCTCAAGGAACAAATGAAGCAGGCGCTTAACCTCCTCTCCACTGAGGAGGGCGAAGTTCATGCAGACCGTCCTAAAGCCTTGTCTTTTACAGTTGATGCCATTATGGATTCTGTTCAGCAAGCATCCCGCCTTTCCCTCCTTATTAGAAGATTACCGGGGGTAAGACCACGTTGTTACCGGTTAAAAAAGAATAAACATCCCTCATTTAGACGTTCTCTGTCCCCAGCCCCTGGAGCCTCGACCTCCAGGCAATGGCGATGGCCTCACCAGTCCAATACTAGGGGAGGGGTCCAAGGCCAAGCCCAAGGGCAAAAGAAGTCTTGGGGTCCAAGATCTATTAAACAGAACCCCAAAACCTTCCTATGAAGGGGCGCCCCCACTCAGCCGAGTGGGGGGATGGCTTCTGCACTTTGTATGCTCCTGGCGGGAAAAGATTCAGGACAAATGGGTAACCTCCACGGTGTCTCTGGGCTGGACTTCCAGGAGTTTCCGCCATCTCGTTTCCTAAGGTCAAGAGCCTCTAAAGATCCAGAAAAAAGAAGGCCTTAGAACGTCTACTATCCCAAAGGGTAATTATAGAAGTGATCCCAGAAGAGCAAGGCTCAGGGTTCTACTCAAACCTCTTTACGGTTCCAAACCCGAACGGGGATGTCAGACCTATTCTAGATCCAAAAGACCTAAATCAGTATTTAGACATTCCTTCTTTCCACATGGAGTCAATCCGCTCAGTAGTTTCCACCCTTCAGGGGGGAGAATTATTGGCATCAATAGACATCAAGGATGCATATTTACAAGTGCCAATATTTCCCGCTCACCAAAGATTTCTAAGGTTTGCGGTGGATCAGCGCCACTTCCAATTCGTGGTCCTAACTTTCGGTGTTGCTACAGCATCTCAAGTTTTAACAAAAATTCTAGCCCCACCCTTGGCAAATCTAAGGGCTCAGGGCATAACAGTGACAGCTTATCTGGATGATTTGCTACTTGAAGAACAGTCCATAGCATGCTTAGACCGCAGTGTGCTCAGCACATTAGAGTACTTAGAGTACCTAGGCTGGGTCCTGAATCTAGAAAAGTCTTCCTTACAGCCCCTAAAAAAGGCTGAGGTATTTAGGCATTGTCATAGACACAGTCCAAAGCAAAGTATTTTTACCCGGGTCAAAAGCCAAAGCCATAAAGGATTTGGTTTGGGTAGTCATAGCAAAGAAAAATCCCTCAGTTCGACGACGTATGAGACTGTTAGGGAAAATGGTGGCCTCTTTTGAAGCTGTTCCTTATGCCCAGTTTCACTCAAGGCCTTTGCAGAACAGCATCCTCTCTGCCTGGAGCAAAAGAGTACAAGCCTTGGATCTTCCAATGTGACTATCACCATGGGTACGCCAGACCCTCAATTGGTGATTGCTAACCAAGAATCTACTAAAAAGAAAATCCTTTGTTCCAGTTACTTGGAAAGTGGTAACTACAGATGCCAGCCTAATAGGCTGGGGAATGGTTCTGGAAGAAGCTTCCACCCAGGGAAGAGGGTCCAGAGCCGAAAGGCTCTTGCCCATCAACATTCTGGAGATTCAGGCAATTTGTCTTAGCTCTCAGGGTCTGGACTTGCAGGGTTATCCTGTCCGGATACAGTCCGACAATGCGATGGCAGTGGTCTATATCAATCACCAAGGGGGCACCAGGAGTCTGAATGCCCAAAAAGGGGTGAATCACATTTTTTTGTGGGCAGAGAGGCATGTTCCTTGCCTGTCTGCGGTCTTCATTCCAGGGGTAGAAAATTAGCAGGTGGATTCCCTAAGTCGCCAGCAGCTGTGCCCAGGAGAACAGTCTCTACGCCCCAACATATTTCAGGCCATATGTTAAAAACTGGGTACCCCAGATATGGACCTGTTGGCTTCCAGGTTCAACAAGAAACTGGAAAACTTTGTGTCAAGAACAAAGGATCCATTAGCACAAGGGTCAGATGCCTTAACGATTCCATGGGATCAGGGATCAGTACTCTGTGATCTATGCGTTCCCTCCAGTTTCGCTTCTCCCGCAATTCCTTCGGAGAGTCAAAAGGGAAGGAAAGCTAATTCTGGTGGCTCCGGCTTGGCCCAGGCTACCTTGATATGCAGAGATCATAAAGATGGCAGAAGGAAGACCTTGGGTTCTTCCACTGCACCCAGATCTACTCTCACAGAGTCCAATATTCCATCCTGCCTTACAAAGTCTAAATTTGACGGTTTGGTGATTGAGACCCACATTCTGAAGGGTCGTAGCCTCTCGGGGCCAGTCCTGTCCACTCTAGTTAATACTAGAAAGCCGGCTTCCAGGCTCATCTACTACAGAATCTGGAAGGCATATGTTTCCTGGTGTGAATCCAGGACTTGGCATCCTAGAAAGTATGCCATTAGCAGGATTCTTGCCTTTCTTCAATTAGGTGTTGAAATGAAGCTGGCCTTGTGTACTATCAAGGGCCAGATCTTGGCCTTGTCAGTATTCTTTCAAAGACCGCTTGCCTTTCATTCCCTCGTCTGGGCCTTTGTTCAGGGAGCACTACGCTTGAATCCGCCGGTTAGGCCTCCTGTGTGCTCATGGGATTTGAATTTGGTTTTGTCTGCTTTACAGGAACAATCTTTTAAACCATTGCACCATGCTTCTTTAGATCTTTTGACTTTTGACCCCACACCTTGCCAGATCCTGATATGGAAACTTCCAGGTGATCATTGATAGGATTTATTTTGAAGAAGACATTAAACACTAGACTTATGTTAGCTTAATATATTTTGAAGTTAATGTTCTTACTCAAAAGGGCCCCGTAATAGGGGATTTCTGCCATC
Organism: Lithobates clamitans; assembly: GCA_037952925.1. Taxonomy (NCBI): domain Eukaryota; kingdom Metazoa; phylum Chordata; class Amphibia; order Anura; family Ranidae; genus Lithobates; species Lithobates clamitans. Next base: position 482,173 of record JBBGZY010001271.1, on the reverse strand, counting down.
TCCGAGATCTTCTAGTGAGACATGTCAAAGAAAAAGCTGAAAAGATAAAGAAGTAACAATCCCCCCAATCCCTTCCTAAATATTCTAATTATATATATTAAGAACAACACTGCTTAAAATATATATCTATATAAACCCAAAAATCAATAGTCCTCAAATAAATATAATCACTCCTATGCCGTGTACACATGATCGCACATTCTGACAACAAAATCCATGGATTTTTTCAGACGGATGTTGGCTGAAACTTGTCTTGCATACACACGGTCACATAAAGTTGTTTGGTAATTGCGAACGTCAAGAACACGGTGACGTACAACACGTAAGACGGCACTAGAAAAGGGAAGTTCAATACCAAGTGCGACACCCTTTGGGCTCCTTCTGCTAATCTTGTGTTTATCTTGTGTTAGTAGAAGTTTGGTGAGAGACAATTCGCGCTTTTCAGCCTCGTGCTTTTCAGATCATTACTGCTCTTCAGTTTGTGCTTGTGGGTTCGTATCTGGTTTTCAGTGCGTGTTGTCATTTCGCATTTGTTTGTCAGTGTGTATTATTATTATAGTACGTATTTGATTTTCAGTGCTTTCTTGTCCGCTTGTTTCTGATTTTCAGCTCGCTCTTCATAGGCTTTTGCGTTCTGTTAGTTTGTTCTGACCAGCCAACCACTTTGAAGCCATGTCGCGGTTATGTACTTGTCATAGAGTTCGTTCTGTGCGGGGGCTTGGTGTTGGGGTTCTTGCTTTGACCCAAGCCCAGTCCATGAACAGGGTGGGGAGGAGTTCATGGACCAAGAATTTGTTGCTCCAGCGTGACTAATTCTCTCATATGCCTTTGTTGCGGGAGATCCGTGACAATAATCCTGATGATTTCAGGAGTTATCTCCGGATGACAGACCCCATTTTTCAGCGTTTGTTGGCTTTGCTGTCCCCTTATATTAGCAGGCAGGATACCTGCATGCGGTAAGCCATCACTCCTGAACAGAGGCTAGTCACCACGTTGCGGTACTTGGCGACGGGGAGAAGTCTGGAGGACATCAAGTTCTCTACAGGCATCTCTTCCCAGGCTCTGGGGATCATTATTCCAGAAACCTGTTCTGCCATCATTCAGATCCTGCAGAAGGACTATATTAGGGTTTTCTCCTTTAACATCACATTCTATGTATTTAATGTTTGCTAATGTATTGTATTGATTTCATCATTCCCTAATTACCAAGATTGTAATATGCTGTGAATGTCCTCTTTGTCCTCATGCATGCCGTAAGCTTTTAAACTTCCTTTTTTGTCCTTCATGCATATTTGCCTTCACTAACCTCCCCAGCATGCTATCCTGGGCCCATACACACCTAGCTTAGTCACTTAACAATGTATTTTGTCAGCTCCATAGTAGTGCTTTACCCTAAACACCCCTTAAAATGTGTACGAATGTTATTTCTGTCCTTAAATTCAGGCAGAGTGCCAGAGGCTTTTTTTGGGTTCCTAAAATCATTTTGAACCCCCCAACCGCTAAGTCAACTGATACCAATCCTCTATCTGCTGATTTTGCCAAACCCATACACACTATACCTACCTCTTTTGTGGTCATATTTATGGATGAATTCACCAAAGCATGTAGTGAAAGGGCCGGACTGAATACTTTCAAATGTTACTGTTTAAAGTTTTGTTCTCCTATTATCTTGATAGGTAATTGCAGAATGTAAAAAAGTGCTTCAATATGTACAGTGTGTATTTATATTTTTGCATTATGACACTTCTTACCTGTCCAGTGGGCTGCCAATAGTGTAAGTAAGGAGGGGCTGGTCAAAGTAAAACACATTATGTATGCTCTCAATGAAGTGGAGAGGGTTACCTGTCCAAAACATCTCTCCCCTAAATTTTTTACAATGAGATATCAGAGGGGGTAAGGAATCTGATAAGTGGACCTTATATTTTTGTCTTTAAATACTCCTTAAAATAAATGTTATACTAATGTTGGCCAAGAATGTTTGTGTCTAATTTGCTTGCAAAGTTATGTGCAAAAGTACTCATTTTTTTATTCTTGTTTGACTCCAGTTTTCTTCAATGCCACAGGAATGGCAGACTGTGGCTTCCCACTTTGCCCAGCGGTGGGACTTTCCCAACAGCGGAGGGGCAATAGATGGGAAACACGTCCACATCATCCCACCCCCCAACTCAGGGTCATACTATTATTATTACAAGGGGTTTAATAGTATAGTGTTGTTGGCAGTGGTGTCGGCGACTTACGAGTTCCTGTATGTGGATGTGGGGAAAAATGGTCAGATGGTGGAGTCATCGCCCACACGGAGTTCTACAGATGGCTCCAGAATGGCAGCTTGGGCTTGCCACCTCCGGAAGGACTCCCATTCGTCTTCGTCGTGGATGAAGCATTTGCGCTGGGGGACCATCTTATGCAGCCATTCCCTATGAGGACCCTTGGTTGGGACTGAGGCCAGCTTACTACCGCATACAACAACCCTGATGGCTCTTGAAGCTGGCCGTCCTGGCTTGCCCCCCCAAAGCGCCCGCAAAGTTCGCCAAAAGTATCTAGAGTACTTTGCGGGTAGGGGGGCCATTGATATGCCACAGAATCTATAAACATTTTAAAAATATATTTTTTTGGGATAAACTGAAGTAATATTTCCTTTGATTTACTGCTTGTGCTTCTTTTAGCTGTCTCCTAGGTTCTCCAATGGGATTTTTTTTGGCTATTTTCTTCAACAGTGCAAATGTAATTTATTTGATACATGAGGTGACAATCTGTTCTTCAGCAAACTATTATGTTGTGGGTCTGCTACACACAGACACCTTGTTTTTGTTGATAATGTATGTAATGCATTCATGATAAAAATATTCATCATTTTCAGCACCTTGAATGAATTTTTGGGAGTCACGAAAATGGCATGATTGTGTCAAATTAAAAAGCCCTGTGGGAGTTATTTACTAAAGGAAAATCCACTTTGCACTCCAAACTGCACTGCAAAAGTGCACTTGAAACTGCACTGAAAGTGCACTTGTAGTGCAAAGTGTATTTGCCTGTAGTAAATAACCCTCATTGTCACTGTAAACACCAACTTAGTACCAAAACTGCTATTGAGCATTGAAAGAAGAAGCCACACATTGTTGATTTTCTACTTTTACTCTGTGCACATTCACATGTGCTTTAGAAAAGGGTTTTTGAACAAGCCAACATATTTTTGGAATAACATTTTTGCGTTTGACAGTACAAAATAGCCTTTTTTGTAGTAAACAGGCATGTTTAAAACCATAAAACAATACACAACTCAGGAACTTACAAAGTTCAACTTTGATAAATTGAAGGCAATATCAGACATTAGTATGTCCAAACTGGGTTGATCTTGCCTTCATCAGATGAGGTGATGTCACCCAGTGAAAGCCAAATTTTGAAAACGCGCACAAATTGAGAGTCAAAATGGGGATTTCCCTGCTGATCCCATGCCTAATGTCAACATGTGCTAGCTCCCATCATGGGGGATCAATGGACATGTTTTGGGGGTGCAACCCCTTCCTCTCATCTACTTTAGTTGTGAGGAAGGGGTTGCACCCACAAAACGCGTACATTGATATCCATGGCAGATAGCACATGTTAAAAAAACTGTGTGCATCTTCAAAATTTGGTTTACTATATACTTCAAAAAAGTTTGTTAAAACTTGAAAATATCAACAAATTTAAAAATCAGGAATTGTGCACTTGCACTTGTGAAATGAGTTTCTTCTTCCACAACATCCACATCACCTAAAATAAAAAAAACACACCATGTATTATAAATATGCAGGCATACATCTATTACCTGAAGCTGTTGTCTCAGACACTCACCTGTTGTGGTCACTATTTCGCCCACTTCATAAACCTCTTTTTTCTCCACATCTTCTGGTTGTGGTGTGGGGATTTCCTTTTCTTTAGGAGGTTGGGGGTCCCTGGTGTCCTCTGATGTCAAAAGTCTTTTCTCCCCTATGTGAATAAAAAAAAGGTATACTTAGCACACAGATATTTGATGGAAGAAATAGGAATCTGAAACATTGCTTGGAAGTGTAGTGTAAAATTGTCTTTTTTGGTAGAGTTCCAAGGTGAAGAATTTTTTTTCCCTTTCCAAAGCTGGAATACTTACCTTTTTTGTACAATTTTCACACATGGAGACACCCCTAGTATCCACTGGAGCACCTGTGTGGGACACCCTAAAAAGTTTGTTCTGGTGTACAAAACTAGTGCTCTTGCGTCCAGATGTGTAAACAGCTGCTGAGTGTCCTCTCCTTACACTGAATCAAGTTTGCATTTGATTCTAGTTACAAACCCATCGAAACAACAATGTACTAAACTTCTTTTAGTACAAATAGGCATGACCAAATGTAGTTAACCTGGATCTGCCCCAAACATCATATTAGTGGGCGAACAAACGATGTTTACTACAAACGATTACTGTGCCCACGAACCTGAAAGTTGCCATTTTAAACTGTACAACAGTAAAGAAAAATACATGTAGCAGCATGCAAGTAATAAGAATAATAGGAACACACAACTACTTACTTTTTTGAAGAACCTCTCTTGATCATTCTGTACTGATCCTGCTCCCTCAATTTCAGGTCTGACCAGTGTTTCCTCAGTTGTTCCTTGGATCGCCGTACACCAAAATTCCGGAGCAGACTCTTCACAACTTTAGTCATGATCTAGGCCTTTCTCACATTAGGGTTTAGGTATGGTCCATACTTCCCATCATAGTCGGCCCTCTTCAAGATGTCCACCATCTCCACCATCTCTATAAAGGACATATTTGAGGCCTTAAATCTCCTCCGGAATCGGGACGTTCGTGGCTCCAGGCTTTCGTCATTGCTGCTCTCCTCTGCATGCACTTGCTCTTTTCCGCCATGTGCTCTCCCACTGGGCCGAAAGACAAGGGGCGGGGAATAGACTAGAAAGAACATCTGGGGCGGGCGGAGTTTCACGCATGCGCAGTGTATATAAAGCGTAACACGTGTGCGCCGTACGTATGATCTGTGAGCGGAGGAAGGAGTATTGGAAGCGCTGATCATTAGAACAAATGACAGTGGTCTGTACTGCTTATAGATTGAGGCATATATTGGGACAAGATTAGGAGAGTTTCGCATGACATTAGGGTTTGTCTTGTGTTGTATCTTGCAGAGAAAATGGATGCCTTCAATGATCACAATTTCCTCCCCCTGTTCATAGACAAGTACAGGGAGCTGCCCTGTCTGTGGCAGGTGAAACATCTGCATTGTAATCATAAACAAAAGAGGCAGGCAGCGCTGGAGAAACTGCTGGAGTTGGTGAAGTCGGTGGTCCCCACGGCAACAATCCCCTATTTAAAAGCCAAAATTGGTGGCTTGAGGAGCACATATAATAGGGAGCGCAATAAGGTCCAGGATTCCCAGAGATCAGGAGCAGCAGCAGATGACATTTATGTCCCCAGGCTGTGGTACTATGACAGACTGCGTTTTCTATCAGACCAGACTGAAGTCAGGCAATCACTCTCAACCCTTCCTTCTACTCTTCCTTCCACACTTCCTTCCACCCCAGCTGAGGCTTCCGATGTCCAACCTGTGCCTTCCAGCCAGGAAGAAGTGGAGGAGCCCAGCTTGAGCCAGGTGAAGCATTGTTCTACATATTTCTGGCCGTAAAATTAATAATCTTAACTAGATGTTATTATTGATCACTAATTGCTGATTTAATAAAGTGTTTTACATATCAATAAACAGTAGTGGCCAAAAATGTTTGGGATGAGAATGAAAAATGGTGGGGTCAGAATGATAGTCTTTTCTATTTGTTAACATTCAATTTGCAACAGCCATGAGCTGAAAATGGTGTGTGATTGATGAACAAAAAACTAAAACTATGTCCCTTTTTCATACACAGGAAAGTTTCAGCCAGGAGGAGGCTGTGGAATGTGGTAGCCAGGAGGTGGTGGGGATAAGTGGCAGCCAGATGGTGGCTGTGCCCAGTAGCCTGACTGAATCCCAGGTCCCTCCCCTCCACCTTCCAACAAAAAGGCCCAGGAAGGGGAGTAATGTGCAGGAGGCAGCACTAAGCAGGCTAATTCAGGAGGCTAAGGCAGCCCTCAGAGCCACCCCCACTCCTCAAGAGGCCTTTGGCTGCATGACTACCAGCAAAATGCAGGAAATGGAGGAAGGCCAATGCTTCTCGTGTGAGGAAATAATGTATCTGTCCCTAAATAAGGGGTTGAGGGGCCAACTCAAAACCAAAACACACCTGTGTGAGTTGGACCATCCTCCTCCTCCACCTCCTGCCACACCTCCAACACCACAGCCACAGCCTGGAAGGAAGCGTGTAAGGAAGAGTTGGAAGTAAGGTAAGAAAGTGATGGCCTGGGTTCAATCTGGTCTGGCAAAAGACGCAGGCTGTTGTATGACCACAGCCTGGGGACATATATGTCATCTGCTGCTGTTTCTGATCTCTTGGAGTCCTGGACTGGATTGTGCTCACTATTATATGGACTCCTCAGACTACCAATTTTGGCTGTGAAATAGTTGATGTGTGCCCTGGGGTACAAAGGCTTTGCCAATTTCACCAGTTTTTCCAGCGTTGCCTTCGTCTTTATTTTATTATGACCCATAATAGATTGCTCAATTTCTTTTTCACAAATGCTTGCCTATGCGTTTTACTTCAAAAAGGACAGTTTTTTTGTGAGTAGACAGGTACATTTCAAAAAGACAAGGTCAAATTAACAAGTGACCCACACAACACCAACCTCCTTAAGGTGAAAAAATACAAGATAATAATGGTGTTGTGGTAACGTGACACACAAAAATAAAAACAATATTATGGGAGAGAATTAGAAAAAAAAAAACAAGGAGATCTTGATAAAAAAAACAAAAACAAACTATAAACCAAAATTAAATACATTATTATGGAGATCTGACGAAAACCAAAAAAATCAAATATTTAGGAGATCACTAGAAATAATAAAGAAATCAGTTTGTCAGAACTTTGTGTGAATATGAGCAGCAAAACAACTTCATTATTCTAGCATTCTAAAGAAGAAGAGAGTGCGCTGTATTAAAAGATTACAAAAATTCCAGCGTGTCGAATGTCTCCATTACGAACGGTAGGTTTACCAGACCGAGCGCTTCCATCTCGTACTTGATTCTGAGCATGCGTGGAACTTTGTGCGTCGGAATTGTGTACACACAATCGGAATTTACGAGAACGGATTTTGTTGTCGGTAAATTTGAGAGCCAGATCTCAAATTTTGTGTGTCGGAAATTCCAATGAAAAATGGAGCCCCCTACACGGTCAGAATTTCCGACACAGAGCTCCCATCGAACTTTTTCCGTCGGAAAATCCGACCGTGTGTAAGCGGCATGAAGAGTGTAACAACTTCTCCGCGGACTGCGGATCTGGAAAAAAGGACGGTAGGACCACATCTTGATTTAGATGCAATCCCGAAACCACTTTAGGCAGAAAAGTCGGGTGAGGACACAACACCACCCTGTCTTTGAATAATCAAATATGGCTCTTTACAAGAAAGAGCTGCTAACTCCAATACCCTTCTAGCCGAGGATATGGCTACCAGAAAAACCAGCTTCTTTGTCAAAAGAAGTTTGACTTTGACTTTGTATGGGAAAGCAGAATACTCCCTTGTGGTAGCAGTTTACAAAGAAATTTATACAAGGAGAAAGATTTTTTTTATTAGGTTCTATGAAGAAAATATGCTGTAGCCTCCCTGGCGGTTTTCCCGAGTGTGGCTCGGGGTTAAAATTCAGGACCATTAGCGGTAACCCCGAGCCACACTCGGGATTACATCGCAGGATCCTGGTGTGCCTTTACTTACCTTGTCCCCGGGATCCTGCGATGTCCCCCGCAGTGTCCGTGGGCTCCGTCCTCCTCCGAAGCCTCTCCATGCCAGGCTCCGTTCCCTGCGAGCGTTGCGGCGCACGGGGGCAGAGCCTGGCGGCAAATTAAAAAAAAAGTAAAAATTATAACACATACAGTACTGTATGAAATTATTTCACATCCCTTTTGTCCCCAGTGCTTTGGCCCATGCCCTGCATGCAGTTTTATGTGATATATACTGTTCTTTCTGCCTGGAAACTGGAGATTGTCCATAGCAACCAAAAAGTGTCCCTGAGCGATAGTGAATCGTGGGGAAATGTATTTTATTACTATTTATTTTTATTTTTTTAATTATTTATTTTTATTTATTATATTATAATTTATGTTTTTGTGTTTCAAACTTTATCATACCCAGGATATCTACTAGATTCTTGTTTGGACAGATTTAAGTGTGTTATTGTTAAGAATTACAGACCTACAATATAAGACGCCAAATTTCCATGCAAAATAATTGTACCGCTTTCAGCACCTAAAATCCGAAATAATCATACCGCCAGGGAGGTTAAAATGAAGTCAACTTATCACTTAAAATGTGAACTTGGAAGTGCCCTGTGCCCCCTGCTCATCATAAGGCATTCTAGGTAACGTGCTCCTTCCTTTCTGGCTGACGAGCTATCAGCATAAGCCAGCATGGGTGCCTACAAGTACATGTAAGTGCTATGGAGGAAGAAGCAGTCAGCTGTGATGCGATTTCTTCTGCGTGTCTGCTGCTGCAGTATCGACAACTGTCTTCTCTCCATCGCGCACCACGTCCTACTCTCCCAGACAAAGCTCGTAGACTAGGCTACAAGGCCAAGCAAGTGTATGTCATCTACCATGTCAGAGTTTGCTGTGGTGGATGTAAGTACACCGTGCCCAAGGATCTAACCTATGGTAGACCTGTGCACCATGGTGTTAACCTGATCAAGTTTGCCTGCAGCCTGTAGTCTGTTGCTGAGGAAGGTGCTGGCCGTCACTCTGAAGGACTGAGAGTCCTTAAATCCTACTGAGTTGGTGAAGACTCAACTTATAAGTTCTTTGAGATCATCCTAATTGACACTTTCCACAAGGCCATCAGATGCAATCCAGGCACCCTTGGCAAAGGTCACAAGTTCCATCTTACTATTGGTGGCTTCGTTGTGCTGCCTGGAGAAGACGCATCACTCTTCAGCTCCACTGTTACCACTAACTGGGATCATGCTTGTAAATTTGACATTAAAATAAAGTTGTTTTTGGACAAAACTAAAAGTGAACTTACTGAGGGGGCGTGACCGGATGCCAGAGTGAGAGGAGGGCTGAGTGAGCTCCCCCCAGCCCGATGCCTCCTTGCTTCTCGGACCTAGACTAGCGTCCCAGCCTGCCTAACTGCGCCTCCAGTACCTGGCTGAGCTCGGTGTTCGCCTGGCCCCTCTGTCAGCGCTCGTTCCGGCGTGCCGGCGGTGTTCGGTGCAGCTGCTTGGGAGAGGAAGCAGTCAGACCCCTTGGAGCGGCGTGGAGGAGCCACGAGCCGCTTGTTGATCGCGGTTACCCGGGCAACGGCCTCGGTAACAGCAAGTGGAAGCGGCGGGGATGGCAAGTGTCACCAGCAAGAGGACTGAGAGGATTCAATACCAGGAGCGTCCCTGCGCTGCCCAGGCTCCTGGCAGCATTAAGGTACCAGCCCGTGTGGCCACAACGGGGGTGGACTGTCTCCCCCATCTCCTTAAGGGCCAGCCCATTGATGTAGATAAGGGAAGGGGGGTGGCTCAGGAGGATCCAGGCAGAGCAATACACGCTGCAAGTCAATGACCAGCCCTTTGGGCTTAGGTAAGATTGGGTAGCCTGGCGTGCTGTCCTATAGTGAATTGTAACTACTAGGGAGCAGACACCCCTTGATGGCTAGCGGAGAGCCGCATTAACAAGATTGATCCAACTTTATGCCACAATATACAAATTTAACGGAGCCGATACACCGCCTACCCTCAAACTTGGTCAGTCTCCTTAGCACAGCTGCAAACAGGAAAGGCGCAGAGAGGGGGGGGATAACATTAATCCCACGAGCTGCTCAACTCTTTTCCATACCTCCATAATCTTATACAATAAGCTATGACAAGGAAAAAGGGAGAGGAACTACAACAGCAGGACAACACTAGCTCCCAAATGACGCGTACATCAAAAGAAAAGGTGAGCCAGGCAGCAGCCGCTGCAGCGGCTAAACTGGAAAAATTTGCGCACCCCTCGACCTCATCGCCATCTAAAAACACCCAGCTACAACAGGACAGATTGCATGCGGGGGGCTCAGGGGACAGGAGGAGCCTAGGAAAAGGGCCAGCGGCAACGCATACAATAAAAACGGCAAACAGTAATAGCTCTGCGGGTGAATTGGCGGGACTAGCAGCCAATAAGGCTGCTGCGCACGACGTATCAACAGAAGCTGAACCTACACTGAAAGACGTTCTATGCGCTGTTAATTCCTGTAAGGCCTCCCTAAGCGACCTGTGCGACCAGCTAACGGGCCTAAAGGAAGAGATAACTATATTAAGTCAAGAGCTGCAAAGGACCATTACCAGAACAACTGTACTGGAGGACAGAGTTAGCCAGGCTGAGGATGAATTAACCCCACTGAAACAAGAACTCAAGTCATTAAAAACGCAGATGGGCGTATACAAAGCCAAAATGGAGGAAATGGAAAATAGGTCTCGCAGGAACAATGTGAGGATAGTAGGCCTGCCGGAGCGGTGTGAGGGCCCTCACCCTGAGGAGTTCTTGGAGAAGTGGCTTAGGGAAATATTTGGGACGGAAACCTTCTCCCACCTCTTCACTATTGAAAGAGCCCACAGAGTGCCAACTAGGGCCTCGCCAACAGGGGGGTACCCCAGGCCAATAATAATGAAACTTTTTAACTATAGAGACAAGGTAACATTGATGCGCAGAGCTAGAGAGCTGGGGGACATCCTATACAATGGAGCTAAGATCTTATTTTTTCCCGATTACTCTCCAGACCTTCAGAAACAGAGGGCTGAATTCAGGGACATTAAGCGTAACCTACGGTCCTACAACATAGAATATGCCCTGCTGTATCCGGCGCGACTACGTATCACTGCCCTAGGGTCCACCCTTTTCTTTGACACAACAGCAGGGGCATCAAAGTGGCTGGAAGACAACAAAGCAGACCTATAGAGCTAGGGGTTAAATAAGTCTAGACTTGAACAGGAAAAGAGGAAATTGCGACTTGTTTTTTTTTCTTACTTTTTTGTCTGTTTTTTTTTTTTTCTCTTTTTCTATTTTTCATAGCAATCAGCAGTTTACACGGGGGATGTGGGTGGGGGGAAGGGGGGGGTTGCGAGTTGGAAGTACGGATGAAGGATGCGAGCACACTAGTGTTACACGTTTTAAATGCTGATCCAAGGGTTTGGAGGAGGGTTGTGGGAGGGGGGGAGGGGGGAAGAGTGTGGTAGCGAGTCACAATGTATTTTCTCAATATATGTGTGGGGAGGTATTCCTTGTATGGTTGGGAGGGGGGAAAAAGGTCACAAGCACAGCCCCTAGGGCTAGCCTAGTTAGGCAGAAGGGGGGGTCACGAACAAGGGTGGGTAATAGGGGGATGCACGAAGCCGAGGGTGGGGGGGAAGGGGGGTCTACAGAAAGACACAAGGTTAGGCAATGGACTGAATGTCAGGCACATATAGTTACGAAGGGTGGGCTTATAAAAATAAATGCAAGGTTTACTATCACATGTGGTTTATATCTGCACCTAGGAAATGTGGGGGCCCCCCCGGACGCGGGGGCCCTACGCCCCCCCCCACTCCATTCTTTTTCTTTTCTTTTTTTTGCCCTTTTCTATTTTTTTTTTTTTTTCCTTCTTTTTTTTTCTCTTTTTTTCTTTTTTTTTTCTCTCTTCCATAGCGCTCATGAATAACTTGGTACTTACAAGAACACAAACGAAATGTCCTTCCTCTCTGGGCGTTTGCTCTTTTTCTTTTTTTTTTTTCTTTTTTGGCCCCCTTTTTTTCCTTTTTCTTTTTTCTCTGCTCTTCCTTTTTCTTTTTTACCTTTTTTTTTTTCTTTTTACTTCTTTTTTTCTTTTCTTTCTTTTAAATACTCTTTAATATGTTAAAGATAGGCTCTTGGAACGTTGGGGGAATGGGTGATCCTGCAAAAAGGGCAGCAGTCTTCACGGCACTAGAAGCTTACGGGGTTGATCTGGCATGCCTGCAGGAAACCCACCTCACTAACGATACCAAACTACAAGTTCGGAATTATAAATTTCAAGAACAGTACCACTCAGTCTACACCTCATATTCAAGAGGGGTGAGCATACTGGTGGGGAGAGGTATTTCGTTTGCCTGCAGGGAAACTAGAATCGATGCATTGGGCCGCTATATTTTTTTGAGTTGTATTGTGGAAGACAGGCCTCTGGTAATAGCAAATATATACATCCCTCCCCCGTTCAAGACAGAGATCATACTGGATCTGTTGGAATTTGTCGAGAACAAGCCAGACGTGCCGATAATAGCGGTGGGAGATTTTAATGCAGTGTTGGATAATAAAATGGATCGATTTCCGCCTATGAACCGGGCGGAAAGGGTACCGGAGGGTCGCTTAGGCCAACTTCTGGAAGAGATCGGGTGGTGTGATTTGTGGAGATCCCACAATCCAAAAACCCGGCAGTATTCCTGCTATTCAGGTTCATACTCGACTCTTTCGTGTATAGACATGGCAGTAGGCAACAGCGAAGCCCTACAACTAATAGGGATTATAGAATATAAGCCGAGGGGCATATCAGACCACTCTCCCTTGACCTTGACTCTGAACTTAAAGGCCAGAACCAGCCGGAAGAGGTGGTCAATAAAACCGCTATGGCTGGATCTAATAGGCAGCCCAGCAGAAGTTATCTCTAAATTAAAAGAGTTTGTAATATTTAACTCAGGCTCAGCCCCTACGGCGTTAGTGTGGGACACTTTAAAAGCGTTTCTTAGGGGATTACTACACCAGCAGGTTACTATAGTAAAGAAAACGTCAAGGGAATGGGAGGCGAGAGCTAGAAGTGAAGCTTTGGAAGCAGAAGCACAATACGTGGTGGACCCAACCCCTGCAAAACAGGAGGTATGGCTTAGTAGGCAACAAGAGTATAGGGAATTAATTAATAGAAGAGCAGAAAACAAAAGACTATTCCAGAAGCAAAGTTATTATGGCGAAGGAGAGAAGGTAGGTCAGATGTTGGCACTAATAACTATGTCCAACCTATCCCTGTCGGCCATCCTCTCAATTAGGACACCGGTTGGAGAGATTACTTCTGACCCCGCCGAGGTCATAGAGACCTTTACTACGTTCTATAGGGACCTGTACAGGTCACGCTGGGGGCTTGACCGGCGTGATATGGATGGGTTTCTGAAAGGGGTGGATCTGCCTGTACTATCGGAGGGGGACAGGAGCGAGATGGAGTCTCCCCTGACCTTGGAGGAGCTGCAAAAGGCTGTTGCAGAACTGTCAGGTCAGGAGTCCCCTGGCCCGGATGGCCTGCCACTGGAGATTTACAGAAAATATGGGGAGGTTCTACTCCCGGAGCTTTTAAAAGTATTGGAGCAGACGATTAAGGACGGAAGGCTACCCCCATCAATGTTGGAGGCTGACATAGTGGTGATACCAAAAGAGGGGAAAGATCAACTGGAAGTCACCTCATATAGACCGATATCACTACTGTGCTCAGACGCCAAGATTGTAGCAAAGGTGCTGGCGTCTAGATTAAATAAGTGCATCGCAAAACTGGTCCATCCAGACCAATTGGGGTTTATCCCCGACCGGTCCACCAGCACCAATATTAGAAGGGTATACTTGAACCTCCAGGCTCCAGCGGAGAATGCGGGGTCTAGAGCCATACTGTCTCTGGACGCCGCCAAGGCCTTTGACAGCCTGGAGTGGGAATATCTTTGGCGGGTGATGGAGAGGTTCGGATTTGGCCCCGTATTTATCAGCTGGTTAAAAATCCTTTATAATCCTTTATAATCATCAAGGGCAAGACTCAAAATAAATAATGACCACTCAGAAAGCTTTCCCCTCGAAAGAGGGACCAGACAGGGCTGTCCCCTATCCCCGTTGCTGTTTGTCTTGGCCATGGAGCCGCTGGCGGGAGCAGTGAGATCATCACCTGAACTGCAGGGCTTCCACAGAAATGGCGAGGAAGAGAGAATTGCACTTTTTGCGGACGATGTCCTTCTCTTCCTAGGGGACACGATCTCCTCATTAGAGAAAGTAATACACCTAGTGGAGGACTTTGGGAAATTCTCAGGATTGACAATCAATTGGGAGAAATCATCGTTCCTGCCGGTCGACCCATTGGCCAACCCTATTCCAACGAGCTTACCCCAACTGAAAGTCACGGGGAAAATGAAGTACCTTGGTGTAGTGTTGTCCAAGGATCCCGGTGCGTTCATTGAGGACAACTTGGTCCCTCTTCTAATAAAATTCAAGAAAAAATGCGATACCTGGTGTAGACTCCCTCTATCCGTGGCGGGCCGGACAAACTTGATCAAGATGATATGGCTGCCCCAGCTGCTATACCTGTTCCACAACTCCCCAGTATGGATCGGGGAGAAGTGGTTTCAAAGAATCCAATCCCTCTTTAGGGAATTAATTTGGAAAAAAGGACAGGCTAGAATAGGCTTACAAAAATTACAGTGCCCCACTACGGAGGGGGGACTGGGGGTCCCCCACCCGCGTATTTACTTTCTGGCAGCCCAGCTGCAGCAACTAGGGGGATGCGCCATTGATGGAGGGGGAAATAAGAACGCCAAAATTATCCTACAGGGCAGCCCACATAACTCACTAGTCGAAGCACTGGATCCAGACTCACTACTAAGAGGGACCCCGACACTTAAAATGATTACCAGGGTTTGGCAGACAGCCAAGCGAATAATGGGGTATAGGGGAGTCTCAGAATATTCACCAATCTGGGACAACAAGAACCTGCAGGAATTATTATCTGTTAACAGGAATAAGCTTTGAGAGAGGAACGGGGTCCGCCGGTTGATACAGCTATATGAGGGGGAAACTCTGAAACCCTTTGAGGTGCTGAGGCACGAGTATGGGCTACCAAATCGTGTATTCTATAGTTGCTTGCAGACACGCCCTGAGGAAGCAGTTTGGAAGGCAACCCCCCACTTGGTGCAAGATCTCACTACTTCAAACAATATTTAATTCAGAGACCTCCAAGGGGTTAATTACAGCAATATATAGCAAACTAATTAAGAAAACAAACATGAATGTGGGCTCTTCCGGGGGCAGGGACAAGTGGGCGGCAGATGTGGGGGAGATAACGGACATACAGTGGAAAAGGATCCTGGAAATGGGATCTGAGGTGTCGGTCTCTCCCTCACAAAAGGCCTCCCACTTGATGCTACTGCACAGGTCTTATTATACACCAAAAAAGCTCTTTATGATTGGCCGCCGGACCAACGATGAGTGCCCCAGATGCAGAAGAACAGGCGATCTGATCCATATGTTCTGGAGGTGCCCAAAATTAGTTAGGTATTGGTCCGAGATTTTAAAGAAAATAAATACCATATTTAAAATTAATTTAGAGCTAGAATCCAGGACCTGTGTGCTGGGGCATGTTACCAACGACCTAAGAGATAGGAACACGGCGGAGGCGGTGGTAAGATGCCTGTTCCAAGCTAGAAAACTAATTGCGCAGTCCTGGCAATCTAGTACTCCTCCCACCCCGGAAGCCTGGATAGGGACTGTAAACTCCACAGTGTGGAGCGAAAGAACATTTTATACGAGGACAGGCAATTATAATAAATTTGCGAGAATGTGGAACCTGTGGATCCAGACAATGCCGTGCCCGCCATCAGTGACACTCTAGCACCGAGAATACCCACTCCTTTTTAATGGGGTGGGCTATACTAGGAGCAGCCCAGAGCCTAGAGTCGAGTTGGAATAATGCATGGAACCTATGTCGGCCATTGGATGCGCCTTAAATATATAGGGATTCAATAGGGGGGGTATCATAGGGGGCGGGTGGGTGGGCTCACCAAAAAGAAAAGTACCAAATATATAAAAATATATAATAGCAACTGTGAGGGCATACGATTAATTGGCTTAGCACTGTAGGATGTATGTTATGCTCATTGTAACACGGCACTACCGTAACTACATATAATCTGTAATGTATATTGCTATACAACATTTGCACAGAAGATTCACAAAAAAAAAAAAAAAAAAAGGCAATCGCGATAAGCCACAATGATGCGACTTGATTAGAGACACTCATGAACACCAGGCTGAAGTTAGTCTCTTGATAAAGTTAACTGATGTAGCACAAAAAAAAAAAAGTGAACTTACTAAATACATGCTTCCATCAACTTTAATATTAAAAACTATTTTTAAGGCACCAACAAAATGTATTTATTAATATAGCGGGACACATCTACATACAATATAATTAAAGTGACCCCAACACTAAAATAATGATATTACAATCAGCCTATTAAAGAACATGTTTAATATTTATCTTCTGGGAAGGTGGTGAGTGAAATCTGTGATGGGTGATGGGTATCTCGGGTATCTGACACTTTAAGATGTTTTGGATACTTTGTCCCCCTCTGGTCACTGTGGTTTCTCCTCACTAAGTGACTACATTGTTCTGTAGTGGTGGAATGGCTGGTGGACAGAACCACTACACCCAGCAAGGAACAAGGTTTCCAACAAACCCAAAGTGTCTGATACCAGCGGTGTCCAGAGCAAAAATTAAACTCACCATCCCCCGGAAAGGTAAGTATTAAATATTTATATATAACAGTGTTCATTCTCAATACATTAGCAAAATACTAAGATTAACAAAAATAGAGATAATTCTCTAACCACTTGTAACCCAGTGTTGTTCCATACATATTAGTGGATAAATGTTTTTGTATTCAGGTCAGGTCTGAACAAAATTATGTAACATTTTGGGAAAAATATACAGCCAAGAAGTCTAGAACTTGAGGCTATTAAAGCAAAAACCTCCACAGCCACCATGTATTTCCCTCTGGTACTCAGATAGGCCGGGATCATGGCAATCCAGACACTGCAGAACACCAGCATGCTGAAGGTGATGTACTTGGCCTCGTTAAAACTGTCCGGTAATGTCCTGGCTAAGAAAGCGATAACGAAACTCACAGCTGCCAGAAGGCCCATATGCCCCAGGACAGAGTAGAAGCCCAGAACTGAACCCTCATTACACTGAATGATGACCTTCCCCTGATAAGATTGAGTGTCCTGATCCTGGAAGGGAGGAGAAATAGACAACCAAGTGACAAAGATTAAGACTTGCACCAGTGAAAAGACACGAATGATAAAATTGGGCAGCTTGGCTCCCATCCATTTCCTCCAGGGGCTCCCAGGTTTGGTGGCTTTAAAAGCAATACACACCATGATACTTTTGGCAAGAAGAGAAGAGACGGCAACTAAGAAGATGACACCAAAAGAGGAGACACGGAGCATGCAGGTCACATCTACTGGATGGCCGAGGAACAAGAAGACACAGAGGAAGCTCAGCATGATGGAGACCAGGAGAAGATAGCTCAGGTTCCGGTTATTAGCTTTAACAATGGGGGTGTCCTGGTAATGTATAAATATCACCAATATTAAACCAGTCAGAAGACAACAGAGGATGGAGACAGCTGAAAATACTACAACAATGGTATCAGTGTAGGAGAGGAAATCAATCAATTTTGGAACACACCGATCCTTCTTCTCATTTGGCCATTCTTCATTAGGACATTTTATGCAGTTTTCACTGTCTGCAAGAAGAACAATACAAACACAATGAGCACAGATAGCAATGGGATTTCCATCAGAGCATTGTGGGGGAGAAAAACAAAGTATCTATCTATCTATCTATCTATCTATCTATCTATCTATCTATCTATCTATCTATCTATCTATCTATCTATCTATCTATCTATCTATCTATCTATCTATCTATCTATCTATCTATCTATCTACTGAATTTCTATAGGTAGAGACTGCCTTTCGGCAAGTGGAATGCATGCAATGGGGTGTATTTACTAAAACTGGTGCACTCAGAATCTGGTACAGCTGTACATGGTAGCCAATCAACTTCTAACTTCAGCGTTGACAATAAAACCTGGAAGCTGATTGGTTTCTATGCAGAGCTGCACCACATTTTGCACTCTCCAGCTTTAGTAAAAAAAAAAACCCAATGTGTTAAGGGCAGAAAAATGATGATAATGGGCAGTTTCATTTTCAATTTCTGAAAACCCTGAAAAACCCTAAAAATTAACTTCTCTTATTTGCATCCACAGAGTGATTGGTCTCTGTGTTGTGGAGAACAAGATAGGAGGATGGTTTGAGTAGTTTTTTTTAAACATAAATTATTTTTATTGAAGTACCAACAGAATCAACAGAAAAGAGAAAACCATAGGTACATAGTACAAGCGTTTAAGGCAACAGACATAAGTTGTATACTGACATAGGGATGAAAATCCCAAACATAGTTGCTAGAATTGAGTGACATCTATGAGGAAAAAGGGGGGAGGAAGGGCAGAAGAAGGGGAGAGTAAGGAGAAAGGGGTAAGGATGGGAGGAAAGAGAGGAAGGGCTTAGGAAAGGGAGAGGTAGTAAGAAAGGAACAGAAGAGGGGAGGTAAGGGGAGGGAACCAACACAACAATTATCAAATACTCAATTTTGGGAACGAGTGTTTAACATTAGCAGCTTGAACAGGCTAGAGCCATTAGTCCACTCCTGTACCCCACAAATCTATCCAGGCAGACCAAATTTGATCAAACTTCCTAGGGCACTTTCAGTTAAGGAAGGTAAGCTTATACTGATTCACAGTAGAGCACCAGGAAGTGGCCGTGGGAGGCTGAGAAGACTTCCAGCATTGGAGTATCTCCCTGCATGCATAAAATGAAGTATAGCAAACAAAAAGTTTTAGATATCTACTCATATGTGAGTCGTCAAAAACATTTAACAAGAAAACTTTGGGGTCCAATCCGAGAGTCAAACCACACACCGAGTTAACATCAGACACCACCTGCGTCCCGAACAACTGTAAGGATGCACGAGACCATACCATAGGAAGAAACGAGGCCTCCGAGTCCTGAAACTGTGGGCAAGCTGAAGAAACAGATGGATAAATGGTTGCTAGGCGCTGGGGGTATAATAAACCTTATGCAGGAGCTTGAGTTGGATAAATCTATCTCTGGCTAAGAACATAGTGGTGATATACAGTACCTGACCACGAGAATGGGTTTCCAGCGCGATCCCATCGCGCTGGTTCACGGTGACAGGGTATTGTTCTCCCAACCTAAGGACAACCCTGCTGTGACTTTGGAGATCATATGCAACACTTAGTAATCTGGTCTTTAGGGGTCCTAAGGCCCATCCCAAGATTACGATCTTAATGCTTAATGTGCACCACTGTGAAGGTCTGGCATAGAGTATGGGCCACATATCATAGCCCAGAGACATTCATCCCTCATATCCCTCTGTGGGGTAACCCATCCCTCCGGCACATGCGCAAAATTCCGGATCCTAGTGTATGGACCTCTAGGGGTGTAGTGGGTGTTCAACATATAGTATAGTAGGGTCATCTGAGGACATTCCCTGAACTTAAGCTTACCACTTACCTAACTGGATGTTCTTTTTGGTACCTGCAGCTTATGCATGACTCTAGAGTGTGACACTATAGAAAGGATGTTGACCTCCAGTGTGATGGATAAATCTCTTTCCGCTCTCTAACTACGCATGTCTTTGGCTTATGCAGCCAAAGAGTTGCTTATATTTCAGATGGCATGCTGATATCTGATATCACGCTTTGCTGTGACACTCATATATTTAACAGGTGCTGTCCATTTCTTCTGATCATCCTTGAGATGGTTCTACACCTTCATTTGAGTCCAGCTGTGTTTGATTATACTGATTGGACTTCATTAAGAAAGCCACACACCTGTCTATATAAGACCTTACAGCTCACAGTGCATATCAGAGCAAATGAGAATCATGAGGTCAAAGGAACTGCCTGAAGAGCTCAGAGACAGAATTGTGGCAAGGCACAGATCTGGTCAAGGTTACAAAAAATTTCTGCTGCACTTAAGGTTCCTAAGATCACAGTGGCCTCCACAAACCTTAAAAGGAAAACGTTTGGGATGACCAGAACCCTTCCTAGAGATGGCCGTCCGGCCAAACTGAGCTATCGGGGGAGAAGAGCCTTGGTGAGAGAGATAAAGAAGAACCCAAAGATCACTGTGGCTGAGCTCCAGAGATGCATTTGGGAGATGGGAGAAAATTTTAGAAAGTCAACCCTCTCTGCAGCCCTCCACCAGTCGGGGCTTTATGGCAGAGTGGCCCGACGGAAGCCTCTCCTCAGTGCAAGACACATGAAAGCCCGCATGAAGTTTGCTAAAAAACACCTAAAGGACTCCAAGATGGTGAGAAATAAGATTCTCTGGTCTGATGAGACCAAGATAGAACTTTTCGGCTTTAATTCTAAGCGGTATGTGTGGAGAAAACCAGGCACTGCTCATCACCTGTCCAATACAGTCCCAACAGTGAAGCATGGTGGTGGCAGCATCATGCTGTGGGGTGTTTTTAAGCTGCAGGGACAGGACGACTGGTTGCAATCGAGGGAAAGATGAATGCGGCCAAGTACAGGGATATCCTGGATGAAAACCTTCTCCAGAGAGTTCAGGACCTCAGACTGGGCCAAAGGTTTACCTTCCAACAAGACAATGACCCTAAGCACACAGCTAAAATAACGAAGGAGTGTCTTCACAACAACTCAGTGACTGTTCTTGAATGGCCCAGCCAGAGCCCTGACTTAAACCCAATTGAGCATCTCTGGAGAGACCTAAAAATGGCTGTCCACCAACGTTTACCATCCAACCTGACAGAACTGGAGAGGATCTGCAAGGAGGAATGGCAGAGGATCCCCAAATCCAGGTGTGAAAAACTTGTTGCATCTTTCCCAAAAAGACTCATCAAAAGGGGCTTCTACTAAATACTGAGCAAAGGGTCTGAATACTTAGGACCATGTGATATTTCAGTTTTTCTTTTTTAATAAATCTGCAAAAATGTCAACTGAATACTTTCCATCCCCACTGTATGTATAGTGTATACTACATAAGAAATTGCGGTGTATTGCTTTGTACAGAGGTAATGAATTTAATGTACTACAAGAAAAAAAAAAAAAAATGTTGGCGTGCGCTGCTAAAGTGTTCAGGTTTGGCTCAACCCTCGTCCCATTGGATGTACAGACAGTCCCCGGGTTACAAACAAGGAGGTTCTGTATATTTGCTCTTAAGTTGAGTTTATATGTAAGTTGGATCAGGTCCATTTTCAGTGCTGTTGTTTCCCTTTATAATTATATCCCCTGTCACATATGTCAGAGATTTACAGCCTCCTTTACCTTCTATGACAACTTTATTCAATAAGACATATATACCCAAAATCAAAAATGAATATCCTATAAGAAACATTCCACGTGCAGAAATTTACAGCAATTAACAACCTTCACCGACTCCAAGAATGACCCCATTCATGAACAGGTACATTGGGTGCTATATCTTACAGTAAGGATAAAAATCCCTATAAATCTTAATTATGAACCTCCTCATCATATGATAGAAACAGAAAACAATCAAATAATCTCTTATGCCCCGTACACACGGTCGGATTTTCCGATGGAAAATGTCCGATCGGAGCGTGTGTGGGCTCCATCAGACATTTTCCATTGGATTTTCTGACACACAAAGTTTGAGAGCAGGCTATAAAATTTTCCGACAACAAAATCCGATCGCGTCAATTCCGACCGTGTGTGGCCTGTTCCGACGCACAAAGTGCTCAGAATGCTCAGAAGAAATTCCGAGATGGAACAGCTCGGTCTGGTAAACTTAGCGTTCGCAATGGATACAGCACTTTCGTCACAGTGCAATGTAAAAAATGGTTTAATACAGCGCACTCTCTTCTTCTTTATAATGTGAGAAGAATGAAGTACTGTAGTTTTGCTGCTCATATTCACACACACTTCTCACAAACTTCTTTCTTTATTATTTATCAGGATTCCCTTAATATATTTTGATTTGTCACATCTGACAAAAATATTTTTGTGTTTTTTTTTTTTTAAAGGCAGATTTATTTTTTATTTTAGGTTTGTATTTTTTCAAAGGCTGATCTTTGTTTTGTTTTATTTTATTTTTAATTTTACTCCAGAATATTTTTGTGTGTGTTTTGTGTGTCAAGTTACCACAACACCATTATTATCTTGTATTATTTAATCTCAAGGAGATTGTTTGGTGTTGGTGTCCCTTGTTAATTTCACATTGTATTGAAATGTACCTGCCTCCTCACCAACAAACTGTCCTTTTTGAAGGAAAACACACATAGGAGAGTATAATTGAAACAAAAATTCCTTTATTAAGGGATCAGAACCAAACAAAGAGGGAGGCAACGCTGGAGAAACAGCAGAAATTGGCGAAGCCTTGGACCCCCAGGGCAGACATCAATTATTTAACATCAAAATTGGTGGCCTGAGGAGTCCATATGTAAGGGAGTGCAGTCTGGTCCAGAAGTCCCAGAGATCGGGAAAGCAACAGATGACATCTGTGTCCCCAGGCTGTGGTACTACAACAGGCTGCATCTTTTGGCCAACCAGACTGAACCCAGGGCCATCACTTTCTGGTCTTCCTTCCATGTCCCGATCCAGAAGGAGATTTAAGGCCTCAAATATGTCCTTTGGGGAGATGTTGGAGATGGTGGGTATCCTGAAGAAGGCCGACTATGATGGGAAGTATGGACCTTACCCCAACCCCAATGTCAGAAAGGCCAAGATCATGGCAAAAGTGGCCAAGAGTCTGCACCGGAATTTCGGGGTACGACGATCAAAAGATCAGCTCAGGAAGCGGTGGTCGGACCTCAAATTACGAGAACATGATCAGTACAGAAAGATCCGGAGAATGCTGCAAAAAAGTAAGTAGTTGTGCTGTGTTCCTATTCTTTATGTTTATTACGTTTGTGCTGCTCCATGTGCTTGTTTTAAAATGACAACTTTCATGTTCATGGGCACATTATTCGTTCGTAGCAAACATTTTTCTTTCAGCCTATAAAACACCATTGTTTTGGCCATATGCATTTGGCCACATTTTTTACGTCCTACTTGTATGAAACTAATTGGGTTGTGTAAATGCGTTTGTTACTAGAATGAAATGCAAACTAGATTCTGTGTAAGGAGAGGACACTGAGCAGCGGTTTTCACATCTGGACACTGGAGCACTAGTGTGGGACACAAGAACACCACTTTTATTAGGGGCTACACAGGTGCTCCAGTGTATACTATAGGGGGGTCTCCATCTTTGAAGCTTGTACCAAACAGGTAAAGTATTGCAGCTTGACAAAGGACACTGAAAATGCTACATTTTGGAACTCTACCAAAATAGACAATTGTACCCCACTTCCAAGCAATGTTTCATATTTATAGTTATGCCATCAAATATCTGTGTGCTAAGTATAGCATTTTTGTTTTACATAGGAGAGAAAAAACTCGGAGGACACCCCTCATCCGAGGAGACCAGAGCCCCCCCACCTCTGGAAGAAGGGGAGATCCCCCCAACCCAAGAAGAGTAGGAAGAAGAAGACGTGGTGGAAATTGTCACCACAACAGGTGAGTGTCTGCGACCACAGGCTCAGGTAAGAGATGGATGGATATTTTTTATACCTGTTTTTGTTTGTTTTCTCTCTTTTTAGGTGATCGTGATGTTGTGGATCCAGATTGTTTCACATCAGAAAGTGCCCAGATCCTGATCGGGGAGATCATGGGGTGTAATTTACAATTGGAAAACCTCAAGAAAAACATCAATGATGTTATTCAAAAAAATAAAAACATCATTGATGTTTTGGGGAGAGTTTAAAACCCCTCCAAATCCCTTTGTTTTTTTGTGTGCTACAATGTTCTAAATGTTTTAGCGATTTTTCTAAAAACTAAATTTGGAGGATGCACACAGTGTGTCAACATGTGCTATCTGCCATCACGGGAGTTCAATGGACGCGTTTTGGGGGTGCAACCCCTTCCTCAATAATTAAGTAGCTGAGAGGAAGGGGTTTCTCCCACAAAACACGTCCCTTGATCCGCCGTGATGGCAGCTAGCACATGTTGACATTCGTAAATTGGTGTGCATCTTCCAAATTTGGCTTTTCCTGGGGTGACTTCACCCCATCTGAACGCAATATCAAACACAGTTCCTAAATACTCATGTCTGATATTGCCTTCAAGTTCTACCTAATGTGAACTTTGTAAGTTCAAGATTTGTGTCTTTCTTGTTGGTTTTACACACGCCTGTTTTATCCTAAATTGACATTTCTATTTTTGAAAATGCCACCCCAAAGATTGTTATACAACAAACATGTTGGTTTGTTTTAAAAACCTTTTCTAAATGCACATGTGATTGTGTTTGTATTAAAATGATTGTTAATCAGAATGTGTGTATTATTGTCTCAACGTTACAACACTTTTGTGGTGATGTAATTGCAGCTTTCAGGGAAAACGGGGGTTATTTCCTAAGGGCAAATCCTCTTTGCACTACAAGTGCAGTTTCAAGTGCACTTGTAGTGCAAAGTGTCTTTGCCTTTAGTACATAACACCCAACAGTGCTTTGTATAAGGTTACACAATCACGCCATTTGCAGGACTCTCCACATTTCTGTCAGGGTCAGCTAAAACAAACACAAGCAGTAAATGTCACCAAAGATTTTGTTTTTTTTGGATTTTATTTGATCAAGGCTTCACAAATAGTCTGGCATATTGATGCCCCCCCTACCCGCAAAGAACTCAAGGTGTCGTAACCGGACATCACGGGCACTCAGGGAGGGCAAGCCAGGACGGCCACTTTCAAGCACCGTCAGGGTTGTTTCATGTATAATTCCAGCCTCAGGCCCAACTGACCCAGCATAGTTGGCAGAATGTTGGCGTAAAAAAGTTATGTAGAACACAGCACGCCAGGATTATACGATTAAGTTTATACTCCGCCATATGGATGGGTGTCAGAAATAGGCGGAACCCGCTGGCCATGATTCCAAACGTGTTCTCCAACTCTCTTCTGGCTCTGGCCAGCCGGTAATTAAAAACCCTCTGTTCCGGGGTGAGGGTCCTCATCGGGAATGGCCGCATAAGATGGTCCCCCAGCGCAAAGGCTTCATCCGCAATGAAGACAAATGGGAGTCCTTCCACATTCTCTTCTGGAGGTGGCAAGTCCAAGCTGCCATTCTGGAGACGCCTGTAAAACTCCGTCTGGGCAATGACTCCACCATCGGACATCCGGCCATTCTTCCCCCCCGTCCACATACAAGAAGTCGTAATTAGCCGACACCACCGCCAACATCACAATACTATTGAACCCCTTGTAATTATAATAGTACGACCCTGAGTTGGGTGGTGGGATGATGTGGACGTGTTTCCCATCAATTGCACCTCCGCAGTTAGGAAAGTCCCACTGCTGGGCAAAGTGGGAGGCCACAGTCTGCCATTCCTGTGGCGTGGAAGGAAACTGTTGAGGAAAACCAAAAAAAATTAGTATTTTGGCACATAAACATGGAAAGCAGATTAGACACAAACATTCTTGGCCAACATCCAGATAAAATATTTATTAAGGGGAATTTTACAACACCAAAGTATAAGGTACACCTATCATATTCCCCCTCCCCCCTCTCATGGGCCATTTCTAACATTATAGGGGGGGATCTTGGACAGGTAACCCTCTTCACTTCATTGAGAGATGAATGCCTAAATACAGGGTATTACTTTGAACAGCCCCTCCTTAGTTACACTATTGGCAGCCCACTGGACAGGTAAGAAGTGTCATAATACAAAGATATAAATACACATTGTACACATTTGAGCACATTTGGACATTCTGCTATTACCTATCAAGATAATAATAGTATACAAAAACTTTAAACAGTAACATTTGCAAGTATACAGGCAGGCCCTTGCACTACATGCTTTGGGGAATTCATCCATAAGTCTCACCACTAAAGAGATGGGTATAGTGTGTATGGGTTTGGCCAAGTCAGCAGATAGAGGATTGAGGATAGATAGATAATTGGTATCAGCTGACTTAGCAGTTGGGGGAGGGAGGGTTAATAAAAATGATTTGGGGACACTACAAAAAAATGCCTCTGGCACTTTGCCTAAATTTAAAGCACAAATCACATTTCTAAACATTTTAGGGGGTGTTTGGGGTAAAGCACTACTATGGAGCTGATAAAATACATTGTTAAGTGACTACATGAGGTGAATATAGGGGCAGGAGAGCATGCTGGGGAGGTAAGTGAAGGCAAATATGTATGAAGGACAAGGCCTGTGAAGAGCGACCTGAAAAACAGTAACGAACGAACAAGAACACAATGACTAAGTCACGTGGAACTTGCTTGCACGCACTGAAGAGCAGATACAAACCCACAAGCACAAACTGAACCGCAGAAAACGATCTGAAAACCACAAGTCTGAAAAAGCGCGAATCGTCTCTCACCAAACTTTTACTAACACGAGATTAGCAAAAGGAGCCCAAAGGGTGCCGCGCTTGGTTCTGAAATTGCCTTTTCTAGTCTCGTTGTACGTGATGTACGTGACCGCGTGGTTGGCGATCGGAAATTCCGACAACTTTGTGCAACCATGTGTACGCAAAACAAGTTTAAGCCAACATCCGTCGGAAAAAATCCTAGGATTTTGTTGTCGGAATATCCGATCAATGTCCGACCGTGTGTACGGGGCATTACTTTGCCTCTTTTGCAGAAGATGGGATCAGTGATATTCATTAATATTCCGGGCACAAAGTCTTGGCCTTTAAAACAGGAAATTACCATAGTGAGAAAACTTGAGTTGTTCAATTCCATCCAGCTTTGTAAAGAAAGTTCGGTTGGAACTTCTTGCCTCTCATTAAAGTAGATCTTGCCATCGTCTGGGTCGGTGTGATGAACATTTCTCACATATTTTTGCAGCTGTTAATGGAAGACAGAAGTACACACATTACCAATCTACAGTTATAAGAGTTCTGGAATTAACCACCTCAATACAGGGCACTTTACCCCCCTTCCTGCCCAGGCCAATTTTCAGCTTTCAGCGCTGTTCAATGTTGGGCCTCTGTATGTGGCCAGGCTCTGTAAAAGTCCCACACATGTGGTATCGCCATACTCAGGAGGAGTAGCAGAATGTATTTTGGGGTGTCATTTTTGCTATTTATTTGCTATGTGTTGGAAATATCTTATAAATGGACAACTTTGTGTAAAAAAAGCACTTTCATTTTTTTCCCACATTTTCCAAAAACTTCTGGAAAAAAAATAACCATTCAAAAGACTCATTATGCCTCACAGATTATATGTTGGGGTTTTTGCTTTCCAAAATGGGGTCATTTTGTGGGCAATTCCATTGTACTGGTGCTCCAGGGCCTTCAAAAGTGTAATAGGTGGTTGAGAAATGAGATGTGCAATTTATGCTCGTAGATCACCTGATGGTGCTACTTGGATGTTGGGCCTTTGTATGTGGCCAGGCTGTGTAAAAGTCCCACACATGTGGTATCCCCATACTCAGGAGGAGTAGCAGAATGTATTTTGGGGTGTCATTTGTTGTATGCATATGCTCTGTGAGAGAAATAACCAGTTAATATGACAATTTTGTAAAAAAAAATCTTCATTTTGCAAAGAATTGTGGGAAAAAATTACAACTTCAAAAAACTCACCATGCTACTTACTTAAAGCGGGATTCCGGCCAGGATAATTTTTTTTAAAGTCAGCAGCTACAAACACTGTAGCTGCTGACTTTAAATAAGTAGACTTACCTGTTCTGGGTGCCCGCGATGTCGGCCGCCCGAGGCCGACCCGTCCTTCAGCTCTCGGGTCCCGGCACCACCATCCTAAGTAAGGGAAACAGGCAATGCAGCCTTGTGGCTTCACTGCCAGTTTCTTACTGCGCATGCGCGAGTGGCACGGTGCTCTGTGAATGGCCCCGTGGTTTTCTGGGAACACACACAGTTCCCAGAAGGCAACAGGGCCACTCACCAAGGAGCAGGACACGCCGCGGAATAGGAAGAGGCAGATTAGGAAGACTGCCTAGCAACAAGGGTTCAGGTAAGTTTACATTTTTTTTTTTAATTATTTTACGATTTTTCATGCAGTTTTTTAATTTAGGGTGGCCTTCCACTTTAATACCTTGGAATGTCTACTTTCTAAAAAGGGGTCATTTGGGGGGTATTTGTACTTTTCTGACTTGTTAGTAGAAATGAGATTCACCTGATGTACTGAAGGCCTGATCAGATGTTTTCAATTTTCAGCGATTGGCACCATAGTTTGTAGACTCTATAACTTTCACACAGACCAAATAATATACACTAATTTGGGTTATTTTTACCAAAGATATGTAGCAGTATAAATTTTGGCCAAAATTTATGAAGAAAAATTAATAATTTGCTAAATTTTGTGACAAAAAGAAAAGATAAAAGGCAATTTTTTACAAAATTTACGGTCTTTTTTTATTTATAGCACAAATATAAAAAACCCATTAGTGATTAAATACCACCAAAAGAAAGCTCTATTTGTGTGAAAAAAGGACACAAATTTCATTTGGGTACAGTGTTGCATGACTGAGTAATTGTCATTCAAAGTGTGAGAGCACCGAAAGCTGAAAATTGGTCTGGGCAGGGAGGGGGTTTAAGTGCCCAGTATTGAGGTGGTTAAAGTATTTATTATAATTATTATTATTGATATTTTATTAAACAATACATTTTATCTTTAATTATAAATTACATTTACTTAATATTTTACATGCTAATAACACATTTCATTATTTTGTATACTAATAATTTCCAGTAAAAGTAACTACTAAACTTTATAACTTTTTTTTTCTCTCGGCATTGCTGATACTGGAAAGCGGTTCTTTAGTAAATGATTATTAGACATCTTCTTCAGGGAAGAGTCGGAGTTTGTTCTATTGGATGAAAGTTTCTGTACAATCTCTCAGGAGATGGAATCTGAATTAATTATTCTTCATCTGATCACTGAAGTCAGTTTAGAGACACATTTAGAAGTTTGTATTTCTTGTGTCTTATACAGGAATATCTTTATTCTCCGTGTTGTGTTGGATTCCCCTGATAGGTGATATTCCGGAGGCTGGTTACCATATGCTGGTGAGATTTCTAACATTGCAGAGAATAGTAAATCCGGAGACATCGTTCTCCATTATTAGAGTGATTGTAAACCTTCTGTGTGCCGTTCTCCCCGGACTACCGACACCTGAGCTGAGCGCCCCCTAGAGACCCCACAAGACCGGCACAAGATTACAGTGGTGGGACCGCTCCATTCACAATACAACAAAAGAAAAATGAAGTCACCAAAGAACAACAAACCTGAAAGTTTCTGCCGGATTCCCCCAGGAAAAAGACGCTGAATTTACTGATCACCATCTGCTTTCTAATACAAACTGTCATCATACAAGTCTTACTATGTCTCCTTCACTTTAACTACTCATTGACCCATCTAGTTTAGATGAATAATAATAAAATACAAATTAAAAAAATACAATGATAATATTAAATAATACATTAAATTGGAAAAAATGAACAACAATATTAGTATTATTTTCATTATTTTTTAAATTAATTTAATTATTAGCACTATGCAAATAATTGATAAATTGTACAGTGATGTGTACATTGCGGCTCTAGTTTGCTATTAGGTTTGAACTTCAAATAATTGATGCTTTTGGACATTTTTCCCCTAAAAAATGCAGTATATAATGCAAATCAACATTTTACTTAAAAAAAATAAAGAAATAAAAGAATGTGACTGGCTTTCTGTGTAGTAAATAGTGAAAATCCTGTACACTATGCTGTTGTAGAAAAAAAAGCATGAGTGTTTGTCATTAGTGTTGGGTGAATGGTTCGGCCTGAGCATGAGTTTGGGCTGAACATTGGGGTTGATTTACTAAAGGCAACTAGACTGTGCACTTTGCAAACTCCGCAGGTGCAATTGCTCCAGAGCTTTGTAAATGAGGTAAAGCTTCACTTTGCAAAGATCACCCAATCACATGCAAAAGAAAATAAAAAAACAGCATGTTTGCTTGCACGTGATTGGATGACGGAAGTCAGTAGAGCTCCTGCTCATTTACTAAGCTCTGGAGCAACTACTCTCTTAGAGTGAGTGCAACTGCAACTTTGTAAAGTGCATAGTCAGTTTGTCTTTAGTAAATCAACCCCATTGGCTGTTTGCTCTGTTCAGGGAACACCCGAATTAGCTGGGTGCTCGTCGGGCGTTCAACCCCCCCCCCCCCCGCTGAATGCCCTGTAATGCATTGCATTTCACAGTGTATTCTGCACCCTGATTGGGCAAAGCTTTGCCCAATCAGGGTGCAGTGAATAGCTGGTTGGTAGCCTCCCTGGCGGTATTCCTGAGTGTGTCTCGTGGTTAAATTTCAGCACCATTAGCGGTAACCCCGAGCCACACTCCCTTGTCCCCAGGATCCTGCGATGTCCCCCCGCAGTGTCTGTGGGCTCCGTCCTCTGCCCAAAGCTTCTCTGTGCCGGGCTCCGTTCCCTGCCAGCGTTGCGACGCATGGGGGCGGAGCCTGGCGGCAAATTCAAAAAAATGTCAAAATCATAACACATACAGTACTATAATCTTACAGATTACAGTATTGTATGAAACCATTTCACCTCCCTTTTGTCCCCAGTGCTTTGGCCCCAGTGCCCTGCATGCAGTTTTATGTTATATATACTGTTCTTTCTGGCTGGAAGCTGGAGATTGTCCATAGCAACCAAAAAGTGTCCCTTTACGTCAAAAGTGGCTTTAGACCAGCTAGAAAACAGCGATAATAAATTAGAACACTTGCAGAATTGAGCGATAGTGAATCATGTGGAAATTTATTTTATTACTATTATATTTTTTTTATTATTTATATTTATTTATTATATTATAATTTATAATTTTGAGTTTAAAACTTCATCATACCCGGGATATCTACTAGACTCTTGGTGAACAGATATAAGTGTGTTATTGCTAAGAATTACAGGCCAACAATATAAAACGCCAAATTTCTATGCAAAATAATTGTACCGCTTTGAGATGCAAAAATCTGAAATAATCATACCGCCAGGGAGGTTAAGGAGTGGGACCGGAAAGTGTGTCCTTCCCTGCTGACATCTTTATTAAAAAAAAACATTGCTGGGTGTATATGTGACTGTGTGTATGTATACTGTGTGTGTGTGTGTGTGTATGTATACTGTGTGTGTGTATACTGTATGTATACTGTGTGGGTGTACTGTATGTGTACTGTGTGTGTGTGTGTATACTGTATGTATACTGTGTGTGTGTGTGTACTGTATGTGTACTGTGTGTGTGTATACTGTATATATACTGTATGTATACTGTGTGTGTGTGTGTATATAATGAAAGTATACTGTGTGTGTGTGTGTGTGTACTGTATGTATACTGTGTGTGTATATATATATATATACTGAATGTATACTGTGTGTGTACTGTATGTGTACTGAGTTTGTGTATGTGTGTATATACTGTATGTATACTGTGTGTGTGTATATATACTGTATGTATACTGTGTGTGTGTACTTTATGTGTACTGTGTGTATATACTGTGTGTGTGTATATACTGTGTGTATACTGTGTATACTGAATGTATAGTGTGTAGGGATGAGCCGAACACCCCCCCCGTTCGGTTCGCACCAGAACCTGCGAACGGATCAAAATTTTGCGCAAACTTTAGAACCCCATTGAAGTCTATGGGACTCGAACGTTCGGAATCAAAAGTGCTCATTTTAAAGGCTAATTTTGCATTTTATTGTCCTAAAAAGGGTTTGGGGACCCGGGTCCTGCCCCAGGGGACATGTATCAATGCAAAAAAACTTTTAAAAACGGCCGTTTTTTCGGGAGCAGTGATTTTAATGATGCTTAAAGTGATAAAAAAAGTGAAATATTCCTTTAAATATCGTACCTGGGGTGTGTCTATAGTATGCCTGTAAAGTGGCGCATGTTTCCCGTGCTTAGAACAGTCCCTGCACAAAATTACATTTTTATTTTCAATAAATTTTTATTAGTAATAGCAAGAAAAATTTCTTACATAACCTTTGTAGAAGACATTACATGGTGCAAGGATATGAAGATTCAAAAGGAGCCAAAGAATGCGAGGAAAGACCTCTCAATGCAAGACGTAAAATGAAAGGTCTAATCAGCAGAATTCTTAGTTACAGTTGAACTTAAATTAAAATAATAAACTAAAATAAACATAACTCTGGCAATAGGACAATGAATGATGAGTAAACTATCAGAGCAAAAACCTAAATGAGTCAGGTGTAACTCATTAACTGGAGTAAATGAGGAGAGGTTAAATTGGATACGGAGGACTTTATTAAATTAATTGCGAGGGATCCGAGATCAGGGGGAAGTCCACCACCCGCCCCTATGGGAACACACTGCGGGCTTAGGGCCATGCCCTTCTCCAGGATTCCAGGATTGCATGTGATTGGATGACGGAAGTCAGCAGAGCTCCTGCTCATTTACTAAGTTCTGGAGCAACTACTCTCTTAGAGTGAGTGCAACTGCAACTTTGTAAAGTGCATAGTCAGTTTGTCTTTAGTAAATCAACCCCATTGGCTGTTTGCTCTGTTCAGGGAACACCCGAATTAGCTGGGTGCTCGTAAATGAGGTGGTCGTGCTCGTCGGGCGTCCCTACCTCAGTCGAATCTAATCTAAATAAAGTAGCCCATTATCAGTGTCAAAATGTGGCTAATAGAGGTGTCCTATCCCGCAGAGGTTTATCTACAGATGATCAGATTAACCTAGGTCCATATATGTCCTCATAGAGGGAGCTATTTAAACAAACAGGATAGCTCTGGGGCTTTGGGGCCAGAGGGTGTTAGGGTTTTACCATGACCCACTGGAAGGGGTAAAAAAAGAGGAAGTTATACAAAAAAAAATAATTTTTAATAAATCTCAGGGTTGAATAATTTACATAGAGAACAATCAGAGAGTCTAAGGTACTAAAGGGAGAGGGTATTCAGGGAGGTTGATGGAGTGGTAGGTAGATGGGAAAAATACCATTGCTTTTGATGTGGATTGAGGTCGGAGTCTCTCAGAGAGCCTGTTGCCCTGGAGGGCTCATGCCAGGGCGCAAGGAGATATGGCAATAGTTGGCCCAGGGTTCCCAGATAAGCTCAAACTTACTAACTTTATCCTGGATAATGCTCACTATTTTTTCTTGCACCATAATCCAGGATATTTTATGCTTCACCGCTGTGAATGGGACTCTGTGTTTTTTCCAGCAAGAGGCTATTGTTATTTTGGTGCCCAGTAGAACAAAAAAGATCAGTTGTTGGGTATATTTATCAACCCTATCTACTTTCAGATTCAATAAGGCTATCTCCGGAGTTTGAGGGATCTGGGCGGAGGATATTTTGCGGATCACTGAGAATACTTTGTTCCATAAGCCCCTTATCCGTGGACATGTCCACCATACATGGAGCAGAGTCCCAATGTGGTTGCAACCACGGAAGCACAGCGGGGAAGCATCAGGATATATCTTAGCCAAAAAATAAGGTACCCTATACCATCTCATGATCACCTTAATGCTGCCCTCCATGAGGGAAACATTAAGGATTCCCTTAAATGAGCGATGAAAGCAATAGAACCATTGATAACTTTCCCATGAGATTTCAAGGTCTTTTTCCCAGGACAAGGCGTACGGAGGCTTGGACACAGCGGAGGCAAGTGAAGCATATATGATGGAGATCCCCCCTCTCTGATCCACCGCACCCGAACACCATGATTCATAATTAGTTATTGAAGGGGGTTCCGGTTTGTTTGGCCAAATAGAATGGAGGAAATGTTGGATCTGCATAAAGCGAAAGCGTTCAGCAGGGGACAGAGGGCTAGAGAGAGAGGGCCTGTGGAGGAGAAATAGTTCCCTATTCTGAGTAATCCTTTAACCACCAGCTAAATGCTAAAATGTTCATTCCCGGCGGGAAGTCAGGGTTATGAAAAATATGTGTTAGGGGTTTAAGGGGAGAAATCAGGGAGGGATTTTTATAGAGTCGGTCGCATAGAGCAAGAGAGTGTGATAGTGTGGGGGCTAGAATGGGTGGTCTCAATTTGGAGGGAGACCAAAGTAAGAAGTAAGAAGTCAATCGTGTGGTGAGGGACTGCATGGCGTTCCATGGATACCCAATCAGGTTTCTGGCCCTTTGAATAAACAATAGATATCTGGGCTAGCTGGGCAGCCTGATAATACCACCAAATGTTGGGGAGAGCTAGACCCCCTTGTGATTTGGAGCAGAATAGAATACGTTGTGCACAACAACTTCCTCTTGATCCCCAAATGAATTTTATGATTTTGGATTGAAGTGGTTGAACTTGTGATTTTTGGATAGGGATGGGCAAGGATCTGAATAGGTAAAGAATGCGGGGGAGAAGGGTCATTTTGACTGCATTGATACGGCCAAGCCAAGATAAGTTGTGATTGTCCCATTTGGATAGGTCCGAAATCAATTTACGGAAGATGGTAGGGAAGTTAGATGAGTAGAGAAAGGCTATATTTGCTGTGAGGTTGACCCCTAGGTATGGTAGTGCGACCTCGTTCCAGGAAAATGGAAAGTGGTTTTGAAGGCTACTTAGAACATTAGGAGGGACCGAGATGTTCAGGGCAGAAGATTTGGCAAAGTTAACTCGTAGGCCAGAAACCTCCCCAAACTTATCTAGCAAAGCAAAGATATTAGGAGTAGAGACTAGGGGGGAAGTTACAAAGAGTAACAAATCGTCGGCAAAGAGGGCGCATTTGTGCTCGCTTTTACCACACAACACCCCTTTGGTGTCAGGGTGAGTTCTGATAGCGATAGCCAAGGATTCCATGGCTATGGCGAACAGAAGGGGGGAGAGCGGGCAACCCTGTCTTGTACCCCTTTCTATAGTAAAAGGTTCAGAATAGTAGCCCTGCAATCTGACCTGTGCTGTAGGGCCGGAGTATAGTGCTCTAAGGATGTTCATGAAACGTTGACCAAAACCCCAGCGTTCTAATACATGGAATAGGTAGGGCCAGGTGACTGTGTCGAAAGCCTTTTGCAAGTCGATGGATAGCAAATATCCGTGTTGCGGGGGGCCTCCATCCCATTGGGATTTAAGAAGAGAGATAATGTTAATTGCTCTTCGGATCTGGTCAGGTCCTTGTCTCCCCGGGATAAAGCCCACTTGGTCTTTGTTAATATAAGCTGCTATGCAGGAAGCTAGCCAGTTGGAAAGAACTTTAGTTAATATTTTGAGATCATTGTTGATTAATGAAATAGGACGGTAATTGGAGACCGTAGTTGTGTCTTTGCCAGGTTTTGGAATTACCGAGATGAAGGTCAGATTGAGGGCTTTATCCAGGGGAGAACCAGACCTGAGAGAGTTAAAGAATTTGACCAAATACGGAGTTAAGGTCGGACCAAATTTTTTGTAATAGCCTGCGGAAAAGCCGTCAGGTCCCGGGGCCGAGTTTAGTTTCAGGTTTTTAATTACCCCAAGCACTTCTGCTTCCGATATGGTGTCATCCATAAGGTCAGAGTGCTCAGACGATAATTTGGGAAGGGGTAAGCTAGTCAGGAAATCCGAGGTAGAATGGTCAAATGTTGTTTGTTCCTGTTTATATAAAGATGTATAAAACTTGTGGAATGTTTCCATTATATTTTTGGGGTTTTGGGAAAGTTCACTGGAGAGGGTGCGAATTTTGGGGAAAGCAGCCGATCGAGGTTTTGGGGACAATTTGGTCGCTAATTTAGTTCCTATTTTGTCAGTCTGGTGGTAAAAGCGTGCGCCTGACCATCGGAGCTGTTTCTCAGCCTCAGAGGTGAGGGCTAGGTTTAAAGAAGTCCGCGCATTTTCCAACGCCTCTAGAGAGTCCTTAGTGGGGTTCTTCTTATGGGCTCTAGAGAGGGATTGGTATCGTAACTTAAGGTTGTTAGTGTCAGCCGTGCGTTCCTTTTTAAGGTTGGAGGAGATTTGGATAATCTTCCCTCTGAGTACTGCCTTATGGGCCGCTCACAGCGTGTCCGGAGAAACTTCTCCCGTGTCGTTAAGACGAAAGTATTCTTGAATCTCTTTATCTATAATCGAGCATTGTATCGGGTCACTGAGGAGCCCTTCATTAACTCGCCATATGAATTTATTTCCCGGGTTGGGAGATTGTTGCAGATATAAGAGAACCAGGGAGTGGTCCGAAATGGGGGAGTCCCTAATAACTGCTTTGTTAGCCCTGGGGATGTTATGTGATTGTATAAAAATATGGTCAATTCTAGAATAGAGGTGATGTGGGGTCGAGTAATGGGTAAAGTCTTTGGACCTAGGGTTCATTTCTCTCCATATGTCCACCAGGCCTAGAGAATGTAGAGTGGATGTAGAGTGGATGCTATTTTAGTACTATGTTTTGGGGGTTTTCTGGAGCGGGAAGGCCCCGACCCCGATTTGTCTAGAGAAGTATCGAAAGGGAGACTCGAGTTTTGGGCCTAGAGTGAACAACATTGTGGAGAAAAAGGAAGCCTGGCCTTTGTTTGGGGCGTAGTAAGAGATAAATGAATATATTAAACCCTCAATCGTCCCTTTTACCAATATAAACCTGCCTGCCTGGTCTTTAATGACTTCGGAAGGGGAAAATTTCAGGTGTTTTGAAAAACAGATGGCTACCCCTTTAGTTTTATTTTCGGCATTGGAAAGAAAAAACTGTGTGTAGTTACCATTTAAAAAGGAGGGGTTGTATGAGGCTGGGAAGTGAGTTTCTTGCAATAGGGGAACTGCTATTTTTTGTGATCTGTAGTGATTAAAAAGTTTGCGCCGTTTGACAGGAGAGTTCATGCCTTGTACATTATGCGTGGCTATACAAATTTGGGGAGAAGGAATGTGTGAGTCAGGTAGCATGGATCAGAGGGGGGGATGTGCTCATCACACAACCAGAGCCTACCCGAGACCTCAAATTTTGTGCTCGTGTCCAAGTCTCAGCCGTCCGAAGGTCCTGGAATCCGGGATGTAGCGACATGGTTAGGCCCCTGAGAGACTCCGATGGTAGTTGAGGTGGGGAGGGGAGGACGTGAGGGAGGATCAACCCTGAGAGAGAGAAATAGGTCATGTCAAAAACAATGAAAAACAGATGATATAAACGATCTGACATATTAAGTGTAACTAAATAAAAATCTAAGAACCCTAACAGGGAGGAGGGCAGTCAGCCACCCCCTAAAAGGTTTTCCCAAAAAACGGGTACCCCGTAACAGGGGTTATGAAGGTGTTTCTGAGTGGGGGGAAAATACCACTCAGGAACTCGTGGAGGCGAAGTGCAGCCACTCCGGCCAAACCGACAAATAAAAAACATAAGGTAGAACCGTAAGAGCCAAAAGTGTAGGAGCCCTGAGAGAAGTGAAACAACAAAAAAAAATGAAAAATAAAGCAAACGTCTCAGTGTCCCAACAGGGTCTGGTTAAACACCAGGTAAAAGAGAACGGGGGCTTGGGGTGTCAGCGTCCCACAGCCTAAAGGGTGCTCCAGGGAGATCTGGAGAGGAGATGGCACTGTTGATAGCAGACTTTCCGTTAAGGAGGGCGTCCATCTTTGGATCTCTTGGCCTGTTGTTTATGCCATAAGGGTTGGATGGGGCTCGAGGGTGGTGGTCTCTTCGCAGACTGGGGTGTTCTGGAATCCATGGCAGTAGGTGATGTTGGTGAGTGGGATATTAGGCCCAGTTGCAGCAGCAGGCGTTCCCCATCTCCGAAATTTGTGAAGCTGTAAGACTTGTTTAAGTAGGCAAAGTTAAGGCGAAAGGGGAACGACCATCTGTAAGTGATCGATTTTTGCGATAGGATGCTCAGTAGAGGCTTTAATGATCTCCGTCTCTGAATCGTGAAGGGGAAAGGTCCGCAAAAATTTGAATCGAGTGTCCCTGGAAGGAGAGATTTTCAGATTCTCTCGCTCTGTGCATGACTTCTTCTTTGACTCTGAAAAAGTGGGGTTTAACCACAATATCTCTGGGTAGGCCATCTTGGCGTGGTGGTTGCAATGCCCTGTGAGCCCGATCTAGTTCCAGCCTGTAGTCTGGTATATCCGGGATTAAATGTTTGATAAATGAACGAACAATTTTTTCCGTGTCTTTAAAGGTTTCTGGAAGGCCTCTTAGTCTGAAGTTGTATCTTCGAGACCTGTTCTCGAGGTCATTGAGTTTTGAGTATGCCATATTCAGTTGGTCATGTAATTCTTGAATCCTGTCAGTGTTCTGGTTGGCAACTGCAGCAATTTGATCGGTCTTTGATTCGATTGCTTCAATGCGTGCACCCAGCTGTTGCAGATCCGCCTGTATAGTTGTGGTAATTTGTGAGGCATTGTGTGCCAAACCCCTTGTAAGCATATTGGAGAAAGTGTTCATTAGGGCTGCAAAGTCAGTGGGGATGGGGGCAGAGAGATCATCTTGAGGGCTGGGTGGGGGGCAGCTCTCCTCCATCTGGGATAGGGGGGAGATTCCATAGGGTTGCAGTCTAAGGAGTTCATTTGGGATCCTGTAAATAGCCCATCCTGGGGATTACTCACAGTTTGTGTTTTCATCATGGAGCTGGGGGAGGGCAGGGGAGGAAAGTCTTCCAAGGATGCCTCCAGATTCCCCGAGGGGCCTCGTTTGGCGCCGGCCGCCGCCATTTTTGTGGAGGCCGCGATCCGCGGGCCTGAGTATAAGAATCGGGATAGGTCCCGTCTTGCCGAGCCCCCGGTCATGCGAGGGGGTCCTTCCGGACTTCAGGGAGTGAGGAGGGTGTCCGATGGTCCGGTTCCACCGCTATTTGTAGCTGTGGCAGGGCTCGTAGGCCGGAGTGGAGCGGAGCTCTCAAAACGAGCGACCGTTCATGGGGCTGCCGCGCATGCGCCTCAAAATGACATTTTAAAGGAATAAAAGTCATTTAAAAGTGCTTGCGGCTGTAATGTAATGTTGGGTCCTGGCAATATGGATGAAAATCAGTGAGACAAACGGCATGGGTACCCCCCAGTCCATTACCAGGCCCTTTGGGTCTTGTATGGATATTAAGGGGAACCCCGCACCCAAATTAAAAAAAGGAAAGGCGTGGGGCCCCCAGGCCCTATATACTCTGAACAGCAGTATACAGGCGGTGCAAACAAGACAGGGACTGTAGGTTTGTTGTTAAGTAGAATCTGTTTGTAATTTTGAACTGGTACATTTTTAAAGTGTAGCTCCAGCCAAAAAATCTGTTTTTAAGCTTTTTGGAAAACATAGGGAAGGGTTATCACCCCTGTGACATTTGTTTTGCTGTCTTTGCACCTCTTCAGAAGATTTCACCTCACTTTCTGTCCCAATGACAAATGTTTTTTGACAATTTGGGGTTTTTAGTGAAACAAGGATTGGTGATTAAAGCATCAGTTGAAAGGAGAAATGTTTTTCCCATATTAACTCTTATAGGAGAGAATTTCCCTTCCTAGGGGTAGATTTCATCTCACTTCCTGTTGTCTCCTTCCGTTTGCAAATAAGAGTCATTTGTAAGTTGGATGTTTGAAAGTAGGGGCCTGCCCTATATACTCTGCAGAAATTGCGGCCTTAGATAGGTGTTGCCACAACCACCAAATTAGTTGGTGTTGCCACAACACTGTAAGTTCTCACAGTTACTCTTGGTGGGCGCAGAAACGGGCCCTGCTGTGAAATATTAGATCAAGAATTGTAATTACATGTCCCTGTTAAACAGGGGCAGAAAAATTGGGCCTTAGGCACTGGTGCTGTTGCCACAACACTGCAACCCCTCACAGATACTTTAGTTGAGCGCAGCAACGAACCCTCCTTGCAAAATATTGCATCAAAAATTGTAATTACATGCCCCTGTTAAACAGGGGCTGAAAAATTGGGCCTTAGCCACTGGTGGCAGCGCCAATAACCAAAAATATTCTTACAAGCTATCCGCATGATCATTGAGGAGGAAGAGGATAGTCACTCAGCATAACAGGATAGTCACTCAGCATCAGCATAGGCAGTCTTAAAGGGATCTGACATTTCCAAAAAAATTATTTGGTTACATCAGCATCAGGTGCTTGGTAGCTGGTGGGGATCCAAGACTGATTAATTTTTATGAAGGTCAGTCGATCGACCGAGTCGGTGGACAGGCGCACCCTGTGATCGGTTACAAAGCCTCCAGCAGCACTGAATGTGCATTCCGAAAGAACGCTGGATGCAGGACAGGCCAGTAGCTCAATTGCATACTGTGCAAGCTCTGGCCAGTGATCCATCCTCAAGACCCAGTAACCCAGAGGATTTTCAGTGGGAAAGGTGTCCAAGTCTGATCTTGCCCCTAGGTATTCCTGCACCATGTAAAACAGACGCTGGTGATGGTTGCTGGAACCAATCATACCTTGGGGCTGCAAACTAAAAAATTGTCTGAACGCATCGGTCAGACGGCCACCTTCTCCACCGCTCCTTCTTTGACTGACCGAAGCCTCAGCAACACGTTGTCCAGGAACAGGAGTTTGTAACCTCCCAGTCTCTGGGAACGCGTTGCACAGACCTTTCTGCAAGGTCTCCCGAAGATTTTTCATCCTCTGCTCCCTCTGCGACGGCAAGATAAGATCCGCAACCTTACCCTTGTAACGTGGATCAAGGAGGGTTCCCAGCCAGTATGGATCCCTCTCCTTGATACCACGAATACAAGGATCCTTCCGCAGGCTTTGCAGGATCAGGGAGGCCATGCAGCGTAGGTTTGCTGAGGCATTCGTTTCGGAGTCCTCTGGGTCACTAAGGACGTCACCTCCTCCCAGCCACGTTCAAGTCCATGGGTTTCTTGGGACTGTAAATGATCCCTTAAAGACTGCTGCTGATGCTGAGTGCCAGGCTCCACCTCCATACTGACACAATCTTCCTCCTCCTCCTCCTCGTCCTCTTCCTGTGTGATCAGCGGGCACGCAGAAACACTGTCTGGAGAAAGGGGGCCTTGAGAGCTAAGGAAGTCCTCCTCTTCTTGCCTCTGTTCTGCCTCAAGTGCCCTGTCCATTATTCCACGCAGCGTGTGCTCCAACAGGTGGACAAGGGGGACAGTGTCACTGATGCATGCACTGTCACTGCTCACCATTCTTGTGGCCTCCTCAAATGGTGACAGGACAGTGCATGCATCCCAGATCATGGCCCACTGGCGTGGGGAAAAAAAAAGCAAGCTCCCCTGACCTTGTCCTGGTGCCATTGTCGCACAGGTACTCATTGATGGCCCTCTGCTGCATGTGCAGCCGCTGCAGCATGGCCAATGTTGAGTTCCACCTGGTGGGCATGTCACAGATTAGGCGGTTCTTGGGCAGGTTAAATTCCTTTTGGAGGTCAGCCAGCCGAGCACTGGCATTATATGACCTGTGGAAATGCACACAGACTTTCCTGGCCTGCCTTAGGACATCCTGTAAGCCCGGGTACCTGCCCAAGAACCGATGCACCACCAAGTTAAGGACGTGAGCCAAACAGGGTACATGGGTCAGTTGTCCCTGTCGGAGGGCGAAGAGGAGGTTGGTGCCATTGTCACAAACCACCATACCTGCCTTAAGCTGGCATGGTGTCAACCACTTCTGAACCTGCCCCTGCAGAGCTGACAGAATATCTGCCCCAGTGTGGCTTCTGTCCCCCAAGCACACCAGCTCAAGCACTGCATGGCATCTTTTGGTGTGGCAGCATCACCACTAGTAGTATTTTGGAGGCGTGGTGGCGGAATAACCTCCAACACTACTGCACCCTGTCCTGCATCCTTCCCAGCTGCCAGAAGAGTCACCCAGTGCGCGGTGAAAGATAGGTAATGTCCCTGTCCATGCCTGCTGGACCATGAGTCAGCGGTAATATGCACCTTACCGCTGACCGCCATGTCCAGCGAGGCCAAGACATTGCCCTCCACATGCCGGTAGAGAGCCGGAATCGCCTTCCGTGAGAAAAAGTGGCGTTTGGGAACCTGCCACTGAGGAACCGCACATTCCACAAACTCACGGAAGGGGGCAGAGTCTACCAACTGAAAAGGCACATTGTCGCAAACATTGTCACATTGTCACAAACCACCATACCTGCCTTAAGCTGGCATGGCGTCAACCACTTCTGAACCTGCCCCTGCAGAGCTGACAGAATCTCTGCCCCAGTGTGGCTCCTGTCCCCCAAGCACACCAGCTCAAGCACCGCATGGCATCTTTTGGCCTGCGTGCTTGTGTAGCCCCTTGAATGCCTACAGACCACCGCTGGTTCCGAAGACAAATCAGCACAGGAAGAGACCATGGAGGTAGAAGAAGAGGAGGGGGTGGAAGATAGAGGAACCGCACATTCCACAAACTCACGGAAGGGGGCAGAGTCTACCAACTGAAAAGGCAGCAGTTGAAGTGCTAGCAATTTAGCCAAGCTAGCATTCAACCGCTGGGCATGTGGATGGCTGGGAGCGAACTTCTTTCGGCAGTACAGCAGTTGGGCCAGGGAAATTTGCCTGGTACAATCTGACGTCGGTGTACTTGCCTGTGACACACCTAATTCTACACCTTCATTCCTCTCAGTGCAGGTCTCAGAGAGGACTGTAGGTATAGAGGGGTGGGAGATCCCAGCTGATGAGGAGCAAGGAGAGGTCCTCTTTGTTTTTTTTTGGTGTGGGTCTTTTAGGTACGCTTGCCAACGAACTGCATGGCAGGTCAACATATGTCTGGTCAAGCATGTGGTGCCCAAGCAGGAGATGTTTTGGCCACGCAAGGTACGCTTGAGACATACAGACAGGCCCATAAATATTGGGACTTCAGCTCAATTCTAATCTTTTTGGCTCTTTACACCACCACAATGAATTTGAAATGAAACGAACAAGACGTGCTTTAATTGCAGACTTTCAGCTTTAATTTGAGGGTATTTACATCCAAATCAGGTGAACGGTGTAGGAATTACAACAGTTTGTATATATGCCTCACACTTTTTAAGGGACCAAAAGTAATGGAACAATTGGCTGCTCAGCTGTTCCATGGCCAGGTGTGTTTTATTCCCTCATTATCCCATTTACAAGGAGCAGATAAAAAGGTCCAGAGTTCATTTCAAGTGTGCTATTTTCATTTGGAATCTGTTGCTGTCAACTCTCAATATGGGATCCAAAGAGCTGCCACTATCAGTGAAGCAAGCCATCATTAGGCTGAAAAAAACAAAAACTAACCCTTCAGAGAGATAGCAAAAACATTAGGTGTGGCCAAATCAACTGTTTGGAACATCCTAAAAATAAAGAACACACCGTGAGCTCAGCAACACCAAAAGACCTGGAGGACCACGGAAAACAACTGTGGTGGATGACCGAAGCGCCCTGCACATGCGGAGCTCTGCAGTGTGATGCAGTCGGTGTTGTGCTGCCCTTAAGCTGTCCCCTGGAGGGCATCTTGCCTCGTTGGTGATGTGCCTCCTCCTCCTCCCCCCTCCCATAAGGCACCCACGTGGAGTCAGTGACCTCATCATCCCCTCCCTTCTCATCACTGGAGCAAAGCTGGCAGTATGCTGCAGCTGGGGGAACATGACTGCCAGATTGCTGTCCTTCTTGGGCACCCCCTCTCTCTGGGCTCACGTTACTGCCTTCTTCTAGCTGGGTACCATCATTGGAGCCTTCAAAACGCTGGGCATCCTCCTGGAGCATGTACCCAACACTGTGGTCAAACAGTTTGGGGGACCCCTCAGGAGGACATGGTGGGGCTAGAGGAGTGACTGATGCCATTGAGCCGAGGGAAGAGGCCGCGTTGGCAGCTGCTTTTCCAGACAAAGTACCCTGAGCCTGGGTGAGAGAGGATGAGGAGGATGAGGACGGCTTGGTCATCCATTCTACCAAGTCTTCCCCATGTTGCGGCTCAACATGGCCAGCTGCCGAAAAAAAGGACAAGCATGTCCCACGGCCACGTGCTGATGAGGATGCACCGTCTCC
The DNA here is from genome assembly GCA_037952925.1 of Lithobates clamitans. Taxonomy (NCBI): domain Eukaryota; kingdom Metazoa; phylum Chordata; class Amphibia; order Anura; family Ranidae; genus Lithobates; species Lithobates clamitans. Next base: position 438,398 of record JBBGZY010001271.1, on the reverse strand, counting down.
ACGACCAGCACTGTTGCCTCTAGACACAGAGCCTGCTTGCCCTCTTTTATTGGCTTGTGACTGTCTGCCTCTCCTTGTTGGCCTTCCAGACATACTATTGGCCTCAGTGAGATGTAGCTGCACAAAGCTGGGATGTATATATATATATATATATATATATATATATATATATACTGCAGCTAGCAGAATCAACTGCCCGCCTATAGTATTATTAGTATGAGAATACCAGCAATTGTCTTCACAGGTAGCTTTAGGTGCACACTGTGCAGGGGACGCAGTACACTAACTGTAAATACTGTAGCTGCCTGCCTGTGGTAATAATAGGAGCAGAACAACAGCAATTTTCTTCAGGTAGTTTTAGGTGCACACTGTGCAAAGGACACAGTACACTAACTGTAAATACTGTAGCTGCCTGCCTGTGGTATTTATAGGAGCAGAACAACAGCAATTGTCTCCAGGTAGCTTTAGGTGCACACTGTGCAGAGGATGCAGTACACTAACTGTAAATACTGTAGCTGCCTTCCTGTGGTATTAATAGGATCAGAAGAACACCGCTAATTTTCTTCAGGTAGCTTTAGGTGCACACTGTGCAGAGGACACAGTACACTAACTGTTAATACTGTAGCTGCCTGCCTGTGGTATTAATAGGAACAGAACAACAGCAATTGTCTCCAGGTAGCTTTAGGTGCACACTGTGCAGAGGACGCACTACACTAATTGTAAATACTATAGCTGCCTGCCTGTGGTATTAATATAGGATCAGAAGAACACCACCAATTTTATTAATGTAGCTTTAGGTGCACACTGTGCAGAGGAAACCGTACACTAACTGTAAATACTGTAGCTGCCTGCCTGTGGTAATAATATAAATAATATAGGATCAGAAGAACACCACCAGTTTTATTCAGGTAGCTTTAGGTGCACACTGTGCAGAGGATGCAGTACACTAACTGTAAATACTGTAGCTGCCTGCCTGTGGTATTTATAGGAGCAGAACAACAGCAATTGTCTCCAGGTAGCTTTAGGTGCACACTGTGCAGAGGATGCAGTACACTAACTGTAAATACTGTAGCTGCCTTCCTGTGGTATTAATAGGATCAGAAGAACACCACTAATTTTCTTCAGGTAGCTTTAGGTGCACACTGTGCAGAGGACACAGTACACTAACTGTTAATACTGTAGCTGCCTGCCTGTGGTATTAATAGGAACAGAACAACAGCAATTGTCTCCAGGTAGCTTTAGGTGCACACTGTGCAGAGGACGCACTACACTAATTGTAAATACTATAGCTGCCTGCCTGTGGTATTAATATAGGATCAGAAGAACACCACCAATTTTATTAATGTAGCTTTAGGTGCACACTGTGCAGAGGAAACCGTACACTAACTGTAAATACTGTAGCTGCCTGCCTGTGGTAATAATATAAATAATATAGGATCAGAAGAACACCACCAGTTTTATTCAGGTAGCTTTAGGTGCACACTGTGCAGAGGATGCAGTACACTAACTGTAAATACTGTAGCTGCCTGCCTGTGGTATTAATATAGGATCAGAAGAACACCACCAATTTTATTCAGGTAGCTTTAGGTGCACTCTGTGCAGAGGACACAGTACACAAACTGTAAATACTGTAGCTGCCTGCCTGCCATCCTATATAGTGCAGAGGATGCACTACACTAACTATAAATACTGTAGCTGCCTGCCTGTGGTATTTTCTTCAGGTAGCTTTGGGTGCACACTGTGCAGAGGACGCACTACACTAACTTGTAAATACTGCAGCTGCCTGCGGTACTGTACTAATAGGATCAGAAGAACACCACAAATTTTCTTCAGGTAGCTTTAGGTGAACACTGTGCAGAGTACGCACTAAACTAACTTGTAAATACTAAATTAGGTGTAGCACTAACATAAACAACCATAAATGTCAAACATGAAGATAATATAGTCCAAGGGCTAGTAAACCTCTAGGCACAAATTAGACAGAAGTCCAAAAGGCTAGTTGGCCTCTAGGCACAAATTAGACAGAAGTCCTCCATATTTAGGTGGCTAATAAATGATAGTCCGTAGAAATTTGTGACTTCATATGTGGAACATATCAATGGGTGCATAACATATGAAGGGAAGAAAACACCACCACCGACAATAAAGAGGCTTACCGGATCAATTGGACCCAAAGAGACATACGCCCAGTTTGGTCAAAACAGGCTTAAGTGGTAGGCAGCTGTAGGAGATCTGGAGAAGTTGGAGGGATGGAGGTCCTAAGATGAACTGTGGACCAGTGTGTCTCTCAAGATGATGTCAGAAGACAAGTGGCAGTAACAATAGATGGAAAGGAAAAAAGGAAAGGCCACATAGTGTAAATCCATAAAAAAGGTAACACATTTATTAAAAACCAGGAAATACACTCACATGTAAACCTTTAAAATCAGCGCTGTAAACATATGGCGGCAGTGGGGTCCAACTCAACACGTTTCATCCTCTTAGACGTCGTCTGGGGGGTCCCCCCCACTGCAGCCAACAAAGTATATATAGAGAATATGACAACAATAATGAGAGTCCACTCCACATTGCGTACAACCGGTGTTAATTATTACTTCCGGTATTCGGCCAAAATGAGATGATCAGAGACTGCGGACATGCTACAGGAGATGGTCAGAGACTGCGGACATGCTACAGGAGATGGTCAGAGACTGCAGACATGCTACAGGAGATGGTCAGAGACTGCGGACATGCTACAGGAGATGGTCAGAGACTGCGGACATGCTACAGGAGATGGTCAGGGACTGCGGACATGCTACAGGAGATGGTCAGAGACTGCGGACATGCTACAGGAGATGGTCAGAGACTGCGGACATGCTACAGGAGATGGTCAGAGACTACGGACATGCTACAGGAGATGGTCAGAGACTGCAGACATGCTACAGGAGATAGTCAGAGACTGCGGACATGCTACAGGAGATGGTCAGAGACTGCGGACATGCTACAGGAGATGGTCAGAGACTGCGGACATGCTACAGGAGATGGTCAGAGACTGCGGACATGCTACAGGAGATAGTCAGAGACTGCAGACATGCTACAGGAGATAGCTACAGGAGATGGTCAGAGACTGCGGACATGGTACAGGAGATGAGCACAGACTGCGGACATGCTACAGGAGATGGGCACAGACTGCGGCGGACATGGCACAGAAGATGGGCACAGACTGCGGCGGACATGGCACAGAAGATGGGCACAGACTGTGGCGGACATGGCACAGGAGATGGGCATAGACTGCGGCGGACATGGCACAGGAGATGGTCACAGACTGCGGCGGACATGGCACAGGAGATGGTCACAGACTGCGGCGGACATGGCACAGGAGATGGTCACAGACTGCGGGGGACATGGCATAGGAGATGGTCACAGACTGTGGCGGACATGGCACAGGAGATGGGCACAGACTGCGGCGGACATGGCACAGGAGATGGGCACAGATTGCGGCGGACATGGCACAGGAGATGGGCACAGACTGCGGCGGACATGGCACAGGAGATGGGCACAGACTGCGGCGGACATGCCACAGGAGATGGGCACAGACATGGCACAGGAGATGGTCACAGACTGCGGCGGACATGGCATAGGAGATGGGCACAGACTGCGGCGGACATGGCACAGGAGATGGGCACAGACTGCGGCGGACATGGCACAGGAGATGGGCACAGACTGCGGCGGACATGGCACAGGAGATGGGCACAGACTGCGGTGGACATGGCACAGGAGATGGGCACAGACTGCGGCGGACATGGCACAGGAGATGGGCACAGACTGCGGCGGACATGGCACAGGAGATGGGCACAGACTGCGGCGGACATGCCACAGGAGATGGGCACAGACTGCGGCGGACATGGCACAGGAGATGGGCACAGACTGCGGCGGACATGGCACAGGAGATGGGCACAGACTGCGGCGGACATGGCACAGGAGATGGGCACAGACTGCGGCGGACATGGCACAGGAGATGGGCACAGACTGCGGCGGACATGGCACAGGAGATGGGCACAGACTGCGGCGGAAATGGCACAGGAGATGGGCACAGACTGCGGCGGACATGGCACAGGAGATGGGCACAGACTGCGGCGGACTTGGCACAGGAGTTGGGCAAAGACTGCGGTGGACATGGCACAGGAGATGGGCACAGACTGCGGACAATAATGCAGAGTTGTGGTGTGATGAAGGCACATAGAAGACAATTTATGATATGGACTTGTGTCACAGCGCCCCCCCTCCCCCTCTGTACTCACATGTTGCTCTGCCGGTGGCAGCCTGTAATGAGCAGGGCGATCTGCCTGCTCACCATCTCCCCCCGATCTCCATTTGTGCGGCCGGTGTTCCGCCGGTTGTCACATCTCAGGTGAGCAGTGAATTCTCCCGGGAGAGCGCTCCGTGCGTAAAGCTGTTATTAGTGTGTGTATATTGCGGTCATGTGACACTCGGCCACGCCTCCCTCCTCTCACGTCTCTCCTGATGTCAGCCCCGCCCGCCTCTCTTCTGACCTGATAGCTCCAGTCAGTGGGCGGAGCTGACATCAGGAGAGACTGAGAGGAGGGAGGCGCGGCCGAGTGTCACATGAGCGGAATATACACACTAATAACAGCTTTACGCACGGAGCGCTCTCCCGGGAGGGGGCGGGGCCAGAAATCGATTATTCGGGTCGCATGCATCGATGTCGCATCGGGGACACCCGAATCGCGATGCATCGATGCTGCGATTAATTTCAGCAGCCCTATTGTTTATGTTAGCGCTACACTTAATTTTGTTTTCTTTCTATATGCATATACCTCACTGCCCGTGTTAGCTGCTTACCTTCTTCCCCCAGGGCAGCGCAGAATTATTTGGTATATTAACTTGTAAATACTGCAGCTGCCTGCCGTACTGTACTCTTAGGATCAGAAGTACACCGCTATTTTTCTTCAGGTAGCTTTAGGTGCACACTGTGCAGAGGATGCACTACACTAACTTGTAAATACTACAGCTGCCTGCGATACTAAAAGGATCAGAAGAACATCACCAATTTTCTTCAGGTAGCTTTAGGTGCACACCGTGCAGAGGACGCACTACACTAACTTGTAAATACTGCAGCTGCCTGCGGTACTGTACTAATAGGATCAGAAGAACACCACTCATTTTCTTCAGGTAGCTTTAGGTGCACACTGAGCAGAGGATGCACTACACTAACTTGTAAATACTGCAGCTGCCTGCGGTACTGTACTAATAGGATCAGAAGAACACCACTAATTTTCTTCAGGTAGCTTTAGGTGCACACTTTGCAGAGGACGCACTACACTAACTTGTAAATACTGCAGCTGCCTGCGGTACTGTACTAATAGGATCAGAAGAACACCACTAATTTTCTTCAGGTAGCTTTAGGTGCACACTGTGCAGAGGATGCACTACACTAACTTCTAAATATTGCAGCTGCCTGCGGTACTGTACTAATAGGATCAGAAGAACACCACTAATTTTTTTCAGGTAGCTTTAGTTGCACACTGTGCAGAGAACGCACTACACTATTTTGTAAATACTGCAGCTGCCTGCGGTACTGTACTAATAGGATCAGAAGAACACCACTATTTTTCTTCAGGCAGCTTTAGGTGCACACTGTGCAGAGGATGCACTACACTAACTTGTAAATACTACAGCTGCCTGTGATACTAATAGGATCAGAAGAACATCACCAATTTTCTTCAGGTAGCTTTAGGTGCACACTGTGCAGAGGACGCACTACACTAACTTGCAAATACTGCAGCTGCCTGCGGTACTGTACTAATAGGATCAGAAGAACACCACTATTTTTCTTCAGGTAGCTTTAGGTGCACACTGTGCAGAGGACACACCACACTAACTTGTAAATACTGCAGCTGCCTGCAGTACTGTACTAATAGGATCAGAAGAACACCACTAATTTTCTTCAGGTAACTTTAGGTGCACACTGTGTAGAGGACGCACTACACTAACTTGTAAATACTGTAGCTGCCTGCCTGTGGTACTAATAGGATCAGAAGAACACCACCAATTTTCTTCAGGTAGCTTTAGGTGCACACTGTGCAGAGGACGCACTACACCAACTTGTAAATACTGCACCTGCCTGCGGTACTGTACTAATAGGATCAGAAGAACACCACTAATTTTCTTCAGGTAGCTTTAGGTGCACACTTTGCAGAGGACGCACTACACTAACTTGTAAATACTGCAGCTGCCTGCGGTACTGTACTAATAGGATCAGAAGAACACCACTCATTTTCTTCAGGTAGCTTTAGGTGAACACTGTGCAGAGGATGCACTACACTAACTTGTAAATACTGCAGCTGCCTGCAGTACTGTACTAATAGGATCAGAAGAACACCACTAATTTTCTTCAGGTGGCTTTAGGTGCACACTGTACAGAGTACGCACTACACTAACTTGTAAATACTGCAGTTGCCTGCGGTACTGTACTAATAGGATCAGAAGAACACCACTAATTTTCTTCAGGTAGCTTTAGGTGCACACTGTGAAGAGGACACAGTACACTAACTTGTAAATACCGCAGCTGCCTGTGGTACTGTACTAATAGGTTTAGAAGAACACCACTATTTTTCTTCAGGAAGCTTTAGGTGCACACTGTGCAGAGGATGCACTACACTAACTTGTAAATACTGCAGCTGCCTGCGGTACTGTACTAATAGGATCAGAAGAACACCACTAATTTTCTTCAGGTAGCTTTAGGTGCACACTTTGCAGAGGACGCACTACACTAACTTGTAAATACTGCAGCTGCCTGCGGTACTGTACTAATAGGATCAGAAGAACACCACTAATTTTCTTCAGGTAGATTTTTTTGCACACTTTGCAGAGGACGCACTACACTAACTTGTAAATACTGCAGCTGCCTGCGGTACTGTACTAATAGGATCAGAAGAACACCACTAATTTTCTTCAGGTAGCTTTAGGTGCACACTGTGCAGAGAACGCACTACACTGACTTGTAAATACTACAGCTGCCTGCAGTACTGTACTAATAGGATCAGAAGAACACCACTAATTCTCTTCAGGTAGCTTTAGGTGCACACTGTGCAGAGGACGCACTACACTATTTTGTAAATACTGCAGCTGCCTGCGGTACTGTGCTAATAGGATCAGAAGAACACCACTATTTTTCTTCAGGTAGCTTTAGGTGCACACTGTGCAGAGGATGCACTACACTAACTTGTAAATACTACAGCTTCCTGCGATACTAATAGAATCAGAAGAACACCACCAATTTTCTTCAGGTAGTTTTAGGTGCACACTGTGCAGAGGACGCACTACACCAACTTGTAAATACTGCAGCTGCCTGCGGTACTGTACTAATAGGATCAGAAGAACACCACTCATTTTCTTCAGGTAGCTTTAGGTGCACACTGTGCAGAGGACGCACTACACTAACTTGTAAATACTGCAGCGGCCTGCAGTACTGTACTAATAGGATCAGAAGAACACCACTAATTTTCTTCAGGTAGCTTTAGGTGCACACTGTGTAGAGGATGCACTACACTAACTTGTAAATACTGCAGCTGCCTGCCTGTGGTACTAATATGATCAGAAGAACACCACCAATTTTCTTCAGGTAGCTTTAGGTGCACACTGTGCAGAGGACGCACTACACTAACTTGTAAATACTGCAGCTGCCTGCGGTACTGTACTAATAGGATCAGAAGAACACCACTAATTTTCTTCAGGTAGCTTTAGGTGCACACTGTGCAGAGGACGCACTACACTAACTTGTAAATACTGCAGCTGCCTGTGGTACTGTACTAATAGGATCAGAAGAACACCACTAATTTTCTTCAGGTAGCTTTAGGTGCACACTGTGCAGAGGATGCACTACACTAACTTGTAAATTCTGTAGCTAATAGGACTAATAGGATCAGAAGAACACCAGCAAGTTTCTTCAGGTAGCTTTAGGTGCATACTGTGCAGAGGATGCACTAAATACTGTAAAAATACCTGCCTGTCAGTAGTAGGAAGAGAATAACAGGAACAGATCTAGCTAAACTGAATACAGTGTATATATATATATATATATATATATATATATATATATATATATATATACAACACCTAGGATGTATATATATATACACAATATACTGTAAGTGCAGCTAACTGACTCGCCTGCCTACTCTATCTAACTTAAATCAAATAACACTGTCTCTCTGTCTATCTCTCTCTCAAAGCCGGAACACACTACACAGGGCCGCCGTGCAGGCGGCCTTAAATAGTGTGGGGCGTGTACTAAACCTCCTGAGCCACCCTGGCTTTGGCCAGTTACGGCTCTCTTTAGAGATGGCGCTGTGATTGGCCAAGCATGAGGGTAATAGTGCATGCTTGGCCAATCATCAGCCAGCAATGCACTGCGATGCCGCAGTATATTATGGGCCGTGACGCGCCACTCGAATTTGGTGCGAACGGCCCATATCATTTGTAATTCGGTGAACGACCGAACACACGATGTTCGAGTCGAACATGGGTTTGACTCGAACATGAAGCTCATCTCTAATAGTGTGTGTGTGTGTGTATATACTGTATGTATACTGTGTGTGTGTACTGTATGTGTACTGAGTTTGTGTGTGTGTATATACTGTGTGTGTGTGTGTGTGTGTATATACTGTATGTATACTGTGTGTGTGCATATATACTGTATGTATACTGTGTGTGTGTGTACTGTATGTGTACTGTGTGTGTGTGTGTGTATACTGAATGTATACTGTGTATGTGTACTGTATGTGTACTGAGTTTGTGTGTGTGTATATACTGTATGTATACTGTGTGTGTGTGTACTTTATGTGTACTGTGTGTGTATACTGTGTGTGTGTATATACTGTATGTATACTGTGTATACTGAATGTATACTGTGTGTGTGTGTATACTTTATGTATACTGTGTGTGTGTATATATATATATATACTGTATGTATAGTCTGTGTGTGTGTGTGTGTACTGTATGTGTACTGAGTTTGTGTGTGTGTGTATATATACTGTGTGTGTGTATATATACTGTTTGTATACTCTGTGTGTGTGTTTATATACTGTATGTATACTGTGTGTGTGTGTGTATACTGTGTGTATGTGTGTGTGTGTGTGTGTGTATATACTGTATGTATATTACATAGTTACATAGTAGGTGAGGTTGAAAAAAGCCACAAGTCCATCAAGTCCAACCTATGTGTGTGATTATGTGTCAGTATTGCATTGTATATCCCTGTATGTTGCGATCATTCAGGTGATTATCTAATAGTTTCTTGAAGCTATCAATGCTCCCCGCTGAGACCACCGCCTGTGGAAGGGAATTCCACATCCTTGCCGCTCTTACAGTAAAGAACCCCCAACGTAGTTTAAGGTTAAACCTCTTTTCTTCTAATTGTAATGAGTGGCCACGAGTCTTATTAAACTCTCTTCTGTGAAAAAGGTTTATCCCTATTGTGGGGTCACCAGTACGGTATTTGTAAATTGAAATCATATCCCCTCTCAAGCGTCTCTTCTCCAGAGGGAATAAGTTCAGTGCTCGCAACCTTTCCTCATAACTAAGATCCTCCAGACCCTTTATTAGCTTTGTTGGCCTTCTTTGTACTCGCTCCGTTTCCAGTACATCCTTCCTGAGGACTGGTGCCCAGAACTGGACAGCATACTCCAGGTGCGCCCGGACCAGAGCCTTGTAGACCGGGAGAATTATCGTTTTATCTCTGGAGTTGATCCCCCTTTTAATGCCAATATTCTGTTTGCTTTGTTAGCAGCAGCTTGGCATTGCATGCCATTGCTGAGCCTATCATCTACTAGGACCCCCAGGTCCTTTTCCATCCTAGATTCCCCCAGAGATTCTCCCCCCAGTGTATAGATTGCATTCATATTTTTGCCACCCAAATGCATTATTTTACATTTTTCTACATTGAACCTCATTTGCCATGTAGTCGCCCACCCCATTCATTTGTTGAGGTCTTTTTGCAAGGTTTTCACGTCCTGCGGAGAAGTTATTGCCCTGCTTAGCTTAGTATCATCTGCAAATACAGAGATTGAACTGTTTATCCCATCCTCCAGGTCGTTTATGAACAAATTAAATAGGATTGGTCCCAGCACAGAACCCTGGGGAACCCCACTACCCACCCCTGACCATTCCGAGTACTCCACATTTATCACCACCCTCTGAACTCGCCCTTGTAGCCAGTTTTCAACCCATGTACTCACCCTATGGTCCATGCCAACAGACCTTATTTTGTACAGTAAACGTTTATGGGGAACTGTGTCAAATGCTTTTGCAAAATCCAGATACACCACGTCTACGGGCCTTCCTTTATCTAGATGGCAACTCACCTCCTCATAGAAGGTGAATAGATTGGTTTGGCAAGAACGATTCTTCATGAATCCATGCTGATTACTGCTAATGATATCGTTCTTATTACTAAAATCTTGTATTTAGTCCTTTATCATCCCCTCCAAGAGTTTACATACTATTGATGTTAGGCTAACTGGTCTGTATTTCCCAGAGATGTATTTTGGGCCCTTTTTAAATATTGGTGCTACATTGGCTTTTCTCCAATCAGCTGGAACCATTCCAGTCAATAGACTGTCTGTAAAAATTAGGAACAACGGTCTGGCAATCACTTGACTGAGTTCCCTAAGTACCCTCGGATGCAAGCCATCTGGTTCCGGTGATTTATTAATGTTAAGTTTCTCAAGTCTAATTTTAATTCCGTCCTCTGTTAACCATGGAGGCGCTTCCTGTGTTGTGTCATGAGGATAAACACTGCAGTTATGGTTACTGAAGCCCCCCGATTCACTCGTGAAGACTGAGGAGAAGAATAAATTCAATACCTTTGCCATCTCCCCATCCTTTGTAGAGATGTCAAAGGTTTTGAATTTATTATTCTCCTCAGTCTTCACGATACTCTGTGTGTATGTGTGTGTGCGCTGTGTGTATACTGTATGTATCATGTGTGTGTGTGTATATACTGTATATATACTGTGCGTGTGTATATACTGAATGTATACTGTGCATGTGTATACTGTGTGTGTGTATACTGTATGTATACTGTGTGTGTACTGTATGTGTACTGAGTTTGTGTGTGTGTATATACTGTATGTATAATGTGTGTGTGTGTGTGTGTGTATATATACTGTATGTATAGTGTGTGTGTGTGTGTGTGTGTATATACTGTATGTATACTGTGTGTGTATACTGTATGTATAGTGTATGTGTGTGTGTATATATACAGTATATATACTGTGTGTGTGTGTATACTGTGTGTATGTGTGACTGTGTGTATGTATACTGTGCATGTGTGTGTACTGTGTGTGTGTGTATACTGTGTGTGTACTGTGTGTGTGTGTATACTGTATGAGCCATGTGTGCCCACTGCCTCTCAACAGAAGTCGATCAAACAATCCCATGAAAAATCCACTTGTTGCCATTTGGAGGCAGCTGATTGGTGCACTGCTGAGCTTGGCCTGAGATCAGGTAGCGGGGCAGGTCTGGGTACACACCTGTGCAGTGACATCATGGCACACATCAAGCAGGGCTTTTACCCACAAGCCCCACTACCAAATCTGAGGCCAATCACAGCAGTTCACTATTCAGCTGGCTCTATAACTCACTTGCACAGTCCAGAGGCTGCAACAAGTGGGTTTTTTTCTAATTAAAAGCCTTTTCCCGCCAGCTGCCTGCCACACCAAGCACTAAGGTGCAAAGATCTGTGTAAGGGGACACTGATGGAAGGTGACACTCTGGGGGCTCTGTCATAGGGTGGCACACTGGGGGGGGCTCTGCTGTAGGGTGGCACACTGAGGGGGCTTTGCAGTAGGGTGGCACACTGGGGGGCTCTGCCGTAGGGTGGCACACTGGGGGGTTCTACCATAGGGTGCCACACTGGGGGGCTCTGCCATAGGGTGCCACACAGGGGCTCTGCCATAGGGTGCCACACAGGGGCTCTGCCATAGGGTGCCACATAGGGGCTCTGCCATAGGGTGCCACACAGGGGCTCTGCCATAGGGTGCCACACTGGGGGGCTCTGCCAATACTTTCCTTCTTCAATCCTCTTACCCTGAGGAAGTTGCCAAACTCCTTTCTGAGGCTCACCTCTCTACCTGTCTCCTGGACTCTCTCCCCTCACAACTACGACAGCCCCTTTCTTGTTCTATCCTACTTTTTGTAACTCACATCTTCAATCTCTCCACCTTTCTTACCTCTCTCAAACATGCACTGGTAACCCCCATACTTTGGAAAACCCTCACTGGACCCCACCTGTTTGAATAACTTAAGACCCACCTCTCTGCTCCTGGTGCCTCCAAGCTTCTCGAATGCCTTGTCCACAACCATAAAAGTTGCTGCCTCAATGACAACAACCTTCTCGATACCCTACAGTTTGGCTTCCACCCACAACATTCCACTGAAACTGCTCTACTAAAACTCATGAAATGCCTACTAACAGCTAAAACCAATGGATGTTACTCCATACTCATACTCTTATGCCCCGTACACACGGTCGGACTTTGTTTGGACATTCCGACAACAAAATCCTAGGATTTTTTCCATCGGATGTTGGCTCAAACTTGTCTTGCATACACACAATCACACAAAGTTGTCGGAAAATCCGATCGTTCTAAACGCGGTGACGTAAAACACGTACGTCGGGACTATAAACGGGGCAGTGGCCAACTTTGTGTGAAAATCCGATGGAAAATGTCCGATGGAGCCCACACACGGTCGGAATTTCCGACAACACGCTCCAATCGGACATTTTCCATCGGAAAATCCGACCGTGTGTACGGGGCATTAGACCGTTCTGCTGCCTTTGACACAGTCCACCACCCACTCAATAAACTCTACTCGCTTAGCCTCCACGACTCTGCTCTTTCCTGGTTCTCCTTCTACCTATCTCAGCGTACCTTCATGGTCATCTACAACTCTATCTCCTCCACTCCTCTTCCTCTTTCTGTTGGGGTACCACAAGGCTCTGTCAATGGGCCCCTCCTATTCTACATCTAATCCTCTTCCCTGTACCAGTTGATGGGCCTCCTATTCTACATCTATTCCTCTTCCCTGAAGTCTCCCACAGCTTCCAATTCCACCTCTACACCAACAAAACCCAGATCTATTTCTATACTCCCCAGCTCACCACCTTGATCTCCTCACGTATCACAAATTTACTGAGCGACATATCAGTACGGATGTCATGCTAAAACTGATCTTGTAATATTTTCTCCTCCCCGATCCTCCCCTCATGACTTTACCATTAGGATCAACAGCACAACCATTGGTCCCTCCACACATGCCAGGGTGCTGGGTGTAATCCTAGACTCTGGCTTCTCTTTTGGGCCTCACATCCAATCACTGGCTAAATCTTGTCACCTTAAAGTGGATGTAAACCTGATTCATGAAATTTGAGCTGGGCACATATATCTGCAGTGTTTTCTTATCTCTCTTCAAAGCACTAAGTCCCATGGCTTTCTCCTGCTCCGTTCTTCTGTTATCAGCATGAAAACTTCTGACAAGTTCTCCATCAACTGAGATAAAACCAGCCTGAAATTAGTGTCGGGGAGGTTGCTATAAATAGATTAGCAGAGAGCTTGCTGTGTCACAGCACAGCTCTGCAAATCTCTGCCTATGTGGAGTGGGGGTGTGTGCCTTTCCTCCAATCAGCTGTCTTGGCTGTATGCCCAGACTTCACACTCAGCGCAGAACAAAAAGAGAAAATCTCTAACACGATCTGAACTTTTTAAAGAATATATAAAGCTGAAGACAGCAGATATACAAGTAAAACTTATGTAGGGGATTTGTTTAATCTCTGTGTATCATCTGAGGCTGTTCACCTCACTGGGTATATGGAGGGTTTACATCCACTTTAACCTCGAAGACATTTCCAGAATTTGCCCCTTCCTAAATAACCACACCACAAAACAATGTATTTACTCTTTGGTTATATCCCACCTTGTCTACTGCAACTGTCTCCTCACTGGAGGACCTTTACACCCCCCCCTTCAGTCTATTATGAATGCTACTACCAAACTAATACACCTCACTAACCAATGAGTGACTGCTGCCCCTCTCTGCCAATCCCTTCACTGGCTTCCTCTACCCCATCATATAAAATTCAAAATACTAATCACAACATACAAGGCCACCCACAACATCGCCCCCAGCTACATCTCCAACCTCATCTCGAGATATCGCTCAAATCACTGCTCTTAGGACATCTTGTTCTCTAGCTCCATTGTTAGCTCCTCCCATGATCAACTTCAGGACTTCTCCAGAACCTCTCCCATCCACTGGAAGTCCTTACCCGAGTATCTCCAGTTAGCTCCTACCATTTTTATATAATCCTGTATAAAAATAATCTAATATCTTTATTGATATGATTTGGTAACGAGAGTTTGTAGGCATGAGTGAAAGTATCAGCACAACAACAAAAATGTATTAATAAATAGTAAAATGACTAAATCTAACTAAACAGAAATATATTTAGTTACAGGGAAATTATTACAGAAAGAAATGATGAAGCATGCGCTAACATAGTATTAACCACTTCAATAAAGGGCACCTATATCCCATTCCTGCCCAGAGCAATTATCAGCTTTCAGCGCTCTCACACTTTGAGTAACAATTACTCAGTCATGCAACACTGTACCCATATGAAATTTGCGTCCTTTTTTTCACATAAATAGAGCTTTCTTTTGGTGGTATTTAATCACTAGGGATGGGCCGAACACCCCCCGGTTTGATTCGCGCCAGAACATGCGAACAGGCAAAAGATTTGTTTGAACGCCGTTAAAGATTATGGGACAGGAACATGAAAAATCAAAAGTGCTAATTTTAAAGGCTTATATTCATGGTATTGTCTTAAAAAGTGTTTGGGGACCCGGGTCCTGCCCCAGGGGACATGGATTAATGCAAAAAAAGTTTTAAAAATGGCCGTTTTTTTCAGGAGCAGTGATTTTAATAATGCTTAAAGTGAAACAATAAAAGTGAAATATTCCTTTAAATTTCGTACCTGGGGGTGTCTATAGTATGCCTGTAAAGGGGCGCATGTTTCCCGTGTTTAGAACAGTCTGACAGCAAAATTAAATTTCAAAGGAAAAAAAGTCATTTAAAACTACTCGCGGCTATTAATGAATTGAATGAATTAATGAACTTTTAACGGGTGTTCCTTAGCTTTGGAATTTGCTGCAAACACCCCAAATTGTTCGCTATTCGGCGAACAGACAAATACCCGATGTTCAAGTCGAACTTATGTTTGACTCGAACATCAGGACCATCCCTATTAATCACTAGTGGGTTTTTATTTTTTGTGCTATAAATAAAAAAAGACCGTAAATTTTGTGAAAAAAAATGCCTTTCTCTTTGTTTCTGTCATAATATTAGTAATTTTTCTTCATAAATTTTCATCAATTCTCACTCATTTTTTTTTCTTTAGAAACGTCATTATTGCTGCAGCAGGTTCTATACATGGTACAGGTACGCTACTTTACAGACAGACTAAGGGGACCCCCCAGGCACTATATTTTTCATTTTTATGGTTTCACTTTTTCACTTTTTTTTTTAATGTTTGCATTGATACATGTCCCACAGGGCAGTACCCGGCCCCCCATACCCCTTTTAATGGCTAATTACTTGCATATAAGCCTTCCAAATGGGCACTTTTGATTTTTCCAGTTTGGCTCCCTCAGACTTCAATTGAGTTTACTGCTGCTTAACAACCAGCAGTTCTTCACACAGAATTTTAATTGTTCCATAAATTTGGAATGTGTTAGCAAATGAATAAACAAAACAAACTTTAACAAATTTCAATTAAATTCGTTACTATCATTCGGAGATTTGGATACATCTGAATCTCCGAATAACCAAAAATTTGTCCGAATTTGTATTCGAACCAAAACGAATTGAATGTGTCTAATTAGTGTGATGGCCATTGGTAAGAATGATCCTTACACCCGTGGGCATTAGCCCCTTACAGATAGCCAAAATGATCAATTGCATCAGTGGAAACTTATCCGAGAGGCAGAAATTGCTCATCGCTAAAGGAACCCCTAGCAACCTCTGGAGGAACCCCTAGTAACCTCTGGAGGAACTCTATTTGAGAGCCCCTGGTATAGACCATAGTCAAATATTTTAGCGCTTTGTCCCTGTTATCATTATTATTATTATACAGGATTTATATAGCGCCGACAGTTTAGGCATCGCTTTACAACATTAGGGCAGACAGTACAAGTACAATACAATTCAATACAGGAGGAATCAGAGGGCCCTGCTCGTTAGAGCTTACAATCTAGGAGGGAGGGTCCAGTTATACAAAAGGGTAATAGCTGTGGGGGATGAGCTAATGGAGAAAATAGTGCAGTTGTTAGATGGAGGCAGGATAGGCTTCTCTGAAGAGGAAAGTTTTCAGGGATCACCTAAAAGTGGATAAATTTGGAGACAGTCTGACATATTGGGGTAGGGAATTCCAGAGGATGGGCGAGGCTCGGGAGAAGTCCTGGAGGCGGATATGGGAGGAGGTGATGAGGGAGCTAGAGAGCAGGAGGTCTTGGGAGGAATGGAGATGGCGATTAGGTTGGTATTTTGAGACTAGGCTAGTGATGTAGCTGGGGGCAGAGTTGTGGATGGCTTTGTAACTTATTTGTTAGCATTTTGAATTTAATTTGTTGGGCAAGTGGCAGCCAATGGATGGATTGGCAGAGAGGGGTAGCAGACACTGAGTGGTTTGTAAGGTGGATGAGTCTGGCAGCAGCATTCATGATGGACTGAAGGGGGGATAGTCTATTTGAAGGTAAGCCAATGAGGAGTGAGTTGTAGTAGTCGAGGCAAGAGATAACCAGGGAGTGAATCAGGAGCTTTGTGGTTTCATTGGTTAGAAAGGGACGTAGTTTAGAGATGTTACGGAGGTTGAGGCGGCAAGCTTTGGAAAGTGATTGGATGTGGGGTCGAAAGGAGAGTTCAGAGTCCAGGATAACACCTAGTACCCTGACGTGTGGGGGAGGGGTGGATGGTTTTGCCATTGCTCTTGACAGAGAAGTCAGGGGAAGAGGCACGTGGGGGAAGAAATATTATAAGCTCGGTTTTGGACAAGTTGAGTTTGAGGAAGTGGTGTGACATCCATACAGATATGTCAGTTAGTAAGTTAGTGATGCGTGAGGAGACTGATGGAGTGAGTTGAGGGGTGGAGAGATAAATTTGTGTGTCGTCAGCATAGAAATGATATTGAAAGTCGTAAGAGGCTATCAGCTGACCCAGGGAAGAGGTGTAGATTGAAAATAAAAGAGGTCCAAGAACAGAACCTTGGGGGACCCTGACAGAGAAGGGAAGAGGAGAGGAGGAAGTAGAATTGTAAGTGACACTGAAGGTGCGTTGGGATAGGTAGGATGAGAGCCACTGAAAAGCACAGTCAAGGAGACCGAGGGAGTAAAGTTTTTTTAGGAGGAGGGGGTGGTCAACCGTGTCAAAGGCAGCTGAAAGATCCAGAAGTAGGAGTACAGAATAGTGTCGATTGGTTTTTGCAGTTCGTAGGTCATTTGTGAGTTTTAAAAGAGGAGTTTCTGTGGAGTGTTGAGGGCGAAATCCAGATTGAAGGGGATCAAGAAGGTTGTTTTTAATGAGGTGGTCACTTAGTTGGTTGTAAACCAGGCGCTCAAGTAGTTTAGAGGAAAAGGGGAGCAAGGAGATAGGGCGTAGGTTGTTAAGATTGGTAGGGTCCAAGGACGGCTTTTTAAGTATGGGGGTGACCAGTGCATGTTTTAGAGCATCGGGGAAGACGCCAGAGGTGAGGGAGAGATTGAAGATGTGGGTTAGAGAGTGTAGGATGGGGTCAGAGGGCGACCGTAGCATTTGAGAGGGAATAGGGTCCAGGGGACAGGTGGTTAGGTGGGCGATAGAAAGGAGTTTAGCAACTTCGTCTGTAGTAGCAGATTTGAATAGGGGGAGTGTCAGTTGTACCTGTTGACATGGGGTCTTAGCTGGGGGAGATACCTGTAGAATGGAGATTTCCAATAGGCATTGCTTATAAATTAGGATCGGTATATTGAGTATATAGTAAGTAAATTGATGGTGGCATTTTTTAAACAGATAGAAAGACTGCAGAAATGATCTGCCAACCCTGTACAATTGACTTCTACTAGGTTCAGTAATTCTGTACAAATACAGATGCTTAATCAGCATGCCCCCCCCCCCAAACATCATAGTAACTCTTTTCATCATTTACCAATTTTTGGTTTGTGAATTTTGCCTAGCAGAGGGAGTTTGAGGGTCAACAAATCTATCAAATCAGAGTGAATTTTGAATGAATCATTGCAATAATTTTTATTACGTTTTTTACAGCAAATTTACAAAGTAACAGTGGTATACAAAGGAGTGGGATACGGTGCCTTGAAAAAGTATTCATACCTCTTGAAATTTTCCACATTTTGTCATGTAACAACCAAGAACATAAAATGTGTTTTGTTGGGATTTTATGTTATAGACCAACACAAAGTGGCACATGATTGTGAAGTGGAAGGAAAATGATAAATGGTCTTCCAAATTTTTTACAACTAAATATCTAAAAAGTGTGGCATGGATTTGTATTCAGCCCCCTTTAGTCTGATACTGACGTGGAGATTTCGCTTTACGCTATGTGCAAAGCATGTCTCCTGCGCTACTAAGCGCCCTTTCAGCCTTCTGGTATTATGCATCTCATTAAACCTGTGTCTCCCGCAATTAAACTGACATAGTCACCGTCTTAGCTCCATCACTCGACTGCCTCTTCTGAGCACAGCCACTTGGCTTTTATTCACGGACAACAAAAGGAAAAAAAGACAAACAGGAAGTCATGGCCCCAACAGCCAATCACTTCCTCCATGCAAAATGACATCACAGGAAATGACTACACAGGAAATTACCACACTAAAGAGGAGGGCATCCACCATCTTGGTCAGCATGGAGCCCACTCAAAACTGCTCAGAGTAACCAGTATCTAGTAAGATCATTCTACTTGTTCTTACAGGCTTGAGAAGATCTGTGGGGACATTGCTACTGCTGTTGTCAATATACGATACGAGTATATTAACAAGGCAGATATCAATGTCCTCTTATTAAAGCAGATATGTATCCAAAAGGGATAGCGTAGCCATAACAGAGATATAATATGTTTCTCTTGTTATGCGGACTTAGTTTCTCTAATGTGCATAGACATTTGAAGGCAAGAAGCCCAGCGCATTGTGCTTGATACTTACAAAC
Organism: Lithobates clamitans; assembly: GCA_037952925.1. Classification (NCBI taxonomy): domain Eukaryota; kingdom Metazoa; phylum Chordata; class Amphibia; order Anura; family Ranidae; genus Lithobates; species Lithobates clamitans. The sequence goes on along the minus strand of JBBGZY010001271.1, from coordinate 419,144 downwards.
CACCAAATGTCCACACACACAGAGAACACGTTTCCAAGCCCATGAGAAGGTTTTCATACCGACGGTTTTACCGCTGGTCCCGATTCAACCCAAGTACGCTGTGCTAGAGCGCTCCTCAGTTAAATCAGACACAGGGAGACAGGTGACAATCTATAAAACACATATAATAAAATTTCCACAACAATACCCCTAACTAAAGTCTAGTGGAACCAATTGCCTTCAGAAGTCACCTAAATAGTAAATAGATTCCGCCTGTGTATAATTTAATCTCAGTATAAAAACAGCTGTTCTGTGAAGCCCTCAGAGGTTTGTTAGAGAACCTTAGTGAACAAACAGCATCATGAAGGCCAAGGAACATACCAGACAGGTCAGGGATAAAGTTGTGGAGAAGTATAAAGCAGGGTTAGGTTATAAAAAAATCTCCCAAGCTTTAAACTTCTTACGGAGCTCTGTTCAATCCATCATCCAAAAATGAAAAGAATATGGCACAACTGCAAACCTACCAAGACATGGCCGTCCACCTAAACTGACCAGCCGGGCAAGGAGAGAGTGGTAACTCTGGAGGAGCTGCAGAGATCCACAGCTCAGGTGGGAGATTCTGTCCACAGGACAACTATTAGTCGTGTTCTCCACAAATCTGCCCTTTATGGAAGAGTGGGAAGAAGAAAGCCAATGTTAAAAGAAAGCCATAGAAGTCCCATTGGCAGTTTGCAAGAAGCCATGTGGGGGACACAGCAAACATGTGGAAGAATGTGCTCTGGTCAGATGAGACCAAAATGTGACTTTTTGGCCTAAAAGCAAACGCTATGTGTGGCAGAAAACTAACACTGCACATCACCCTGAACACACCATCCCCGCCGTGGAACATGCTGGTGGCAGCATCATGTTGTGGGGATGCTTTTCTTCATCAGGGACAGGGAAGCTGGTCAGAGTTGTTGGGAACATGCATGGAGCCAAATACAGGACAATTTTAGAAGAAAACCTGTAAGAGTCTGCAAAAGACTTGAGACTGGGGCAGAGGTTCACCTTCTAGCAGGACAACGACCCGAAACATACAGCCAGAGCTACAATGGAATGGTTTTGATAAAAGCATATTCATGTGTTAGAATGGCCCATGTCAAAGTCCAGACCTAAATCATATTAAAGTGGGGTTCCACTCAAATTTTTAACTTAATCTTAACCCCTTCAGTTAATTGCATAGATGTTCAAATGCCACACGAAATTTTTTTTTATCGCTGTAATTACCTTTATATTTTACTTCATTGTGGCACTTCCTGTCTCTCCTCCCATGGGGGTAGGCGTGTTTATTGCCTTTCCCCAGCGCCGCACTGTCTCCTGGGAGCTTAGTGTCAGGCTTCCACAAGCTGTGAATGAACAGCATTCACTGCATCCAGGAAATCAATGCTTGTGGGCTTCACATGCCCATAAGCAAGATGGAAACAGACAACATCACATTTTTTAAGTTATTCTTCAGTACGAAAACAGACAGAGGCGGAAATATTACACCCAAACTGTGAGTAATATTTTGGGATTAGCAAAGTGTCTCAATGACCTAAAAAAAAAAAAAAAAAATATTGGTTGCCGGACTCCCGCTTTAAGAATCTGTGGCAAGACTTGAAATTTGCTGTTCACAGATGCTCTCCATCCAATCTGACAGAGCTTGGGCAAAAATGTCCCTCTCTAGATGTGCAAAGCTGGTAGAGATATCCCCAAAAAGATTTGCAGCTGTAATTGCAGAGAAAGGGGGTTCTACAAAGTACTGTCTAGGGGGGGGGGCTGACTACAAATGCATGCCACACTTTTCATATATTTATTTTAAAATAAATTACAAAACAATTTATCATTTTCCTGCCATTTCACAATTATGTGTCACTTTGTGTTGGTCTATCACATAAAATCCCAATAAAATACATTTACGTTTTTGGTTGTAACATGACAAAATGTGAAAAATGTCAAGGGGTATGAATACTTTTTCAAGGCACTGTACATTATTGAACAAACAATAAAAGATGTAACTTAGAATAGATCAAGTCACATATGTCTTATTTAGATCATAAGAGATACAGCAACATCTACATGTAGAAAAAGAAGATAACCTCCATATGGCTGTATCAGAAATAATTGGGTTATGTGTTTATCTATCCAGATTTGTTGAGGAAGTCTCAATGTTTGCTGCTCTAATAATCCATGGAGGTAACATCATTAGCATAAACCATATAACGAGTAATGCTAGAGTAACTATCACCTTGCACCCCATTATGAGTATGAACAATAAAGAAACACGTAGGGTCCCTTGGATAGGGTAAATCCCGCCAAACAAGTTGGCATATGGTCAATAGAAGTGCAAGTGTTCAGGGTTAATAGGGGGGAAGGGTGGATAGAGAGGGGACCTGAGCAGATAAGAGGGAGGGGAGAGAGGGGGGAAAAAAGGGAGAGTGGGAAAAAGGGAGAGGGGGGAGGGTAAGGGTCAGTTAGCAAAAGTAGGGGATGCAGATTCTACCTTCATTTGTGGGTATGGATTAAGGTGCAGATGAATTTACCATATCTTGGAAGTGGAGCCGTGCGGGCCCATTTGTGGGAGTGTCATGGGCTATGTTGATCAGCTCCTCCATGTCAGACATTTTTCAAATGCAATGAAACCATTTGAATAGCATTGGTGGTGTTGTAAATCCACACTTAGTATACAGTGTCTGCCTGCATTTACAAGCTGTATGGCTAAGGATCTATGATATACAGATTTTGTAAGTGAGGAATTGTGTATTGTGCTGGGGCAAAATCAAGCGTATAACTGGTTATTTTAGTTATAGTTTTGTGTAATTCTTTCCAAAAAGAATGGGATATTTGTATGCGTTTTGCATGTATGTAGGAAAAGATTCCCAGCTCCAGCCCCCTATGCGCCAAACCTACATTGACACAAGTGGAAAAATTGTCTGGGACCCGGCATACCCACTTTTCCAAAAAGGTTTACCTGGATAACTCCTATACCAGTCTGCATTGGCCTGTATTACCTCCAGAAAAAACAGGAAGGGTGTCACGATCAAGGGGTCAGGCTGGAAGATCAGTTGCTATAGCAGTGAAAGTTCACACAGGAACCGGCAGGATAGAAGCACAGGCAGGTCACCCTGGCAGATGACACAGGCTCACCTGAGGTGTGGAATCTAAGTACTAACTGGTGTTCACCAGAGCTCCTGATGGTGGAGATGGATTTTGCACCAGGTTGTGGTCCTCAGGATCACCCCACCAGGAAGTGAGCAAGCCGGGGTCCAGTAGCAGATATAGCAGATAGACATAAGCATAGTCAAGGAACAAGCCAAAGATCGGTAATGAATAGTTGCAGGTTGGGATTAAGCAGAAGTGTAGTCAAATAGCAAGCCAAATGTCAGTAACGAATAGTAGCCAAGATACGAACGGCATGAGGAGAGACAAAAGCAAGATATTTGCTGGAGAATGCACAATATTCTGGGAACCAGGAAGTGCAGAGACATGGCTTAAATTAGGAAGTTCATGGGAGGAGCAAAGCGTTCAAGGTTCAAGACAAATAGGATTCACGGCAGGATCATTCAAGGAATTGTCCAGGGAGCTGTCCAGTGTTTCAGGTGTCTCAGCAAGCAGAGTCATAGCCAGATACAGCAGAAGTCCCAGGTTCAAGTCCAGGTCCTGACAAACAAACTTTAGTGAACACAAGGCTACATAGGGGCAAGCAGTAAGTGTGAGAAACAATCAAGTGGAAGGATAGGAGAGATGTCCTGGATGGCTTAACTCCAATGTAAAAATGCATATAAAAGCAAAGGAGAACTTGAAAAAATACAAGTTTGATGGATTATCATCAGCAATCAGACTTTATAAAGAATGCAACAAGAAATGTAAGGGTGCAATTAGGGTGGCTAAGATAGAACATGAAAGACACATAGCGGAGGAGAGCAAAAAAAATCCCAAGAAATTCTTTAAGTATGTAAACAGTAAAAAAGGGAGGATAGACCATATTGGCCCCATAGAGAAAGAAGAAGGACATCTGGTTACAAAGGATGGGGAGATGGCGATGGTATTGAATTTATTCTACTCCTCAGTCTTTACAAAGGAATTGGGGGGCTTCAGTAACCAAAACTGCAGTGTTTATCCTCATGACACATCACAGGAAGCACCCTCATGGTTAACAGAGGTCAGAATTAAAATTAGACTTGGGAAACTTAACATTAATAAATCACCGGGACCAGATGGCTTGCATCCGAGGGTACTTAGGGAACTCAGTCAGGTAATTGTCAGGCCATTGTTCCTAATTTTTACTGACAGTCTACAGACTGGAATGGTACCGGGTGATTGGAGAAAAGCCAATATAGCACCAATATTTAGAAAGGGCCCAAAATACATCCCTGAGAATTACAGACCAGTGAGCCTAACATCAGTAGTATGTAAGCTCTTGGAGGGGATGATAAGGGACTATATACAAGATTTTAGTAATGAGAACGGTATCATTAGCAGTAATCAGAATGGATTAATGAAGAATCGTTCTTGTCAAACCAAACTATTAAAAGAGAAATATGTTTTGTTTTTTTTTGCTAATCATACTTACCTCAGTGGATGGAGCATCAGACCGATGCTGCAGCTGTCCCCTGGCGTCGGTTCTCACTCCTCCCCGAGCAGAGCGATGCTGACTATCAGTCAGCATTGCTCCTGGTCTGCTTCTCTGCACTCATTGGAGCGATGAGCTGAAGAGGGGCGGGCAGAGGCCATCTCAGCAGCTCGCTGAGACTGCCATCAATCAAGGCAGCTGGCGGATCCAAACTTGGGAAGTCGGGATGACACGCTGCCTCGACTGATGGCAGTGACGTCAGCGGAAAGCAGACTTCCGACCACTCTCCGCTGAAAACAGGTCACATGAGTGCAAAACCAATTGCTCTCTTGTGGCCCTTAAGAGAAGCCCAACCTAAAAAGCTTAGGTTGGACTTCTCCTTTAACCTTCTATGAGGAGGTGAGTTGCCGTCTAGATAAAGGAAGGCCCGTAGACGTGGCGTATCTGGATTTTGCAAAAGCATTTGACACAGTTCCCCATAAACATTTACCGTACAAAATAAGGTCCGTTGGCATTAACCATAGGGTGAGTACATGGATTGAAAACTGGCTACAAGGGCAAGTTCAGAGGGTGGTGATAAATGAGGAGTACTCGGAATGGTCAGGGGTGGGTAGTGGGGTCCCCCAGGGTTCTGTGCTGGGACCAATCCTTTTTGTTCATAAACAACCTGGAGGATGGGATAAACAGTTCAATCTCTGTATTTGCAGACGATACTAAGCTAAGCAGGGCAATAACTTCTCAGCAGGATGTGGAAGCCTTGAAAAAAGATCTGAACAAATGAATGGGGTGGGCAACTGCATGGCAAATGAGGTTTAATGTAGAAAAATGTAAAATAATGCATTTAGGTGGCAAAAAAATGAATACAATCTATACACTGGGGGGGAGAACCTCTCAGGGAATCTAGGATGGAAAATGACCTGGGGGTCCTAGTAGATGATGGGCTCAGCAATGGCATGCAATGCCAAGCTGCTGCTAACAAAGCAAACAGGATATTGGCATGCATTAAAAAGAGGATCAACTCCAGAGATAAAATGATAATTCTCCCACTCTACAAGACTCTGGTCCGGCCGCACCTAGAGTATGCTGTCCAGTTCTGGGCACCAGTCCTCAGGAAGGATGTACTGGAAATAGAGCGAGTACAAAGAAGGGCAACAAAGCTAATAAAAGGGTCTGGAGGATCTTAGTTATGAGGAAAGGTTGCAAGAACTGAACTAATTCTCTCTGGAGAAGAGACGCTTGAGAGGGGATATGATTTCAATATACAAATACCGTACTGGTGACCCCACAATAGGGAGAAAACTTTTTTGCGGAAGGGAGTTTAACAAGACACATGGCCACTCATTAAAATGAGAAGAAAAGAGGTTTAACCTTAAACTATGTAGAGGGTTCTTTACTGTAAGTGCGTCAAGGATGTGAAATTCCCTTCCACAGGCGGTAGTTTCAGCGGGGAGCATCGATAGTTTCAAAAAACTATTGGATAAGCACCTGAACGCTTGCAACATACAGGGATATACAATGTAATACTGACATAGACATATAATCACACACATAGGTTGGACTTGATGGACTTGTGTCTTTTTTAACCTCACCTACTATGTAACTATGTAACTACATAACTATGTCTACGTCCTGTCCACCATCCACAATGACACCCGGAAGACACAGTCCGATTCAAAAGCCTGTATGCATCCAAGATTATAATCTTTACATAGGAGGAGGGGGGGCTGGATTTCAATTATCAAATGCTACAGCCCTATATGGCTGGTATAAAAAATTACAATTTATCTTATTCCTTTAGGCATTTATAATGTCACCTATACCAAATCCACAGAAAGACCCCTTGCCTTACCCAAATTCATAGAAGAAATCGTCATATCCCTCATCTTCCAGCAAAGATACCCCCAAGAAAACCTTCACTGTGATGCTGTTAACAGACTTCTTGAGTGCCATTCCACCCACAGAAGCACCCGAAAGACAAAGTGTCTCCAGTGTCCCTCCTAACACGGCCTAAAAGGCTGTGTCACACCGCCAGATGACATCATGACAGCTTCCTTCTGTGCCTCCTCCATCTATCACAAGACTCTGGAAACCACCGTCACCACCGGGAGTGATGACACCACGCTTCCCAGCTGCAGTCACGAATCTCTGCACCCAATATGGCTGTTTCCCATTGATGTCCCTATACTTATCCACCATCCAGTGAGTGTATTACCTTCAATAAAAGCCAATTGTATCATTGCTACACTTAGATTGGCACTGCTCCTCTCTCTTTTTTCTTCCACATATACACAGTGTCTTCTACTCTCCAACGGGCTGCCTAAGTGTGTGACGAGGGGTTTGTCCCCCCTGTTGGTATTACCCAGGACTAATGGACCACTCCATCCTGTAAGGACTTGCCCCTGTCCCTCACCTTTTGGTTCATTGCTTTTAATTTGCCCACTTTGGTATTCCCTGCTAGAGGTGCTCCTGCCCTAGCTACAGAGTTCCTAGTGCTTCAATCATCCTCCCGATTGTTTATCCACCACATTTCTGCCTTTCCTGTGAACTGACTTCGGGCCTGTTAATCAATCATGTTTTTTGCCTGCCACTTGGACTGATCTTTTGCTCTGCTACTGTAGTAGTGGGATTCATGATAACACATGGGTCTTACATATGTGAGGGGCTCCAGAATAGTTTTTTCTTGATAGAGAAAACAATTTTTTTTTTTTGTTTTGGGTAATGAGTATTTGCATTTATGCCTGTGCCGTGTAAGAGAAATGACCTGTTATGACAATGTACTGTAGCAACAGTGGATTACCGTTACTTTACTATGCAGACAATCCCCTGTATTCTCAGTCTATTCCAGTGTTCCCTTAGTACTGGGCTCTAGTAATTGTCATCATATAAGAGAGCCAAACGGGAATGATTGTAGGACTAGTAGTCTTTTGGATTAGCTATTCGCGTGTTGTGATATTACCCTTGGACTACACATCCCAGAGATCCTACTGCAACACGAACAGACCACTGGGAGGGACTACCAAAGGCCTGGCAGATCCACCCCGCGCTCTCTCTTCCCTGGGTCTGATGGTGTGAGCACCTCTCTGCTGCTAAGAGAGAGGGCTGCAGCCTACCACGCGGTGATTGAGCGACTCCAGCCCTGCCCCGGAGGGCCCAACTCTGCTTCAGGGGACCTCACTGAAGGAGCTAGTTGAGCATCCCGGGGGAAAACTGCGCTCCAGAGCTAGGAAGGAATCAAAGAAAAGGGGAAAAAAATAAGTCATCTGCTACCCCTTCCCCTCCCTTGCCTGTTAAAATGAAAAATGGGCCCCCAGGGAAGGGAACACGGACACAGGAAATCAATACACACCTTTCTGATCGAGTTGTTAAACAGACTCCACCGCCACCAAGGAAGCTGATCAGGGCCCAGACTATAGAGTCACCAGCTGGAAATCTGCCAAGGAACTTGGTAGGGCCTTCTCCAATAGTTTTGTTACAAGTAGAAGGTATTTATACTCAAGCTTTCCTGGACACAGGAGCTCAGATGACCTTGTTGTATCTGGACTTCTATAACAAGCATTTAAGGCACATCCCTCTGTGTAAGCTTGAAGAGTTGGAGATCTGGGGTATAGGTACCCGGAAGTGCCCATATGATGGATATATCCCTATCAAGATAACATTTGATCCTTCCTTGGCTGGAAAGCCAGAGTCTTTCAACACTTTGGCCATTGTCTGTCCTCGACCACCTGGGGCAAGCCACAATTTTTTGCTGATAGGCACCAACACCAATCTTGTGAGGAGATTACTCAGGCCATTGGCCCTGGAGGGCGCTCTGGTAGGGAAGATCCATCCTCTGTTGAGACAGGCTTTTCAGCATGTGTTGCAGGAAAAGAAGGCCCCCATCGAGGGTGTAGGGAGACTGTGGCAATTGAGTGCCACCACCCCAGTGACGGGGGACGACTTAATCCGGAGGGAAAATGGGAGAGAGACCACTGTCCAGTGCCCTAATATGTCTCCCAGATGGGAAGAGAGGATCAAAGCTCAGCTAGCTCGATGGAAGAAGATGTTCTCCAAAGATTACTTTGATGTGGGTTGCGCCAAGAGTGCCCAACACAGAAGTTGGCTGAGTGAAGACAAGCCTTTCAGAGAAAGAGATAGATAAATCCCTCTGTGTGACCTGGAAGACCTTCGGGAACAGTTGGCTGAATTGAAGAAGTCGGGGTTATTTGAGAATCCAGGAGCCCTTATGCATTCCCTATTGTGGTAGTGCAAAAGAAAAATGGATTCCTCTGGATGTGTATTGACTACAGAACTTTGAATCAGAGGACTATCCCAGATCAGTATATAACTCGTCATATAGAAGAGGCCCTGAAATGCTTATCAGGACAGGAGCTACAGTAAATGGTTCAGTGTTCTGGATCTGAAGAGTGGATGCTATCAGATACCAATGCATCCAGATGACAGAGAGAAGACAGCCTTTATCAGCCCTTTAGGATTCTTTGAATTCGACCACATGCCACAGGGGTTAACAGGGGCCCCCACCACCTTTCAGAGATTGATGGAGAACATGGTGGGTGACATGAATTTGATAGAGGTGCTTGTATACTTGGATGACGTCATCGTTTTTGGCAAGACGTTGGAGGAGCATGAAGCTTGATTAGAGAAAGTCTTTCAATGATTACACACTGAAGTTGTCGTTAGAGAAGTGTCAATTCTATCAGACTTCAGTCACCTATCTTGGACATGTAGTCTCAGCTGAGGAAGTAGCCACGGACCCTCAGATTTTGGAAGCTGCTACCTCCTGGCCTCGAACAAGCACTGTCACTGAATCAAGGTCGTTTTTGGGGTTCTGCTCCTACTATAGAAGGTTTGTAAATAATTTTGCACATATTGCAAAACCTCTAAATGAGTTATTGCAAAAGCAGACAGATGAGGACTTGCAGAAGATCAATGCCAGGGGTTCAAGGAAGCCTCGTGAGTCTATTCAAGAGCAATGGACAATGAAGTGTGAAAAGGCTTTTGTGTCAGAAACCATGAAATCAGGCCGAAACAGAAGTACATTTAAATCACACTTGTTTAATAATTAAAGTAAAAAGAACAAAAACTTAATCAAGACATAGCCAAAGTTCAGTAACCGGAATGGTTAGTCAGCCAAGCCAGAAGTCAGGGATCAATGTAGTGGACCAGCAAGCAGGATCTGGAGCCAGAAGGGATGTCAGCAAAGCAAGTCTTGAACAGGATCACAGGAGAGCGTCTCAATTTCTGTGATGTTGACCAAGGCCAAAGCAGAGCTCCTCTGGACCGGACGGCTTAGGTAGGTAGGACTGATGAGCAGAATATCATCAACAGCTGAGTAACTGCAGAGAGATAAGAGCTGCCAATTAGCTGACAGATTAGCAGCCAGCTCAGAGAAGGAAGGCCTGAGCCCAGCCCTAACAGTACACCCTCCTCAATGACCCCTCCCTCTCAGAGGACCACCAGGCTTGAGGGGAATATGTCTATTGAAATTACGGAGGACAGGGGCATGTACGTCCGAGGATGAGACCCAAGAGCATTCCTCCGGACCATACCCTTTTCAATGCAACAGGTACTGTATGCTCCCACAGAACTTACAGGAGTCAACAATGGACTGTACTTCATACTCCTCATGGTTCTCAACCTGTAAAGGGTGAGGACGTGGCACCGAGGTGGTAAAGCAGTTGCAGACCAAAGGTTTTAATAAGGAGACATGAAATACATTTGAAATACACATATTAGAAGGAAGGTCTAATGCGTAAGTCACTGGGTTAATCCTGCGAAGAATACGGAAAGGCCCAAAAAAATGAGGTGCAAACTTCAGTGAGGAAACATGAAGTCGGAGGTTGCGAGATGACAGCCAGACCCTGTCCCCAACCTGGTAGGAAAGTGCAGGCAGGCGTCTGCGGTCAGCATGGAGTCTGTACCTATCATTAGCATGTCGCAAAGCCACCTGGACTTGTGCCCAAGTGGAACGAAGACCACGGAGATGCTCCTCTAAAGCAGGAATACTCTGCGGAACAAACGAGTCAGGCAACATGGAAGGTTGGAAACCATAATTCACCATAAACGGGGACAATCGGGAAGCAGAATTGAAGTCACTGTTGTGAGCAAACTCTGCCCACAGTAATAGGTTTGACCAGTTGTTATCATTGTCAGAAAAATAGCAACGTAGTAATTGCTCCAAGGACTGATTGGCTCGTTCTGCGGCCCCATTAGGCTGTGGGAGATACGCAGAGGAGAAAGCATGCTGAATTTTTAACTGTGCACAAAAGGCTCGCCAGAACCGGGACATAAACTGACTACCCTTGTCTGAGACAATTACCTTGGGTAGCCCATGTAAGCGAAAGATCTCCCGAGCTAAATGGGAAACCAGTTCCTTAGAAGTGGGCAACTTCTTAAGTGGAATACAATGACACATCTTTGAGAACCGGTCAACCACCATAAGGATAACTGTGTTGCCCTGGGAGTTGGGTAACTCCACAATGAAATCCATAGGCAGGTGGGTCCAGGTCTCTCTCCATTGGGTATGGATTGTAGGAGGCCCACTGGAAGGTGTCGTGGAGTCTTACGCTGAGCACACACGGAACAGGCAGCTATGAAGGCAGTTACACCAGCACGTAGACTAGGCCACCAGAATTGTTGAGAATTGGCCCAAAAGAGTTGATTCTTCCCAGGGTGGCCAGCAGCCTTGGGAGAATGGTAAGTCTAGAGCACGGCAGTACAGAGACTCTCTGGTACAAAGCAGCGGTCATATGGTTTCTCAGGTGGAGCATGGACCTGAGCAGCAAGAATTTTGTCACCCAAAGGAAAAGTGAGACTGGTGCGAACCATAGCCAGAATACGATCCGGGGGAATCACAGGAACTGGTACCGACTCCAACTTGGAAGTGGAGGAAAATTGTCGTGACAAGGCGTCAGCCCTTACATTCTTAGTACCGGGTAAGAATGAGACAATGTAATTGAAACTTGACAAGAAAAGAGCCCATCGTGCCCTTCTGGGAGAGAGGCTGTAACGATACCCTGAATATGAAAAGGGTTAAAGCCATTTAGGACATTCCATTTCCGAACACAAAGGCAGCTACCGAACACTCCAATCAGCCGAACAAGAAACCCATACGAATAATTCTTCCCCCCAAGTACGAGATGAGGCTTTGAGGGTCAAACAGGAATCAGACTCTTTATTAAAACCAAAATTACAAGTCTTTATATAGAGTTAAAGAGGAGGTTCTCCCCTCCTGCTCATATTACTCTAATAATACAACTGTAACCAGAAACCTAATTACCGCTAGTTTGCTAAATCATTTACCCAGACTAGGTGACTCAGAGACATGACCGTTAGGACAGACTTGTGGTCACCGAGCTTCACTCATTAGTATAAACACAGGACACCTTCTCTCAATAGCAGGAGCTAATTACAATTAACAATAAAAACAGTGATCTCCCCCCTCCTCAGCCTAGTAGGCAACAAACTATAGTAGGAGTAGACTGTCTGGCTCCTACCCAGTTCTAGAGGCCAATGTGATCAACTCTCCCAACTAACATGTTGAGTTCAGAATCAAACAAACCAAGAATAGTCTTTACATATATCCTGGGAGATATTGTGGATAAATATTACTGTCCCATTTTAAGTAATCCAATCATATTCTCAGGGTTCATTCTTTTCTTGGTCACCCTGCGCCCAACAGTGATCCCTGTCACATGGCTCCCTCCTTGTGGGAAACTCCAGCAGACCCAGCTTGATCCTTCTCGGGTCAAGTTGGGTATATCTGGAACTAGGAAGCCGGATCGATGTCTGTTTGCTGGGACAACCCATCAGCATTACCATTTAGCTTTCCTGGGTCAGTAGCTGGTAGTGAAATTGTAAGGTTGCAGGTCTAAGCTCCACCACAGCAACCTGCCATTGTCTCCTGAGACCCGGTTAAGCCAGACCAATGGGTTGTGGTAGGTGACTAATGAAAATTCCTGTCCGTACAAATAAGGGTTCAACTTTTTAAGGGCCCAGACCAGGGCCAAGCACTCCTTCTCCACTGCCGCATAGCTCACTTCCCAGGGTAAAAGCTTTATGCTCAGGTATGCAACAGGGTGTTCTCCTCCATCCTCCCTGATTTGGCTCAGCACAGCCCCCAGTCCAAACATAGAAGCATCTGTGTGAACAAGGAAACAGTTGTTAGGTACTGGGGCAGCCAAGACAGGGGCATTTACAAGTGCTTGCTTGAGGGCTAGAAACACGGCTTCACAAGCTGGAGACCACAGTACCTGTCTAAGTAAATTCTTTTTCGTCAGGTCAGTGAGGGACTTGGCCAAAGCACTGTGATCAGGGACAAAAGGTCGGTAGTACCCTGCAGTCCCCAAGAAGGCTAGTACCTGGGTCTTAGTATGTGGTGTGGGCCAGTTAGCTACTGCCTCTACCTTGGCTGGCTCTGGTCTGTGGTTCCCACACCCTACTCGGTGTCCCAGGTACTGCACCTCCGCCATACCTAGATGGCACTTGTCTGGTTTCAAGGTCAGGCCTGCGGCCCGAATCTTGTCCAGAACCACCCCTACATGAACCAGGTGCTCCTCTCACAACCCACTGTAGATCGCAATGTCATCCAGGTATGAACATGCAAAATCCTGAAAGCCATCGAGGAGCCTATCCACCATATGTTAGAAGGTAGCCTGGGGCATTTTTCATCCCGAATGGCATGACCTTAGACTGGTACAGGCCAAACGGGGTAACAAATGACGACTTGGGGATAGCATCCTTGGCCAGGGGAATCTGCCAATAGCCCTTACACAGGTCTATTGTAGTTAAATAATGTCCCCTGGCTATACAATCTAGCAGTACGTCTACCCTGGGCATCGGGTAGGCGTCAGTGGTGGTATTCTCATTGCGTCACCTGTAGTCCACGCAGAACCGGGTAGTTCTGTCTTTCTTAGGCACCAGGACTACAGGCGAGGCCCAAGGGCTGTCAGGGGGCTCAATGACTCCTAACTGAATCATCTCCTGTGGTAGGGGGGCTGTAGAAGGGGTGCTTGTCCAGGGGTCTCTACCTTATGCACAGCCAGGGTCGTGTAGCCCGGTTTTTAGGAGAAAGTCACCTGTTTCTCCCACAGAAGCTGCTTAGCCTGTTCCTTCTTTGTGGGGCTTAACCAGTCCCCTAGCTGTACGATGCTAATGAGGTCAGTCTGGGGGTCTCTTTCTAGTAAGTCAGGGAGGGGTAAACTTTCAGAGTCGTCCGCAGCAGGGGCACATACTGCAGCAACATCCTCCTGCCGTTTCTGATACTCCTTCAGCATGTTCACATGAAAGGTTCGCTGGATTCTTTCATCTCCACAGCTTAGATGTCCTGCTAGTGGTACATCATGCCCGATTCGCAGAATCTCCAGCTGGTATTTCTTAGTTGCCACCAGCTGTGGTTTCTGCGAAGGGGCTTTACTTCTAGGGGATGGCTTAGGGATCCTATACAGTCTATCCCCCACCCATTCATAAAGCTGCCCATCTATTCCCTTTTCCTGAGTATCTGCCTTAGCCCTATACTTGTGTAAGGCCGGGTCCTCCCGGGTTTCCATCCCGAATGCCTCTGGGGTATCCCAGCCTAGGGGAGCCTGATCTAAGGTACATGTCGGGGAAGATATTCTTACCTGGGTCTCAGCAGCAAGCGGGCCGGTTCCAACAGCATGGGTCTGGGCACGGGTAGTCACTGGGTTGGCTTCAGCGGGGCCCATTGGGGCGTAAGCAGAAACAAGGGGGGTCAAATCATTCCCCAGTAGTACATCCACTGGCAAATCCTTCATCACCCCCACATTCACGTGTCCCGAACCAACCCCCCAATCCAGGTGAACACAGGCAACGGGTAGCCGGAAGATGGTGCCTCCTGCTACTCTTACGGCTACAGTGTCTCTGGTGTGTTGACTCTCTGGGATGAGGTTCTTCTGTAGTGGGGTCATGGTGGCGCCCGTATCACGTAGGCCATTGGCTACCTTTCCATTAACCCGGACAGTCTGCCTGAGTTGCTGCATGTTGTCCTGGTTAGCTGCTTGTACTGTATCAGCCTCGTGCAGGACACCCCAATGTTCTTCCTCCTCAACGCAGTGAGCCACAGGCATGGATGTGTGGGATTTCCCCCTGCTGGCTTTCTCTATGACTGGGACTGCCTGGCTGAATTCAATGGACAGTCTGGCTTTTTGTGCCCTAGCTGTTTACACCCGAAACGCCTGATGAGTTGTGAGTAGTCCTGGTAGTTGAACCTGGGCTGCTGAGAATAAGTGGCCACTGGAGGTGGTGCTGTAGGGCGGTATGACTGTGGTTGGTAGGCGCCAGCTGGAGGGGATGCCACTGATCGATAATCCACCTGAGCTGTTGTCTTAACCACAGGGTTATCCAGTTTGTGGGCGTCTGTGTATTTGTCCGCCAGGCGAGCTGCTTCAGGCAAGGTGAAAGGTTTTCAGACCCACTCCCTGACTTCTGGGGACAGCTTGTCAAAGAAATGCTCCAGCAGGAACAGCTGCAGCACCTCTTCCCCGGATACTGCTTGGCATCCAGCGACCCAGTGGGATGCCGTGCGGTGTAGGCGCCATGCCCACTCGGTATATGAGTCTCCAGTCTACTTGCTCGTCTCTCGGAACCGCCTCCGGTGTGACGGCATACCTGGCCAAAAGTTCTTCTTTTACCAGCCCATAGTTCATAATCTCCTTGTCTGGGATGGTCCTGAATGCTTCACTGGCCCGGCTGGACAATTTCCCAGACAAAATGGTAACCCATTCCTCTGTGGGCACCTGATGTAGGGCACATTGCCGTTAAAAATCGGCAAGGTACTCATTAATCTCCCCTTCTGTTTCAATGAAATTTTTAAAAGCAGCAAAATGTACCTTTCTCCTTTCAGTTGGTGCTGCTGTGACTCCTGCTGCTGCAGCACCTCTTTGCTGTAGCCAATTTGCCTCCATAGCCACTATAACTCGGTCTATGATCTCTGCTGTAGGGTTAGGGCAATAATGTGCCAGTCTTATGTTAACAGCACGATCAAAACTTGCCTCTTCGGGTGTCCTGTCTGTTACGCTGGGCCTTTTGGTTATGTTGGGTCTTTCGGCTCTATCCATTTCGACTAGTTCTGCAAAAATGTCCCTCTTCTTACGGTTGTTGGCCGGTCAGCCCCGGTTCTCCAGTAAGTCCTTAAGGTTAGAGCGCTTTAGCCATTCATACTGTGCTTCCATTGGCCTGTGTCCTCTTGTAGCTGTCCTTCTGGGCTGTGGGAATCATCCCGCTGCTTGCCACCAATTGTAACAACACCCCGAGTATGAAAAGGGTTAAAGACGTTTAGGACATTCCATTTCCGAACACAAAGGCAGCTACCAAACACTCCAATCAGCTGAACAAGAAACCCATACGAATAATTCTTCCCCCCCAAGTACAAGACGAGGCTCTGTATTGAGGGTCAAACAGGAATCAGACTCTTTGTTAGGGCCAAAATTACAAGTCTTTATATAGAGTTAAAAAGGAGGTTTCCCCCTCCTGCTCATATTACTCTAACAATACAACTGTAACCAGAAACCTAATTAACATGAGCCAGTTTACTAGATCATTTACCCAGATTAGGTGACTCAGAGACATGACCTTTAGGACAGACTTGTGGTCACCGAGCTTTACACATTAGTATAAACACAGGACACCTTCACACAATAGCAGGGGCTAATTACAATTAACAATACAAACAGTATCCCCCCACTCCTCAGCCTAGTAGGCAACAAACTATAATAGGAGTAGACTGTCCGGCTCCTACCCAGTTCTAGAGGCCAATGTGATCAGCTCTCTCAACTAACATGTTGAGTTCAGAATCAAACAGACCAAGAATAGTCTTTACATATATCCTGGGAGATAGTGTGGATAAATATTACTGTCCCATTTTAAGTAATCCAATCATATTCTCAGGGTTCATTCTTTTCTTGGTCACCCTGCGCCCAACAATGACTCCCGTCACAGAGGTGTTTAGCCTCAGACAAGAATGTGAGATTCTTAGGGTCAGTAAGAATGAGAACCGGAACAGTGGTACTTTCGAGGAGATGTCTCCATTCTTTCAGGGGTAAAATGATCGCCAACAGCTCTCTGTCACCAATCTCGTAATTGCAATCTGCAGGTGACAATTCCTTGGAAAAGTAGCCACAAGGATGCATAGCGCTCTCAGAGGTAGGACGTTAAGACAGAAGGGCGCCAACACCAGTCTCAGAAGCATCAACCTCAAGGATAAAAGGTAAGGTAGGATCAGGATGTGCCAACACAGGAGCAGAAACAAAGGCAGCCTTGAGACTTTCAAAGGCCTTAATGGACTCCGGAGACCAACTCTGTGGGTTACCGTCCTTTCTGGTCATATCAGTCAGGGACTTGACCAGAAATGAGAAGTTATGAATAAACTTACGATAATAGTTGGCAAAGCCCAGGAAACGCTGTAGAGTACATAAACCCACAGGTCGGGGCCACTGTAGAACTGCCGAAAGTTTCTCTGGGTCCATGGAAAAACCAGCAGTGGAAATGACATAACCCAGGAATTTAACCTGTTCACAATGGAACTCGCACTTCTCCAGTTTACAATAGAGATTGTTCTCTCTTAGTTTCTAAGGCACACGACAGACATCTGTGTGGTGGCTCTCCAGGGACTTGGAAAATATGAGGATATCAAGGATATCAAGGATATCAAGATAAACCACCACACACAACTGCAACAAATCTTGGAGGACATAGTTAATAAAAACTGCCGGGGCGTTACAAAGGAAAAAAGGCATTACGAGGTACTCATAATGGCCTGTTCTGGTATTAAACACAGTATTCCACTTATCGCCCTCCTTAATCCTCACAAAATTGTATGCCCCTCTCAAATCAAGCTTAGTGAAAACCGTTGCTCCTTTGAGGCGGTCAAATAATTCCGTTATCAACGGAATCGGATAGGCATTCTTAATCGTGAAACAATTGAGACCCCTATAATCAATACAAGGTCTCAGTTCACCACTCTTCTTCTTCACAAAGAAGAAACCAGCATCAGCAGGAGACGAGGATTTGCGGATGAAACCTCGAGAAAGTGCATCTGCAACATACTCCTCCATGGCCTTATCCTCCAAGACCGACAAAGGGTGAACCCGGCCATGAGGGGGTATGGCACCAGGTTGAAGGTCAATTGCGCAATTATGCGGCTGGTATGGAGGCAAACTACCGGCTTGACCTTTGTCAAAGACATCGCTAAAATGGCGGTACTCCTCTGTCAGGGAGGAGAGTGAAGAGGTGCACAGGACCTTGGCTACCTTCTGGAAGCATGTCTCACTGTGGTGACCAGAGAGAACCTCAGCATGGAGCCAATCAAAACAGGGGTTGTAACCAAGGATAACCAATAACCAGCGGAAACTTAGGTGAGGAAATAACTTGGAATTGGATTATCTCATTGTGAAGAGCCCCTACGGCCATGGACAAAGGAACCATCTCATGAGTCACATGGGCAGGCTGTAGAGGTCTCCCATCAAGAGCCTCAATGGCAAGTGGAGTATCACGCAGCTGCAACGGAATCGAGTGCTTCGATACAAATGCAGCATCGATGAACAGGCCTGCAGCCCCAGAGTCAATTAGAGCCTGTACCTCGACGGCCGACTCAGCCCAAGAAAGGGTTTTAAGGGGCTTATCCTCCTGGATAACTGGGGACGAAACAATGCCACCTAAGGTTTGTCCATGACAGGACCTCAAGGTTCGGGCATTCCCTGGACGGGTAGGACAAGACTTTAAAACGTTACTTGCCTGGCCACAATAAAGGCACAATCTCTCCCTCCTCCTAAAGGTTCTCTTATTCGCAGAGAGAGGCATGAAGCCCAAGTGCATGGGTTCACCTTCACTGACCGACTCGGTACCAGGAGGCATGGGAGGTGAGGGAGACACAGGTGGGACTGCAAAGCACGGAGACAAATGTACAGGAGTCTTCCGCAAGCACTCCTTAAAAGAGAGTTTTTCTCTGAGTCTGGAGTCAATGAGGATGGCAAATGTGATCAACTTCTCCAGCTTAGTGGGTATATCTCAGGCTGCTATGTCATCCTTGATGGTATCTGAGAGACCATGAGAAAAAGCAGCCACGAGGGCCCCATTGTTCCAAGCAACCTCTGCTGCCAGAGTATGGAATTCAATGGCGTAGTCAGCAACAGTTCTCGTACTCTGTTTGATGGACATGAGGCACTTGGCAGCAGAAACTGAGCATGCGGGAACGTCAAATACCCTTTTAAACAAAGCCACAAACTCAGGGTAGCTCAAGACAACAGATTTTTGCGTCTCCCATAGAGGGTTTGCCCAGGCCAAGGCTCTCTCAGAAAGCAAATATTTCATGAAACCTACTTTGCTTCTGTCCGTGGGAAACACCTGGGGCAGCATCTCAAAGTATATCTCAAGCTGGTTGAGAAACCCTCTGCATTGGACTGGATCGCCCCCAAATTGCTGGGGAAGCGGAGCAGAACCAGACATACCTCTTATAGAGGTAATACTCGAGGCGGGAGCCTGCACAGAGACTGAAGCAGCAGCAGGGTGGGACTGCAGCATAGGTTGTACCGGGGAGGCCACAGTGGGAGATTCCAGGTGAGCCGTAGCATTTGTAATGCCATGGCAAACTGATCCATGCGATGATCCAGTTCATCCAATCTGGAAAAAATATTACCAAGTGGATTGACTGCATCTTCTGAATTCATGGCCTTCGTCTACTATCAGAAACCATGAAATCAGGCCGAGACAGAAGTACAGTTAAATCACACTTGTTAATAATAAAAGTAAAAAGAACAAACATAGTCAAAACATAGCCAAAGTTCAGTAACTGGAACGGATAGTCAGCCAAGCCAGAAGTCAGGGATCAATCTAGTGGAACAGCAAGCAGGATCTGGAGCCAGAAGGGATGTCAGCAAAGCAAGTCTTGAACAGGATTGCAGGAGAGCGTCTCAGTTTCATGTGATGTTGACCAAGGCGAAGGCAGAGCTCCTCTGGACTGGACGGCTTAAGTAGGCAGGACTGATGAGCAGGATATCATCAACAGCTGCGTAACTGCGGAGAGATAGGAGCTGGCAATTAGCCGAAAGCTGAGCCAGCTCAGAGAAGGAAGGGCTGAGCACAGCCCTGACATTTTGAATGTTTGAAGGGGAGCCTTATTGAAGCGCCCATGTTGGCCAATGCTGATCCCTCCAAATCTTATGAACTACATGTGGATGCTAGCAGAGATGGGCTAGGGGGAATGTTATATCAGGAATCAGAAGGAAAGCTTCACCCAGTGGCCTATGTGAGTCACAGCCTCACTGCCCTGAGAAGAATTATCCGGTGCACAATGGGATGCCAAATCCTGAAGGGATCGCATCACCTGGGTCTGATGCGATTCCTGGGTCTCAGGTCTGTGAACTAAGCCCTGCAATGGATCATCTGCGGGTAGCGGCACATCAGCCGGGTCCATGGCTGATCAAACTGTCAGGTCACCTTGAGGCTAGGTGACAGATGCACACCGTTGGGATCAGGAGTGCAACGCAAGGTAGTGGACCCAACGGCTGACTGCTGTGGATGGGAGTCAAGGTGGTAAGGAAGGTAGGGCCACTGGAACACCAAGACGGATCCCACCGGGGTTAGAGTGTAAGATTCCCTAAGGCGTGGAGCCAGCAGGTGTTCACCAGAGCCTCTAGTGGTGAGGATGGACTGGGCTGCAACTGGCTCCAGGTCACGGCCCCCAGGGTCCCCCAGCTCTTGCCCACAGTAGGCAACAGGAGGATAAGGATAGTAAGGGAATAAGCCAAGGTCAGGGCCACAAGCAGACAAGGAGAACAGAGTTCACGCCAACGGTTCAGGGTCACAGGCAAACAGGGATTGTCGGGGACATGTGGTCAGGGTCACGAGCAGACAGGAATAGTTGAGAACATGCCATGGTCGGTAACAGAAATAAACGTAGAGCACACAGCAAGCAGGAACAGGAAGCCAAAACACACAAAGGATAAACAATGGTTGATCAGCACTGCTGGCTTGCAGTGCACAGGTTAATATAGGGTTCCCTGATAAGGCCTGGGGTAGGGCCATGTTTAGAGGAGAGGTTATAAAACCTGCCAGGTGTGAGTAGCTGGCCTCTTAGTCTGAAAACATGAGGAGCAGGTAAGCTGACAGAGAAAGATTACTGCATAACCATGACAAGTGGGCTGTGGTACACAAGCTAAGAGACTACCTATATGGGGCCACATTTGTGGTTAAAATGGATAATAATCCTCTGACTTAATTGCAGTCTCCTGTCAAACTGCCGTTGCCACTGGACTTTGGTGGTTGGCCGCCTTCTCTGAGTTTCGACTCAGTTTAAAAAATACCGGCCAGGGGTGGGAAACCGAGAGGTTGATTGCCTTTCCCGAAGACCTTATGCCACTGATACTGGCTGGATCCATTTGCCTCTAGAGGGAGTACTTGCCATATGCCAAGGAGTAGAGAATAGGCATAAGGGGGCAACAGGGGCCGAAGCTGTTGGGGTCACTCACACTGGAGTACCAAGATACTACTGTGATTTTACACAAGTGCGTAGTCAAGAACTGCCTCAAATGACTAAGGAGGATGTGAGAAGAGATCAACATAAAGACCCACTGGGCAACCTTATAAAGAAGTCCTTGTCAGTTCGGGATCCTCAGATGCTGTTAAATAGTTCCATTGAGGGAGCTAAATTAGTACATAAAGAATGAGAACAAATGCAGTTGGAAGACGGAGTAATATACCGAAAAGGCCCATCTGAGGAACCATAGGGTGATCGCCAACTATTCCTCCCTGAGAAATACCGACTAGTAGTGTTGGCTGCTCTCCATGATGACCATGGCCATTTAGGTCCAGATAGAACCCTCAAGCTTGTTAAGGACCGATTTTATTGGCCGTACATGAGGGCTGAAGTAGAAAACTATTGTCACTCTTGCATCCAGTGCATTCAAAGAAAGACTTTGCCAGGCAGAGCAGCCCCAATGGGCCATCTACAGAGTCAGGGACCAATAGAATTGATGAGCATTGATTTCTTGTGTTTGGAACCTGACCTGAGTGGGCGGAGTAATGTCTTGGTTGTGACAGATCATTTTAATCGTTATGCTCAGGCTATCCCAACCAGGGACCAGCAAGCTAGTACTGTAGCAAAGACCCTGGTGGAGAAGTTCTTCATCTGTTATGGGCTGCCTCAGCTTCTACATTCGGATCAAGGTCGGGACTTTGAGAGCAAGCTAATCCAAAGATTGTTTGAACGTTTGAATTTTCAAAAAACAAGAACCACTCCTTACCATCCCCAAGGGGACCCACAACCTGAGCGTTTTAACCATACTCTGTTGAACATGCTAGGAACCCTTCCTTTTG
The DNA here is from genome assembly GCA_037952925.1 of Lithobates clamitans. NCBI lineage: Eukaryota > Metazoa > Chordata > Amphibia > Anura > Ranidae > Lithobates > Lithobates clamitans. The sequence goes on along the minus strand of JBBGZY010001271.1, from coordinate 397,249 downwards.
GAGAAGAAACAACATTGGGGGGAACAACATCGCTGCAGTGGTTCATGCTCACAATAGCACAGCGAATGACTCTACTGTACTGGGCACTCCCCTTACTGGTTGATGTTTGGAAGGAAAGCTCGCTTGCCGGTGGATCTGGCTTTTGGAACGTCATTAGATCACACATCTCTTACCGAGGGTACGTCGACAGACTTTGAAAAAACTAAAAGACTGCTTATGAGAAAGCTAAGGAAGCATTTACTGCCAGGGAACAGAGAAACAAGAAAAACTTTGATCATAAAGTAAAAGTGTTCAAGACCTGCAACCTGGAGATCGGGAACTGTTGCGCAACCTAGGGGTGGCGGGAAAGCAAAAGCTGGCTGATCGATGGTGCCTACAGCCCTATATTATTTGCAAATGCTTACCTGGGCTTCTCGTGTATCAGATCTGCCCTGAAGGAAAGATTGGACCCCTAAAAACTTGGCTTCAAAACTATTTGCCGCCTATATCTAAAGCTATCCGAGTGCTCCCACCTCCTTGCTCAGAAACCAGAAACCAACAATCAGTCTCCTACGCTAAGATCGAGGATTCATTGGGGTCGTGAACCCATACCTCAAGAGGAGGAGAGTGATGAGGAAGAACTAACCCTTGATTGGCTATGGATTCCCTCATCTGAGGACGACCCTACCTGGAGAAAACAGTAATGAAACATCCCCCTGGAGGAAGACCAGACTTCTGCTGTCTGAAGATGAAGTGCCTGTGCTCATCCCTGCAAGAGAGAACGAGGAAGTTAAGATGGAGTCAAATGACCGCTTAGAGGCAATTGATGCTGTAGAAAATCCTGCTCCTCCTAATAATGAAATAGTAAGTGGGAATGTTCCTGAAACCCTGGAGGAGCCAGAACCTGAGACAAAATCCAGATGTAGTTTTTGGGGAACAAATCATGAGCCATTGGAAAGTTTATATTCTAGGTTGAGACAGAAGATCTGCCCTCCTAAAAAACTGACTTATGATACCTTTGGGGAAAATTCTGAGAATTTATTACTACCGCTCAACATTCTAGTCAAGCACTTGCATCCTTTATCGACCCTTTGATAGAGAATGACCTTGATCTGTCTCCTGACACTACTGGGTGAGCCACTAATTTACTACTGGCCTGCCACCAAGATGATATGACCCTGCCTGATAATGTATATAGTTTATTGTTAGAAAACCCTTTTCTAGGTCAATTGTTGACTGTTGCAGCTTTTGGTTTGTAAAATAACTAAATGTTTATTTTTCTTGTGGTACAATAAAGTGATTTCACAGGTTGTGCTCTGTCTTCGGGGACCAAAGACTTTCAAGTTGGGGGAGGATGTAGCCATTGTAGATTACTGTTACTTTAATATGCAGACAACCCCCTGTATTCTTCGTCTATTCCAGTGTTCCCCTAATAATTGTCATCATATCAGTGAGACAAACGGGAAGGATTGGGGGACTAGTAGTCTTTTGGATTAGCTATTCGTATATTGTGATAGTACCCTTGGACTACACATCCCATAGATCCTTCTGCAACATGAACAGACCTCTGGGAGGGACTACAAAAGGCCTGGCAGATCCGCCCGCGCTCTCTCCTCCCTGGGTCTGATGGTGTGAGCACTTCTCTGCTGCTGAGAGAGAGGGCTGCGGCCAACCACGTGGTGATTGAGTGATTCCAGCCCGGCCCCGGAGGGTCCAACTCTGCTTGCTGTTCGTCAGACATCCACGCGGCAAGAAAAAGGTGTTTTTTTTTTCTAAATTTACCATTGATAGCGCAAAAAACCCAGTGGAGATTAAATGCCACCAAAAGAAAGCTCTATGTATGTGTACAAAGAATAACTGTCATTCAAAGTGTGAGAGCACTTAAAGCTAATTAATTGGTCTGGGTAGGAAGGGGGTAAAAGTGCCCAGTAGGCAAGTGGTAATCTAGGAATCTGTCAGGTAGGCAAAAAGATAAAGTTATAGCAACAGTAAGGAGATTGAACCCTTAGTAAAAAGCCCTCCTGCAACAGAATACATCTATGAGATTCAACAGTAAGGGAATTAGAGGCTGAGGGAGTATAAGAAACTTGACTTCATCAAATAATTCATTAAAATCATCAACAAATAAAAGAGGGGTTAGCAATACAGCAGAAAACTTGTGGCCCAGGGTTAGACAAACCTATCTGTTCTCAGATTCCGCCTGCATTTGGGAGTCTTGAGAGTCCTTTCTTGGTCACCAGTGGACTGGAGAAGCAGTAGTGACCCTGGTATACTCTGTGTGGATCTGGGGGTGGTGAGAAGATCTACAGCATTGTTGTTTGGGGAATTGCACATCCACCTGGTCATCAAGACGTAAAGAGATCTTGTGAATGGGACCGAGTGGTATTCACAGTACCTTTATCAAACCTGGTTTAGAGGAATGTCCTTACATTCGCAGAAATGGGAAAGGTCCTCCAGGACTTTCAAGAGGACCGTGCAGCCTGCTACAGAGGCAGAAAGGCCAAAGTGGAATTTCCATGTGTAATGGATTCCTCAAGCCTGTAGAATATCCAGCAGGAGTCAGAGGTCTTTTCAGTGTTGAAGAGTCATGGGGGACAAATCCTGGTAGATCTTGATGTCAGCATTCTAATGAGAGTTGGATCTGATTACATGCTTTCCTGAGGATATCTTCTTTGAAGCAAAAGCTGGTCAAGCAGCACAGTCTGTCTAAAAGATTACTGAAGATGGCCATGACAGCTTGCCGCAGTTGATTTTGTTCCACCGTTTCTGGGAGGACGAGGACTTACAGATTGTTGCAATGCCCGCGGTTATCCAGGTCTTCTAGATGTCTATGAAGATCCCGCAGTTGCTGGGTATGAGCATACTGGACAGTAAAGAGCTTATGTATGTAAGCTTCCTGGTGTGTGGTCATCATAAAAACTTCATGTACCCTATCTGCTATGGCTTGTATGTCATGGTGGAGGTCCACAATAGCTGCTGAGATAGGGTGTCCTTTATGTAAGCTGCAACGCTGTACAGGTTGCTCAGGCTAGGAGAGTGCTTGGAGGCAGGGAACGATGGAGGAGGTGAGCCTTTAGCTGGTACAGCTGTATGCTGGCTCTGTGTACGGGCCACATATGTGGAAGTTTCCGAGGATGCCACCATGTTAGAGGGCTGGATGGGGAAGATCTCTGGATTTTGGTGGCTAAGCTGCATGCCCTGGTCCCCCCAGCTGCTGCAGGATGAGTTCCACATATGTATACCTGGTTGGGTTAGGAAAGGAGTAGAAGACAATCCCTCTGTCGGCCGGAGCTCCGGGTCTAAGTGGCCATTTGGGTCTTCGGTCAGGCCACGCCCTGACTCATTCATTCCTATTGGATTTACACTTTCTGTCCTGCAATATAAAAATATAATTTTATCAGAAAAATATATATTTTTTTTAGGAAGTATATCTTGGAAATGAAGAAATATAATTCTGAAAGACTAAAAGTGTGCTGAATATGAAATAAAAGAATAAACCAACTTTATTAGCTCAGTTACACTTTATAATACATATTTTATATTTTCAGACTGAAGTTACTATTATTCCCTTGTTTGTTGTGTAGTGTAAATCGGTGGCAGTCGATGTGTATAAAGTTCCGGTGATTGCGTCTCCTCCTGAGCAGAGCTGCCGGTGACTGAGAAGATATGATGTGTGACATGAATTGTTCTCCGGTGTTCTGTGTCTGTTACCTGCTGATACTCCTCCTTCCCATCACCTACTATGGAGTAGTACTGACCCAGAGCTCAGCGCCTGGTTGTAGAATGAATATGGTAAAGCCAATATTTGAGTATAAATATTACCAGGAGGGAGATTTCATTATCGGAGGATTAATTTCTGCTCACATGAGAAGCAGGTATGACAATGATTTGAGCAAACCCTTAAATGATGAGTCTGGCTCATTTAGAGCCTATTCTTTTTGTGATCGGTAAGTTTTGTTTCATCATCTTTGCTCTCTCTGTATAACCCAACAAAGAGAAAATATAACGGTTTATCTTCATTTTTACTGTAATATTTATGAGAGTTTGCAAATGTTTCTACTGTTGTTTTATATTTTCTCATTATTAGACTCAAGTCTTTATGCCACCAATATACAAATACTACTAAACAAAGAAAATAATCTGCGCTTTGTGTTGTGATATAAAATCAGTGATGAATGATTAATAAACAGCTGCACTCATTGTATTGTACATCCCAATACTAAAACATAACCATCAAAAAAAAATGGTGTTGCCCTGTGAATATACTCAAACAAGCATATACAGGTACTCCTCGCTTAACGACCAGGTTCTGTTCCAACGACCAGGTCATTAAACTAATTGGTTATTAAAAGAGGAATCACAAGTAATCAATATTTACAGCATTCTTAACTACTGTACTGTATTATATTGTATTGTGAAAAAAAAGGTCTAAACATAAAACTGCAACTCAATGACGTTGTTTTAATTTGCATAAGTACAGAACAAACATGAAAATTCTGTACTGTACAATACAATGATGTATATATAGGTGACAATAGAGGGGGGAGAGCTGGTCATAAGTCCGAATGGACGTTAAATGACAAGTATCTGTATTCAAATAATCAGAATCATATAGAGCTCATACACTGATGAGAAAAAAGTGCTATAAGTTCAAAAAAGGAAACTCATCCATATATACATGTAAAGGTGTAAACATGTGCATTCATCAATAATAATATTCAATAAAGTGCCAGATGAGGTATACAGATTGAATATTTTCAATTAACCACTTCTGGACCAAGCTTATATCTGACCCTTGTTGTTTACACGTTAAAATCAGTATTTTTTTTTTGCTAGAAAATGACTTAGAACCCTCAGGCTGGGTTCACACATTGTGAATTGAAGCTCCTTTTTCACAGCTAATTGACAAAGTATTTCATGTCAGTTTTTGATCAGGATCGGGGCAGGATTACATCAGGATCAGGTCAGGATTACATCAGGATCAGGTTAGGATTACATCAGGATCGGGGCAGGATTACATCAGGATCAGGTCAGGATTACATCAGGATCAGGTTAGGATTACATCAGGATCAGGTTAGGATTACATCAGGATCAGGTTAAGATTACATCAGGATCGGGTCAGGATTTTATCCTGTTCACAACAGAATGCATCTGCGAATCAGATGCGTTCCCATAGAAGATAATGTGCTTGCAATTCACCCCTCAATGCCCAGAAAACGCACGCTTTTTTTGGGCAATGCGGAGTGCGAATACAACGCACATATGTGAACCAACAAATCTTTCATTCACTCATTCATTCAAATGAACGTATTTTAAAATGTAATGCAAATTGGATGCTGTGTAAGCCATATCCAATTCGCATAGGTGTGAACCGGGCCTCAAACATTATATATAATTTTTTTCGCAAAGACCCTGGTGAATAACATGGCGGTCGTTGCAATATTTTTTGTCACTTGGTATTTGTGTCTTTCAAACCCATTTTTTTGGAAAAAATACACTTCACTGAATTAAAAAATAAGAAAACAGTAATGTTATCCCAATTATTTTGCATATTGTGAAAGATGATGTTAGCAGAGTAAATAGATACCCAACATGTTACGCTTTTACATTGCGCCCGCTCGTGGAACTACGGTACTTAAAAATCTCTATAGGTGTAGTTTAAAAATCAGTTACCAGTTTAGAGTTAGAGTCGGTTCACACTGAGGCAGCAAGACTTGCAGCGCGACTGCCTCAGACGACTTGAACACGACTGCAGCGGCGACTTGCAAAATGACTTCTATATAGAAGTCAATGCAAGACACCTCAAGTCGCCCCCAAAAGTCGTACAGGAACCTTTTTCTAAGTCGGAGCGACTTGCATCACTCCGATTAGAACGGTTCCATTGTACAGAACGGGACACAACTTGTCAGGCGGCTAAGTCACCCGACAAGTCGCCCCATTGTGAACCGGCTCTTACAGAGGAGGTCTTTTATGAGAAATATTACTCTAACGATCGCAGCAATACCTCACATTGTGATTTGAACATCGTTTACATTTGCTGGCATGACTTAGGTATGCATTTTCTTTGGTGCCCGAGAACACGAGGATGGGGCGCTTACATTGTTTTTTTCTTATTTATTTTTTTATTTAATACTGTCCCTTTAAAAAAAATCTGATCAATTTTATTACTGTCACAAGGAATGTAAACATCCCACGTGACAGAAATAAGTGGTGACAGGTTCTCTTTATGGGGGGATTGGGGGGTCTAAAATCCCTCCTTTGCACTTAAAAGTATTCAAAACACCTGCGTTTCCTAATACTGTCATTTTTTTTTAAATCTGCTCCATTTGCAACCAAGTAAAACAGAAGTGGCATTGTGATGTCCCCTCCGGGTTTTTGCATTAGAGACCCGATCAGAGCCGAATCCGGCTTCATTCAGGTCTCCAATCAGCCAGCGGATGTGCCAGTTGGTCGCTCGGGCCTGCTGGTGGGATGGGAGACCCGGGCAGAGCGGCGGAAGGAGGCTGGAGGCTGTCCCTTCCCGCTCCTTGTGATAACGGCTGAACGTTTGTTATCAATAGATAGCCGACCGCCCGCTCTAAAAAATGGTCCCGGGGTGAAGCCTGCAGCTGCATATCATCCCGGTACAACCACTTCAACACAATGACCTGCAGGTATGTGATTTTGTGTGAAGTGGTTAAAGTGCCAACTAATCTGTGCAAAGCATAAAAAACCTCAAATAATGTCCATAGACAGAGGAATCCCAACTCCAAATACTGGGGGTGACACAGGTGCTCCACACGGCTTAATTACAGTCCAAAAGTTCTCCAAGTGACCCCTTGTCTGTTCTCCACCATATATAATAATGAATGGAGGCTTACCAGATGAGGACACCCCAAACGAGGTCCACACATTAGTGGGCAACAAACCCCTCCCCCCCACTGTAGGTATGCAGGTAACACTTCCTTCACAACCCTGGGTTGGAGGACATACCAGTGATGCCAGCGCGCCCGCCGGGAAGCCGGGTGATCATTTCTGAATGTATGATGTATTCATTTTATTTGTGAATGACTACAACTAAGAGGCCGCATTATCTTTATTAATATTATTATTATTTATTATTATTATCTTTGGATGGCACATCTATAATACGGGTCCTGTGAAGTAAGTGTTTCCTACATACCCACAATGGGGGGTGTTGCCCACTAAGGTGTGGACCTCGTTCGGGGTCTCCTCATCTGGTAAGCGTCCATTCATCATTATCTATGGTGGAGCACGGTTAAGGGATTACTTGGAGCACTTTTGGAATTGGGATTCCTCTGTCTATAAGATTTACCAATTTTATGCTACATTTGACGATTTGACATTCTGAATGAACACTATTTGAGGTTTTTATGCTTTGCACAGAATAACTGGCACTTTTATTAAAAATACTCAATCTGTATACCTCACCTGGCACTTTAATGAATATTATTATTTATGAATGCACATGTTTACAGCTTTACATGTATATATGGATGAATTTCCCTTTTTTGCACTTATAACACTTTGTTCTCATCAGTGTATGAACCTGCATAGATTTTGGTGTTTTAAAAATACACTATATTGTCAAAAGTATTGGGACACCTGTCTTTACACGCACATGAACCTTAACCACTTAAGGACGGACCATTATGCTGCCTAAGGACCAGAGGACTTTTTCCAATTTGGCACTGCGTCGCTTTAACTGCTAATTGCGCAGTCATGCAATGCTGTACCCAAACGAAATTTGCGTCCTTTTCTTCCCACAAATAGAGCTTTCTTTTGATGGTATTTGATCACCTCTGCCGTTTTTATTATTTGCGCTATAAACGGAAAAAGACCGAAAATTTTGAAAAAAATGATATTTTCTACTGTTTGTTATAAAAAAAATCCAATAAACTAAATTTTAGTCATACATTTAGGCCAAAATGTATTCGGCAACATGTCTTTGGTAAAAAAAATGTCAATAAGCGTATATATTTATTGGTTTGCGCAAAAGTTATAGCGTCTACAAACTAGGGTACATTTTCTGGAATTTACACAGCTTTTAGTTTATGACTGCCTATGTCATTTCTTGAGGTGCTAAAATGGCAGGGCAGTACAAAACCCCCACAAATGACCCCATTTTGGAAAGTAGACACCCAAAGGAAATTGCTGAGAGGCATGTTGAACCCATTGAATATTTATTTTTTTGTCCCAAGTGATTGAATAATGACAAAAAAAAATATTTACAAAAAGTTGTCACTAAATGATATATTGCTCACACAGGCCATGGGCCTATGTGGAATTGCACCCCAAAATACATTCTGCTGCTTCTCCTGAGTATGGGGATACCACATGTGTGGGACTTTTTGGGAGCCTAGCCGCGTACGGGGCCCCGAAAACCAATCACCGCCTTCAGGATTTCTAAGGGCATAAATTTTTGATTTCACTCCTCACTACCTATCACAGTTTTGAAGGCCATAAAATGCCCAGATGGCACAAAACACCCCCAAATGACCCCATTTTGGAAAGTAGACACCCCAAGCTATTTACTGAGAGGCATGTTGAGTCCATGGAATATTTTATTTTTTGACACAAGTTGCGGGAAAGTGACAATTTTTTTTTTTTGCACAAAGTTGTCACTAAATGATATATTGCTCACACAGGCCATGGGCATATGTGGAATTGCACCCCAAAATACATTTAGCTGCTTCTCCTGAGTACGGGGATACCACATTTGTGGACTCGACATGCCTCTCAGCAAATAGCTTGAGGTGTCTACTTTTCAAAATGGGGTCATTTGGGGGGGTTTTGAACTGTCCTGGCATTTTATGCACAACATTTAGAAGCTTATGTCACACATCACCCACTCTTCTAACCAATTGAATACAAAGCCCTTTCTGACACTTTTTGTTTACATGAAAAAATTATTTTTTTTTTGCAAGAAAATTACTTTGAACCCCCAAACATTATATATTTTTTTAAAGCAAATGCCCTACAGATTAAAATGGTGGGTGTTTTATATTTTTTTTTCACACAGTAATTGCGCAGCGATTTTTCAAACGCATTTTTTGGGGAAAAACACACTTTTTTAAATTTTAATGCACTAAAACACACTATATTGCCCAAATGTTTGATGAAATAAAAAAGATGATCTTAGGCTGAGTACATGGATACCAAACATGACATGCTTTAAAATTGCGCACAAACGTGCAGTGGCGACAAACTAAATGCATTTTTAAAAGCCTTTAAAGGCCTTTACAGGTTACCACTTTAGATTTACAGAGGAGGTCTACTGCTAAAATTACTGCCCTCGATCTGACCTTCGCGGTGATACCTCACATGCATGGTGCAATTGCTGTTTACATTTGACGCCAGACCAACGCTTGCATTCGCCTTTACGCGACAGCAGGGGGGGGACAGGGGTGCTTTTTTTTTATTATTATTTTTTTTTTTAATCTTATTTTTAAACTGTTCCTTTCATTTTTATGTTTTTTAATCATTTTTATTCTTATCTCAGGGAATGTAAATATCCCCTATCATAGCAATAGGTAGTGACAGGTACTCTTTTTTTTTAAAATTGGGGTCTATTAGACCCTAGATCTCTCCTCTGCCCTCAAAGCATCTGACTACACCAAGATCGGTGTGATAAAATGCTTTCCCAATTTCCCAATGGCGCTGTTTACATCTGGCGAAATCTAAGTCATGAAATGCTCGTAGCTTCCGGTTTCTTAGGCCATAGAGATGATTGGAGCCATTCTGGTCTCTGATCAGCTCTATGGTCAGCTGGCTGAATCACCGGCTGCATTCTCAGGTTCCCTGTTGGGACAGGAGAGCCAGAGAAAAACATGGAAGACAGTGGGGGGGGGGACATTCCCTCCCACTGCTTGTAAAAGCAGCCTAGAGGCTAATTAGCCGCTAGGATTGCGTTTACATGAAAGCCGACCGCTGGCTGAAAAGAATGATACCAAGATGATACCTAAACCTGCAGGCATTATTCTGGTATAACTACTCAAAGTCCAGCAACATACCAAGATATTGATCGGTGGGTATGCCCACCATTAGAATACCTCCCTTCATGCACCCACTTCTAATGATGGGCATACAGGCACCATTTATATATGCCGAAGCATGGGGGCATCCTCCCGCAAAAGGTAGGAGCAAATCGCTTCTCCACCCACTGCTGCCCCACGCTTCGGCATATATGCTGAAGTATGTAACTGTGGAGGTGAAATCACCTCCGACAGCGCTGGAGTCACGTCTTTTTTCATATCGTGGGAGCAAACGCTGTTGCTGTCAAGATAAATAAATCTGCGCTGCAACTGAATGGCGTACCTGCTAAGCAAATGATGGTTAGCAAAAAAACAAAGTAACATTACAGTATAACAGTAAGACTTACCATACCTGCAAAGCAAATACAAAAAAAAACATAGTAAAAAATAAAACATTTAACGCAACCTGTGCCTACCTAAAATATATATATGTGCCGAATCATGGGGCATCCTCCCGCAAAAGGCAGGAGCAAATCGCTCCTCCACCCACTGCTGCCCCCACGCTTCGGCATATATGCTGAAGTATGTAACTGTGGTGGTGAAATCACCTCCGACAGCGCTGGGGTCACGGCTTTATATATTGTGGGAGCAAACGCTGTTGCTGTCAAGATAAATAAATCTGCTCTGCAGCTGAATGGCGTACCTGAAAACAAAAAAGTGGTTAACAATAAAAAAACAAAGTATAAAAAAATTGCATACCTATAAAGCAAACATGATAAAAACATAACAATAAAACATTGCAGTATAGAATACAATAAAAAAGAGCAGGACAATAGAGAGAGAATACAGAGAGAACAATAAAACAACAACTATTTTTGTTTTTTTTATTTTATATATATTTTTTTTTTTTTACTTTTTTTTTTTTTTTATTTTTATTACACTTTTTTTTGTAACTTTAACTTTTTTAACTGGTACCAGGTTTGGGTCTCTCAAAATGCGATGGCATCTTAGGAGACCCTGTGAAAGTGTGTCCTAGTCTGTGCAATGCTGTACCCTACGCTAATACTCAACTAATGTATGGCAGCGTTCAAAACATTCACCCATGCAAAGACCAGGATTGTCAGGACAGGAGGGACAATAATACCGGGTGTCACGCCTAAATCCGTGCTTGCTGCAGACACGACATCTTTTTTGGGGGGCTCGTTGGGTAGGGGTACTCGGGAGGACATATTGAAAATGCCTCTCATGCAGCCGGCTTACTGCATTTGGTTGGGGAAGGTGAGGTGGAGGTTGCGCTGACCAAAATAAAACTATGTGAACACGGTAATATATAGCAGCTAGCACACAAACAAACCAAGTTATATAGAATATATAAAAATAAACTTGCACGCTAACCAAAAAAGTGAGAAAAGAAATAAAACAATGATGAAAGTGAATACAGTGAAATTGCTCAAAACAATATACACCTGTGAGGTATACCCAAATGTCCAAAGTGAATACACTAAGTTCAAGAGTATCCAGAGGTAAAAATTGACCTCAACGTGTTAAAGCCCAAAAAAAAATACTGTTAATAGGTGTACATGAAAGGAGTCTTCTCAGACGAGAGAAATGCTTGAAAATAAGATGTCGACTGAAGACTGGATATCACAGCAATCAGAGGTAAAACGACATAAACTTGTAGAGTAAATACTCTTACCAGATCATGTGGGACATATCTGCCATACGGCAGTACATCTATCCGAGCTTGTGGGAATGATCTCCCATGTATTCTCCCTGGAGGTTCTCCCTAGGTCACGATCTCCAGTGGGTGAAGTTTGCCTGAGTCAGGGTCACCGATAGCCAGGGCAGTCGCCGGTGGAGGTTATCAGCTCGCTCACACACTCTCACGTTCTTGGCAGGTTCAAGGGGTCAGAAATGCCCCATCCTGGAAGTATTCATGGAGGAAAAAGAAAAGAAGGGGCTCCACATGGCGTAGGTCAAAAAAATTAAAGGGATTTATTGGATAAAAACCTTACAGATAAAAGTGATCACTGAATAAAAATCAATGGCAATGTGGGAAGCTCAAACGTCCTACGCGTTTCGACTCAAAAGCCTTCAACTGGGGTATCAAATTCAAATGCCAGACTGAGAAAGTGATACTGTGAATCCCACGCCATATGTGTCTCCGCCACAAGACAAACATGTTACAGAGAAATCAGAATGTACTTATGTCCAATACTTCACCAAACTTCCAACTACTATCCACCGTATTGGAATCAAGGGGGATATCACTTTAATCATCCATCTCCAATGGTCACTCGAAATACTCATGCATGTCAAAGAGAAAAAAACAGACCAAGAGCTCCACACCTGATATGTTTTTTATTAGAAAAGAATAAAATGTACTTACAAGTATAGAAAATGGGACAACACCAGGGATTATTTTCAGCGGGGGAACGCAGTTCTGGCACCTCCAGCACTGACTGTGTGTAATGGTAAGGGGTGCTGGGGTGTGCTACAGGATCTAATAACCATTAAGGAACGCCCACCATCATTATACGTCACAACTTTGATGTTAAATATCGTTGTTATGGGGGCGTGGCCAGCACCTGAGATGTGGAGACGTGCTCAGCCTGAGCTCCGTCCATACCGCACAGATCCTGTCATAATCCTGCGATCCAGGCCGACATCCGAGGGTCTCATATACCCCCACAGCACCCGGAGAACACTGAGACCATCCGGGGATGGTCAAATACGGCCCACCGATGGAGGAGGCCCTGGAAATCGGGCCGTCGGTGCCGCCATGCAGGCCGCACCAAAATGGCGCCGATCAGCATGAGGGAGACACACAGCAGCAGGCGGCCTCCACATCCACACCCTGGAAGCAGCTCAAGGGGAAGGGTGAGTTACAAAGATCCCCCCCTACCTTAAGCCCAGAAGACCCTCTCTCATTCTCCCCTGCAGTGGGACATGATCCTCAATCACCCAGAGCAGACAGGGATGAGGCAGACCCTGCAGAGCCATCACTAGCCCAGATCATGGCAGCCATCCAGCACAGCCATGCGTCTCTCACTACACAAATGGACACTATCAAAACAGAATTATCCTTTCTGAAACAGGATGTCCACAATATTCGCCATAGAGTGATTAATGCTGAGCAACGTATTAGTGATATGGAGGATGAGACACGTCCATTACAGGGCTCTGTGAGGGAATTGCGGCAGGCTCATGAATATACTACAGATAAGCTCACAGATATGGAAGACCGCCTAAGAAGGAACAATTTACGTTTTTTGGGATTCCCAGAGGGTGCTGAGGGTAAAACACCAGAAACATTCATGGAAAGATGGCTACTAAATGAGTTCGGGGCAAACACCTTTTCACCAATGTTCGCCATAGAAAGGGCGCACAGAATCCCCATGCGTCCTTTACCACCTGGGTCCCCACCACGTGCCATGATCATAAAGCTGCTACACTTCCGTGACAGAGAGGCTATTCTCAGAGTAGCTAGAGAGAGGGGCAAAGTTTCCTTTAACGGCAACAACATCACCATTTTCCCAGATTTCTCCGTAGCTACGCAGAAACAGAGAGCCACTTTTCTGGCAATTAAACGCAGGTTACGTGAGCTTCATCTTCCATATGGCATGTTATACCCTGCACGTTTACGCATCATCTACCAGGGCAAAGCCTATTTCTTTACGGATCCCAGAGAGGCATCACAATGGGTGGACACTCTAGCACATCCGAATCGCAGGAACCAGGATAGGAGGTCTCCCCCCCGATAGAGCTGCAATCTACATGAAGCCTATCTAGCGGCCTTTACTACACCCCATTGCAGTTGTTATGGGACTCTCTTCAATGCATCCTCAATAGCAGAAGATATATCTCCAACTATACACAGTCATGATGGGACTATAACTCCTAAACCTCACTGAAGAAGAAGACACTTCTTACACCACCCCCGGATGCTACTCAGCAATCTATCACCCTCCTTGACTTTTATTTTTCCTTTTTCTATTATTCTTATTATTAGTACTATTTTTTCATCACCATAATTTTACAGGCCAAGAGACACCACACATTCTTTATTTTGTGCGGGCAAATACGGATGGAGGCCCAGAGCTGTGGACCTTTCCACGTCTCCTGAAATTAGTTGGCTAGGGGTCTGAGCCATGGCCCTCTTGCCAAATTGGTTTGGTTATGGGAACAAAGCTCTCATATGTTTGGGGATGAGAGCCGGGAGGGTTAGGGAGGGGGGAAAGTCTGTTGGGGTACACTTTGAGGGGTTTTGTTATAACGTCATGGTTATCTACAAAAGACGATGGTATTCAATGGTATATGCATACTTTAAAAATGATTTTTTGGTTCTACAGCTTTTGCAGTCTAGGAATAAGATTCATAGATTGATGAATAACATATCAAAGATAATTGTGTTTGGGTCTATTTCCCAGGGCTCGCTGGACCTTGTCCGGGGCTGGACTCTGGCGGACAATGGGAAATGGACACGAATAGTTATAAATTGTTTATACCCATGTCTAAGCTCCGTATAGTTTCATGGAATGTTAGGGGGCTTAACTCCAAGGTCAAAAGGTCACTGATGTTTGATTATTTGGCAAGACACGGTCCACACGTGATCCTCCTCCAGGAAACCCACCTACAGGGATCAAGAGTAATGGCTTTAAAGAGAGCTAAAATTGCCTATGCAATACATTCTACTTATTCCACATATGCAAGAGGCACGTCTATTCTTATAGCAAAATCGGCCCCTATCACCATAAAACATATTAAAACTGACCCTAACGGATGTTTTGTTATTGTGGTAATTGAATTATGGGGTAAGCCATATACGGTCACAAGCCTATATGTCCCACCACCTTTCACTAAATTATTCTTTGAACGGGTAATGAGCTCCATCCTAGCAATAGCAGAAGGCCCTCTGTTGATAGCAGGGGACTTCAACACGGTACTCGACAATTCCATAGACAGATTCAAGTGTTCTACATTACCCCCCACTCCCTTGTGCTCTTTTCTAACCCAATTTGATCTGGTGGAGACCTGGAGGTGGAAACACGCAGACGGGAGGGAGTACTCGTGTCAGTCTGAAACGCATGGTACTCTCTCCCGAATAGACCTATGCTTGGCTTCATCCGAATTATTGAATAGAGTGACTGAGGCCAGATATCTCCCAAGGGCAGTATCGGATCATTCCCCTTTAATGGTGGACCTTGCCCTGGGCCCCCCCACCTCATACCGCATGTGGCGACTGAGCCCACTGTGGTTAGCAGACCAGATGGTGGTGGACCAGGGCACAGTAGAAATGAAAGCATACTGGATACATAACCGTCAGAATGTCTCTATCCCATTGACCTGGGATGCCTTTAAGGCCACCACGCGTGGCATTTTTGCTGCGGCTATTGGGCAGGCTCGTAAGGCATCCCAATCCAAATTAAAGGACGCGGAGAAGGACCTTAGGGTGGCCGAGGCTGCTTACTCGGCCACTCCTTCCCCAGCAACACACAATACCTGGAAACATAGATCCAGAGACCTGGATCTTGTTCTTTTAGAGCGCACTCAAAAGAAATTGCTGTATCAAAACCAACGAATCTTTGAGTTTGGAGACAAAAATAGCCGACTATTAGCATATTTATCTAGGCCTGATTATCAACCATGCAGTATCCCAAGAATTAAGAATACAATAGGTATAGTGGTGGAACAGAGTGGGGAAATAGTTGATGCTTTTGTGAAATTTTACTCCTCATTATATGCTACTAAAGCTCACTATACTATTGTAGAACTAGATGACTACTTGGCCGGCATCACGCTACCAAGGCTCAAAGAAGAACAAGCCTCACTTCTTGATGATCCTCTAACGGAGGAAGAGATTGGAGAAGCCATACAGTCCTTTGCCAGAAATAAAACACCGGGACTGGATGGCTTCCCCATAGAATGGTATATACAGTTTAAAGAACTTTTAATACCCCATTTACTGAGAGTCTATAATTTTGCTATAAAAACGGGACAGTTACCACCCTCTATGTCAGAAGCATTGATAGTCCTCATTCCCAAGCCTCATAAAGACCACCTATTATGTGAATCATATAGACCAATATCATTAATTAACTCAGATGTCAAGATCTTAGCCAAAGTGCTCGCCCGGAGATTAAACTCAGTTATCACCACTATTATTGGGGCGGATCAGACTGGATTTATTCCAGGACGATCAACATCCATAAACTTACGGAGACTGTTCACAAACCTGCAGGCCACTCATGATGTCATAGGGAATAGAGCGGTACTGGCCTTAGATGCGCATAAGGCATTTGATTCGGTCGAATGGCCTTATCTACTGGAAGTCCTGGCGAAATTTGGGTTTGGAAACACCTTTATCAAGTGGGTTCAACTTTTATATTCGCGGCCTACTGCCAGGTTGCGGATAAATACATCAGTAACCGATCCATTCCTGATTAAAAGGGGTACTAGGCAGGGCTGCCCCCTGTCGCCATTGCTATTTGCAATTGCGATAGAACCCCTGGCGGCACTGATAAGATCCAGTGGGGAAATAAAAGGACTGATGATTGGGGGCCTAGAAGAAAAAGTATCTTTATACGCTGATGACATGTTAATATACTTGGCGGACCCCCAATCGTCTCTCCCAACCCTGCTGGAAATTATTCGACAGTTCGGCCTCTTCTCAGGGTTTCAAGTCAATTGGGACAAATCCCTTATGTTCAAAATAGATCAGGAAGCAGTGTTTACTCCCCCTTCCTCTTGCCCGTTACAAATAGTCGACTCTTTCAGATACCTGGGGGTCATGATCCAACATCCTCTGTCCTCCTATAGCAAATATAATCTAGACCCACTAATTAATAGAATGAAGACCACACTGAAGACATGGACCAATCTTCCCTTAACGATATTAGGTAGGATAAATATCTTTAAAATGATATTCCTCCCACGTTTCCTATATCTACTATGCAATTCACCAATATATATCACCAAAACTAAATTTAAAGAGATTGACTCTATTCTTATCGCCTTCATTTGGAAGGGGGGAGCAGTGAGAATTGCCAAAAATACTCTTCAACTGCCGGTGTTGGAGGGAGGATTGGCACTACCATGTCTTCAGACATATTACATAGCCGCACAACTGGTTCATGCCCATTGGTGGTTCTTCCCTGAAGCCAACAATGCGGCTACCTCCCTAGAAGCAGCCATACTCACTTCGTACGAATCCCTGCAGTATCTGGTCCACCGCCTATCTCTTAGAGGGAGGGCAAGCACTAAAATCCTTGAAATGACCCTACGGATTCTCAAACTAACTAAAATGCTGCCGGATACTGAGCACCGCACCTACTCTCCAAATACTCCATTATGGGGGAATCCAAATTTACAGGAATTCGCCCGTAGGACAGATGGGGAATATTGGTCAAAAAAAGGGATTAAAACCATAATGCATTTATTCTCAAACAATACGTTTAGGTCATTTGAGGAATTTCGCCAGGACTACCAGCTGCCACGCACAGCCTATTTTCATTATTTGCAAATACGCCACACAGCAACCACTCAGTTTGGGTTGCGAAATATAAATGTTCGATTATCTCCGCTAGAGCAATTACTAACAGATCCTTCCCACGATAAACTGATCTCCACATACTATAAGAATCTACTGCACACCACAACGCACAGACTCAGCAACACGCTCACTAAGTGGAAAGCTGATATCCCTGAGCTGACGGAGGATATCTGGCAGGACATACTTCCCCTCCAGGTCCCCTCTGTCATCTCCTCCAGGGATAGGATCATACAAACCAAACTATTATACAGAGCATACTTTACGCCATCCTTATTATTTAAGCTCAGAAAACTGCCATCGGCCATGTGCTCCAGATGCAGCATTATAGAGGCCACCTTCTTTCACTTGATGTGGGAATGCACCGAGATCAGGCGGTTCTGGTCAGAGGTTACTGCTTTTATCAGTTCCCTGACCCAGCTGCCTAATATCTGCAACCCCCTGAGATGCTTACTGGGATATGTGGACGATGAGAGTATATCTAAAAACAAGCAAACTTTCCTAAGAATTGTGTTATTTTATGCCAAAAAATCTATTACTATTCATTGGAAATCACAATTTCCACCTACGATAGCATTCTGGCTGAACATGGTTAATCAGGCTATACCATTATATAAATTAACATACGAAGCCAGAGGATGTCCAAAAAAATTTCACAAAATATGGGGTCTGTGGACTAGCTCCGAAAACACTATTACACCTGCCATATAAAGCTAATAAAGAAACTCCAGTCAATGATACCAAGTTTGATGAAAATTAAATACCAATATGCAGCTGTACAACATGAGAACATGTATGCCATATATATACCATTGTCTTATACTATGTATTGCAATGAGCAATGTTTGCTCGAATTGTGTGTTTTTACGTCTGTATGTCTGTTTTGTAGCAAAAAACCAAATAAAAATTTACCTTTAAAAAAAATATCGTTGTTATGGCAGCAGCTAGCTGCCATAACTCCGGTATTTTTAAAAACGGCTGTCCGTCCTCTTTCAGATAAAAGTGGTCTCAGATCACTTTTATGGGGGGGCGGGAGAGGGCCCCCCCCTCCCGCCGCGCTCTGGTCATCTCCACCGCTTACCGGAGCCATCGGTCTGTCCTTCCTTTTTTTTCTTGGGATTTTTTTTGCTCTCCTCTGCTATGTGTCTTTCGTCCTTAATGCACCCTTACATTTCTTGTAGCATTCTTTATAAAGTCTGAATGCTGATGATGATCCCTCAACCTTGTATTTTTTGAAGGCCTTCTCCTTTGCTTTTATATGTATTTTTACATTGGAGTTAAGCCATCCAGGACTTTTGTTCGCTCTTTTAAATTTATTACCCAATGGGATGCATTGGCTAATGCCCTTATTTAATATGCTCTTAAAGCAAACCCATCTCTCCTCCGTGTTCTTTGTTCCTAAGATTTTATCCCAATTTATGCCTTCTAGTAAGGTTTGTAATTTAGGGAAGTTGGCTCTTTTGAAATTCAGTGTCTTTGTATTCCCTTTATGTTTCCTATTTGTGTGATTTATACGGAAGCCAATTGACCTGTGATCGCTGTTCCCTAAATTGCCCCGTATTTCCACATCCGTAATCAGGTCTGTATTGTTGGTAATCAGTAGATACAGTAACACTTTATTTCTAGTTGGTGCGTTTACCATCTGACCCATGAAATTGTCCTGCAAGACATTAAGGAACTGGCGAGCCTTAGATGAATGCGCGGTTCCCTCCGCCCAGTCTATGTCTGGATAAATATAATCCCCCATTATGATAACATTTCCCATCCTTGCTGCTAATCCCAAATGTGATAGGAGATCTGTCTCCACTTACTCCCTTAGGTTAGGGGGCCTATAGCATACTCCCAGTATTATTTTCCCCTTGGCTTCATCCCTTTGGAGCTCTACCCATAAGGATTCCACCCAGGGCTGGACTGGGACAAAAATGTGGCCCTGGACTTCAGCCAGACCGGCCCAGGGCACAACACATCAGGGTACAGTGCACATCAGGGCACGGTACAGAGCCCAGCACATCAGGGCACAACACATCAAGGTACAGGACATCAGGGTATAGCACATCAGGACACAGCACATCAGGGTACAGGACATCAGGGTACAGAGCCCAGCACATCAGAGTAAAGGGCATATCAGGGCACAGTACATCAGGGTACAGGACATAGCACATCAGGGTATAGCACATCAGGACATAGCACATCAGGGTACAGGACATCAGGGCACAGGTCACAGTACATCAGGGCACAGAACATTAGGGCACAAGACATTGAGGCACAGCACACCGGGGCACAGGACATCAGGGCACAGGACATCAGGGCACAGCACATCAGGGCACAGCACATCAGGGCACAAGACATTGAGGCACAGCACACCGGGGCACAGGACATGAGGGCACAGGACATCGGGGCACAGGACATCAGAGTACGGGATACATCAGGGCATAGGACATCAGGTCACAGCACATCAGGGCAAGGGGCACATCGGGGCACATCAGGGCACATAGCACATCAGGGCACATAGCACATTAGGGCACGGGGCACGTGAGGGCACGGGGCACATCAGGGCATGGGGCACATCAGGGCACATAGCACATCAGGGCACATTGGGGCACATCAGGGCATGGGGCACATCAGGGCACATAGCACATCAGGGCACATTGGGGCACATCAGGGCACATAGCACATCAGGGCACATTGGGGCACATCGGGGCACATTGGGGCACATCGGGGCACATAGCACATCAGGGCACATCAGGGCACATAGCACATCAGGGCACATCAGCGCACATAGCACATCAGGGCACATAGCACATCGGGCACATCGCACATTAGGGCACATTGGGGCACATCAGGGCACATAGTACATCAGGGCACATCAAGGAAAGAGATTGTGCTTACCAGATCCAGTTGACCCCTTGATTATAGGGGGTCCAAAACAGCATGAATGGATCCGTGGCAGACTGCTGGGCTAGCTGTCATCTGCAGAGATCTCCTCAGGTCTGTAGTATGAAGCTGATGTACCGCTGAATACTCTCTCTCTCAATGTGGCAATATCCTTAGACACATGTACCGCCACATGTACCACCAAGGATCATACCACGACCAAACATCAATACACACTGTGGGGCTCACTGTGTATTGATGTTTGGTCGTGGTATGATCCTTGGCGGTACATGTGGCGGTACATGTGTCTAAGGATATTGCCACATTGAGAGAGAGAGTATTCAGCGGTACATCAGCTTCATACTACAGACCTGAGGAGATCTCTGCAGATGACAGCTAGCCCAGCAGTCTGCCACGGATCCATTCATGCTGTTTTGGACCCCCTATAATCAAGGGGTCAACTGGATCTGGTAAGCACAATCTCTTTCCACATTTACCGCTTGGATTAGAGCCTTTTATGAGTTTCCCCAGAAGAGAGCTACCTGCTATTTTACCATTTTTTTATTACTTAAGGACTTTTTCATTTCAAAAGTTTGATTAGATTATTTATTACTCTGTGATCATTTCTTTGCGCTGCACTTATTTTATCCATTGTATGTCACTGAGGTTGGTGTTATCCTCCTAGTGTTCAGCCTGCATATTTTACCTTTTTATTTGGTTTGCGCTGATTGTCTTTTATTTCATCACATCAGGGCACATGGCACATCGGGGCACATTGGGGCACATCAGAGCACATAGCACATCAGGGCACATAGCACATCAGGGCACGGGGCACATGAGGGCACATAGCACATCAGGGCACATTGGGGCACATCAGGGCACATTGGGGCACATTAGGGCACATTGGGGCACATCAGGGTACATAGAACATCAGGGCACATCAGGGCATATAGCACATCAGGGCACATCGGGGCACATAGCACATCAGGGCACATCGGGGCACATAGCACATCAGGGCACATAGCACATCGGGGCTCATCAGGGCACATAGCACATTAGGGCACAGGGCACATCAGGACATGGGGCACATGAGGGCACATGGCACATCGGGGCACATCAGGGAACGGGACACATCAGGGCACATAGCACATCAAGGAACGGGGCACATCAGGGCGCAGGGCACATCAGGGCACATAGCACATCAGCACACAGGGCACATAGTACATCAGGGCACAGGGCACATCAGGGCACATAGCACATCAGGGAACGGGACACATCAGGGCACATAGCACATCAGGGCACAGGGCACATCAGGGCACATAGCACATCAGGGAACGGGACACATCAGGGCACATAGCACATCAGCGCATGGGCACATCAGGGCACATAGCACATCAGGGCACATAGCACATCAGGGCACGGGGGACATCAGGGCCCATAGCACATCAGTGCATGGGGCACATAGCACATCAGCGCACGGGGCACATAGCACATCAGGGCATGGGGCACATTAGGGCACATGGCACATGGCACATCAGGGCACATAGCACATCAGGGCACATCAGGGCACATAGCACATCAGGGCACGGGGGACATCAGGGACCATAGCACATCAGTGCATGGGGCACATAGCACATCAGCGCACGGGGCACATAGCACATCAGGGCATGGGGCACATTAGGGCACATGGCACATGGCACATCAGGGCACATAGCACATCAGGGCACATCGGGGCACATCAGGGCACATAGCACATCAGGGAGCGGAACACATCAGGGCACATAGCACATCAGGGAACGGGGCACATCAGGGCGCAGGGTAAATCAGGGCACATAGCATATCAGGGCACATCAGGGCACATAGCACATCAGGGCACGGGGCACATAGCACATCAGCGCACGGGCACATCAGGGCACGGGGCACATAGCACATCAGGGCACAGGGCACATCAGGGCACATAGCACATCAGGGAACGGGACACATCAGGGCACATAGCACATCAGCGCACGGGCACATCAGGGCACATAGCACATCAGGGCACAGGGCACATAGCACATCAGCTCACGGGGCACATCAGGGTACAGGGCACATAGCACATTGGGGCATGGGGCACATCAGGGCATGGGACACATGGCACATCAGGGCACATAGCACATAGCACATCGGGGCACATCGGGGCACATAGCACATCAGGGCACATAGAACATCCGGGCACATCAGGGCACATAGCACATCAGAGCACATAGCACATCAGGGCACATAGCACATCAGGGCACATAGAACATTGGGGCACATCAGGGAACGGGACACATCAGGGCACATAGCACATCAAGGAACGGGGCACATCAGGGCGCAGGGCACATCAGGGCGCAGGGCACATCAGGGCACATAGCACATCAGGGCACATAGCACATCAGCGCATGGGGCACATCAGGGCACAGGGCACATAGCACATCAGGGCATAGGGCACATCAGGGCACATAGCACATCAGGGAACGGGACACATCAGGGCACATAGCACATCAGGGCATAGGGCACATCAGGGCACATAGCACATCAGGGAACGGGACACATCAGGGCACATAGCACATCAGGGCACGGGGCACATAGCACATCAGTGCAGGGGGCACAAAGCACATCAGGGCATGGGGCACATCAGGGCACAGGGCACATAGCATTTCAGGGCACGGGGCACATCAGGGCAAGGGGCACATCGCACATCAGGGCACGGGGCACATCGGGGCACATCAGGGCACATAGCACATCAGGGCACATCGGGGCACATCAGGGCACATAGCACATCAGGGAATGGAACACATCAGGGCACATAGCACGTCAGGCAACGGGGCACATGAGGGCGCAGGGCACATCAGGGCACATAGCACATCAGGGCACATAGCACATCAGCGCACATCAGCGCACGGGGCACATCAGCGCACGGGGCACATCAGCGCACGGGGCTCATCAGCGCACGGGGCTCATCAGCGCACGGGGCTCATCAGGGCACATAGCACATCAGGGAACGGGACACATCAGGGCACATAGCACATCAGGGAACGGAACACATCAGGGCACATAGCACGTCAGGCAACGGGGCACATGAGGGCGCAGGGCACATACCACATCAGGGCACATAGCACATCAGCGCACGGGGCACATCAGTGCATGGGGCACATCAGCACACAGGGCACATCAGGGCACATAGCACATCAGGGAACGGGACACATCAGGGCACATAGCACATCATAGCACATCAGCGCACGGGCACATTAGGGCACATAGCACATCAGTTTTTTTCATTAAAAGTTGTTTTCATTAAAAGTGTCATTTTTGTGGGATGTGGCCAAACTGAGATTTCAGAAGTAACCATTTTTTGTGTCATTTGAAAACCTCTCAATATCCTGCAGGGTTGACATTGAAGAATACAAAAGCATCTTGGCGATAATCGGAGCTGTCTGGGAGATTAACAATAACCCCAATCTTCTGCGCAATGTGACCCTGGGCTATCATATATTCAGTACTTGTAATGATCCAATGAAATCTGTGGAATATGTCATAAGGATATTGTCTGGAGAAAAGGACGCTCCTAATTATTACTGTAAGGGACATGGAGAATTAGCTGGTTTTATTGGTGACAGCACTTTCCATACAAATTATGCCATGGCCCAGTTACTTAGTATGTATCGGTATACACAGGTAAGTGATCACTTCAATATAGTATGAGTCTAACACGTGTGTTCAATAGATGTCTTAGTACAGTCTTGGTGGAATATTTTTAGCATTACCTTTCTTTAATGAATGCAGATCAGAATTAACAGACATTTGAATATTTCAGGTACAGAACATTGTATCTAATGGGCTTAGCCACCCTGAGCCATGATTGGCCAAAGGCAGGGTGCTTTTGTCCAATCATGGCTCAGGGGGCTAAGTCCACACCCCACACTATATAAGGCTGGTTAAATAACGGCTGTACATAGTGTAATGAATGAGAGCAGCAAAATTACTTTTTCAAAGGAAAAAATGTCAATACATCAATACATTAAAAAATCATTAAAAAAAAACGGTGTGGGTTCCCTTCCCCAGTCCAATATCAGGCCCTTTGTGTCTGGTATGGATTTTAAGGGGAACCCCACACCAAAATGAAAAAAAAATGACGTGGGGTCCCCCCAAAATCCGTAGCAGACCCTTATCCAAGATATAATGTGAAGAGTGCAGCGCTGGACATGTGAAGTGAATGGTGAAATGTTATTAAACCATGTACTAAAATTAAATCAACAATAATGACTTATAAAGGTAATGGATTACTAATGACCATAAACATATAGTAAAAATAGTGAATTAACTATAACCATAGGCATATGACATTACAAAAAAAACTCCTGAAAATAGAACTTTTAGATGTGCATATAAGTCCAAAGCAATAATTTATCGTGCAATGTGAGTAAACATATGGAATTACAAAAAGCCTTGAAATTAATGCTTTTAAAGTGCAAAAAAGTCCAAAACAGTAAATTTCCGTGCGATGTGTATTTCAAGGGTGCATCTTCGATAATCGGTGTTGCCCACCACCAGATAGGTGAATAGATAAGAGGCTTACCAGAAAGCCTGTGACCGCCCTTATTCAGGGGGGTCAGAACAGGCTTAGTAGATATGGGAGGACCACCACACGGATACTCCGTTTGATAGATGGATCAATGGGCCAGGGCTCCTTGCCAGGTAATTCTCCAGCCGACAACCACTGTGAATACTCTCCCAGCTCCCGTCCTCTCCTGGGGCAGACTTGAAGCTTCCGCAGATTCAATAATGGAAGATGTGATATGTAGTGCCAAAAAAAGATAAAGAAAGAAAAGCTCCGCTGGTGCAGATAACTTCGAGTTTCTTTTATTGGCAAAAAATTGCGATATCAGACATTAAAAACGAGCAGAGTAAAAAAACGACACTACCGCCGTTTGTTTAAAAATCGCGCATGCGCGGTGCGTGCAATGTTGTGACCCTACGGCCGTTTCGTCACAACTGACGTCATCAGGGGTACGCACCGACGCACGCGCATGCGCATTAAATACACAGGCGTCTAGACGGAGGACGCTATGATTGGTTCATACTAGGCTGTGCTTCACATAGGAAATCAGCTATAAAGAGACCTGCCATAGAAATGAACCTCTCTGACCACTTAAGCGAAGGGAACGTCAAGCTGTTAAATTACATCTTAATAAAACAACAGCATGTAAACAATCAACCGGTGCCATCTAGTGGTTTTTTTTGGGAATTACACCAGAAATCCAACACATAACCAAGCTACATTATAAAAATTGTTAAAGTGGATTGATTAGTTAATTAAAAATAAAAAATTATAAAAACCTATATATATATTGATACATTTGTTATTGTAATACCCGCAGACATCTATGATGTTATACGGCTAAAAATGATCCAAACAAAAAACATAATATAATAGAAGCGACAATAAATGATGTCACCTCCAGTATCATCTGATAGGGTATTAGAAAATTATGATACCCAAGTTGATGTCAACCCTAATATTTACAATTAATTGAAATCAGGTAACATTAAACCTCTATATATGAAGTGGATTTATATAATATATTAGGGAAAAAAAGGAAGGAAATAGAACTGAAGCTTGTTAATGCCCATTATGAAAACAATGACATAGCCTACTCCTTACAATAATTCTAGAATAATAATAAAGTAAAAATAAAAATGAAAAAAAATATAAAAATACTATCCCTATTCAAAATGGGAGTTAAATTAGTATATAGAAAATAGATGTACCTGAGTGGGACATCAACTTCTCCACCAACCTCAACTTTCAACTGTTGTTGATAAAACAGTTGATGTCCCACTCTATATTTAAACCATTCGGGGCATGGGAACCAAGCCTAAAGATCCAGTTGGTTTCTGATCTTGATATGGTTCGCTTCCCATTGCTGCCTCGCCAGTGTGGAACATATTTTTCTATCCCTATGAAGGTAGTACCACTAGGGTCTCTATTGTGCACTTCGTCATAGTGTCTAGAGACACTATGTTTATCGAACCCTTGTTTGATATTAGTGATATGCTCCCCCAACCTTACACTGAGTTTCCTGGTGGTGCGTCCCACGTACTCCAAACCACAGGGGCACCTGAGGAGGTACACCACACACTTGGAGGCGCATGTTATGAGAGAGTTAATAGGGTAAGTGACTCCTGTGCCTGCTGATGTGAATTCTGTGAGCCTTCTCTGGCATACCACGTTCACTTTACAAACCCTACATCTTCTACAGGGAGAAAAGCCCTTTAGGTCGCCAAACAAGGTCGAACGCTGAGGTGGGTCGGGGACATTAGGTGCCAGAGTGTGCCTTAAATTCATAGCCCCTCTAAATAGGATACGGGGATTGTTAGGTAGTAAAGGGCCAAGGACACGGTCGTTTTTAATAACTGGCCAGTGTCTTTTAATGATTCTCTTAATGGCCCAGTGTTGGCTGGAATAAGTGGTGAGAAAAGCCAAATTAAAGTCCTCACCGTTGTTAACCTGAGGGGGTTTATCTCTTAGAAGTTCCGTACGCTCTCTATTTCCGACTTCCGCAATTAAAGTTTCTAGCATAGTTGCCTCATAGCCTTTATCCAGGAACTTCAATTTAAGGGATGAAGCCTCTCTAAAATACTCATCCAGATTCGAACAGTTCCGCCTCAAGCGTAAAAATTGGCCCTTAGGGACAGCGGATAGCCACGATTGATGATGGCAAGAGTTAAGGGGAATAAAACTGTTCCTATCGGTAGATTTGAAAAAAGTGGATGTAGTAATTCTCCCATCCACTATAGTGATTAATAGATCCAAAAAATGGATCTGTGCCGAGCTAGCCTCATGAGTCAAAACTATACCTCTATCATTTCCATTTAAGGAGAGGAGGAAGTTGGACAAAGATTCAGAGTCGCCGTCCCAAATAAATAGGACGTCGTCAATGAATCTTCTCCATATAACCAGCTGGGAAGGTTTATCCCAGAAAACCACATCCTCTTCCCATTTGGCCATAAAGAGGTTAGCCATAGAAGGAGCGAATTTCTCTCCCATGGCCACTCCCCTTGTTTGTAGGTAATGCTTGTTGTTATGCCAGAAATGATTGTGTGCCATCGAAAAATCCAACAGCTCCATCACTCCATTTTGTGATGGAGCTGTTGGATTTTTCGATGGCACACAATCATTTCTGGCATAACAACAAGCATTACCTACAAACAAGGGGAGTGGCCATGGGAGAGAAATTCGCTCCTTCTATGGCTAACCTCTTTATGGCCAAATGGGAAGAGGATGTGGTTTTCTGGGATAAACCTTCCCAGCTGGTTATATGGAGAAGATTCATTGACGACGTCCTATTTATTTGGGACGGCGACTCTGAATCTTTGTCCAACTTCCTCCTCTCCTTAAATGGAAATGATAGAGGTATAGTTTTGACTCATGAGGCTAGCTCGGCACAGATCCATTTTTTGGATCTATTAATCACTATAGTGGATGGGAGAATTACTACATCCACTTTTTTCAAATCTACCGATAGGAACAGTTTTATTCCCCTTAACTCTTGCCATCATCAATCGTGGCTATCCGCTGTCCCTAAGGGCCAATTTTTACGCTTGAGGCGGAACTGTTCGAATCTGGATGAGTATTTTAGAGAGGCTTCATCCCTTAAATTGAAGTTCCTGGATAAAGGCTATGAGGCAACTATGCTAGAAACTTTAATTGCGGAAGTCGGAAATAGAGAGCGTACGGAACTTCTAAGAGATAAACCCCCTCAGGTTAACAACGGTGAGGACTTTAATTTGGCTTTTCTCACCACTTATTCCAGCCAACACTAGGCCATTAAGAGAATCATTAAAAGACACTGGCCAGTTATTAAAAACGACCGTGTCCTTGGCCCTTTACTACCTAACAATCCCCGTATCCTATTTAGAGGGGCTATGAATTTAAGGCACACTCTGGCACCTAATGTCCCCGACCCACCTCAGCGTTCGACCTTGTTTGGCGACCTAAAGGGCTTTTCTCCCTGTAGAAGATGTAGGGTTTGTAAAGTGAACGTGGTATGCCAGAGAAGGCTCACAGAATTCACATCAGCAGGCACAGGAGTCACTTACCCTATTAACTCTCTCATAACATGCGCCTCCAAGTGTGTGGTGTACCTCCTCAGGTGCCCCTGTGGTTTGGAGTACGTGGGACGCACCACCAGGAAACTCAGTGTAAGGTTGGGGGAGCATATCACTAATATCAAACAAGGGTTCGATAAACATAGTGTCTCTAGACACTATGACGAAGTGCACAATAGAGACCCTAGTGGTACTACCTTCATAGGGATAGAAAAATATGTTCCACACTGGCGAGGCAGCAATGGGAAGCGAACCATATCAAGATCAGAAACCAACTGGATCTTTAGGCTTGGTTCCCATGCCCCGAATGGTTTAAATATAGAGTGGGACATCAACTGTTTTATCAACAACAGTTGAAAGTTGAGGTTGGTGGAGAAGTTGATGTCCCACTCAGGTACATCTATTTTCTATATACTAATTTAACTCCCATTTTGAATAGGGATAGTATTTTTATATTTTTTTTCATTTTTATTTTTACTTTATTATTATTCTAGAATTATTGTAAGGAGTAGGCTATGTCATTGTTTTCATAATGGGCATTAACAAGCTTCAGTTCTATTTCCTTCCTTTTTTTCCCTAATATATTATATAAATCCACTTCATATATAGAGGTTTAATGTTACCTGATTTCAATTAATTGTAAATATTAGGGTTGACATCAACTTGGGTATCATAATTTTCTAATACCCTATCAGATGATACTGGAGGTGACATCATTTATTGTCGCTTCTATTATATTATGTTTTTTGTTTGGATCATTTTTAGCCGTATAACATCATAGATGTCTGCGGGTATTACAATAACAAATGTATCAATATATATATAGGTTTTTATAATTTTTTATTTTTAATTAACTAATCAATCCACTTTAACAATTTTTATAATGTAGCTTGGTTATGTGTTGGATTTCTGGTGTAATTCCCAAAAAAAACCACTAGATGGCACCGGTTGATTGTTTACATGCTGTTGTTTTATTAAGATGTAATTTAACAGCTTGACGTTCCCTTCGCTTAAGTGGTCAGAGAGGTTCATTTCTATGGCAGGTCTCTTTATAGCTGATTTCCTATGTGAAGCACAGCCTAGTATGAACCAATCATAGCGTCCTCCGTCTAGACGCCTGTGTATTTAATGCGCATGCGCGTGCGTCGGTGCGTACCCCTGATGACGTCAGTTGTGACGAAACGGCCGTAGGGTCACAACATTGCACGCACCGCGCATGCGCGATTTTTAAACAAACGGCGGTAGTGTCGTTTTTTTACTCTGCTCGTTTTTAATGTCTGATATCGCAATTTTTTGCCAATAAAAGAAACTCGAAGTTATCTGCACCAGCGGAGCTTTTCTTTCTTTATCTTTTTTTGGCACTACATATCACATCTTCCATTATTGAATCTGCGGAAGCTTTAAGTCTGCCCCAGGAGAGGACGGGAGCTGGGAGAGTATTCACAGTGGTTGTCGGCTGGAGAATTACCTGGCAAGGAGCCCTGGCCCATTGATCCATCTATCAAACGGAGTATCCGTGTGGTGGTCCTCCCATATCTACTAAGCCTGTTCTGACCCCCCTGAATAAGGGCGGTCACAGGCTTTCTGGTAAGCCTCTTATCTATTCACCTATCTGGTGGTGGGCAACACCGATTATCGAAGATGCACCCTTGAAATACACATCGCACGGAAATTTACTGTTTTGGACTTTTTTGCACTTTAAAAGCATTAATTTCAAGGCTTTTTGTAATTCCATATGTTTACTCACATTGCACGATAAATTATTGCTTTGGACTTATATGCACATCTAAAAGTTCTATTTTCAGGAGTTTTTTTTTGTAATGTCATATGCCTATGGTTATAGTTAATTCACTATTTTTACTATATGTTTATGGTCATTAGTAATCCATTACCTTTATAAGTCAATATTGTTGATTTAATTTTAGTACATGGTTTAATAACATTTCACCATTCACTTCACATGTCCAGCGCTGCACTCTTCACATTATATCTAGTCTTCTGGTACCCTTATATCGGGGTTATAGTGCACAGCAGCAGGACCTTTGTACCCCTTTTTTACTTAATCACTATTTTTATGCACCTAGCGCAATTTCTTTCTTTAGACCCTTATCCAAGCACGCAACCCTGCAGGCTGCAGGAAAAGGGGGGATGAGAGAGCCCCCCCCACTCCTGAACCTCATCAGGTTACATACCCTGAACATGGGGAGGGTGCTTTGGGGTCCCCCCAAAACATCTTGTCCCCATGTTGATGGGGACAAGGGCCTCATCCCCACAACCCTTGCCCAGTGGTTGTGGGGGTCTGCGGGTGGGGGGCTTATTGGAATCTGGAAGCCCCCTTTAACAAGGGGCCCCAGATTCTGCCCCCCCCCCGTGTGAATGGGTATCGGGTACATTGTTTTTTTTAAATAAAGGAATTATCAAAATCGGTCTCCTGTCATTTTTACTTTTTTGACACTTTTTTTGGTGAATGAGTAGGGGTACAATATACCCATTCACATAGGGGGGCGAGTTCTGGGGTGGCCCATTGTTAAAGGGGGCTTCCAGATTCCAATAAGCCCCCCACCTGCAGACCCCCACAACCACCGGGCAAAGGTTGTGGGGAAGAGGCCCTTGTCCCCATCAACATGGGGAGAAGGTGTTTTGGGGCAGACCCCAAAGCACCCTCCCCATGTTGAGGGCATGTGGCCTGGTACGGTTCAGGAGGGGGGGCACTTGCTCATTCCCCCTTTTCCTGCGGCCTGGCAGGTTGCGTGCTCGGAAAGGGTCTGGCATGGATTTTGGGGGACCCCCACGCCATTTTTGTTTTTAATTTTGTGTCAGAAACCATGAAATCAGACCGAGACAGAAGTACAGTTAAATCACACTTGTTTAATAATAATAGTAAATAGAACAAACATAGTCTAAACATAGCCAGAGTTCAGGAACCAGAAGGGATAGTCAGACAAGCCAAACGTCAGGAAGCCGGAGATGTGCATAGTAAAACAGCAAGCAGGATCTGAAGCCAGAAGGGATGTCAGCCAAGCAAGTCTTTTAGCAGGAACGCAGGAGAATGTCTCTGTGATGTTGACTAAGGCGAAGGCAGAGATCCTATGGGCTGAACAGCTTAAGTAGGCAGGACTGATGAGCAGGATATTAACAGCTGAGTAACTGTGGAGAGATAGGAGCTGGAAATTAGCCGACAGCTGAGCAGCCAGCTCAGAGAAGGAAGGGCTGAGCCCAGCCCTGACAGTACCGCCTCCTCAACGACCCCTCCCCCTCGGAGGACCTCCAGGCTTGAGGAGAAAACTTCTATGGAAATCACAGAGGAGGACAGGGGCATGTATGTTCGAGGATGAGACCCAAGGGCGTTCCTCCGGACCGTACCCTTTCCAATGCAACAGGTACTGTATGCGCCCATGGAACCTACGGGAGTCAACAATGGACTATACTTAATACTCCTCATGTTTCTCAACCTGTACAGGGCACCGAGGTGGTAAAGTGGTTGCAGACCAAAGGTTTTAATAAGGAGACATGAAATTCATTCGAAATATGCAGATTAGAAGGAAGGTCTAAAGCGTCAGCAGGTTAATTCTGCGAAGAATACGGAAAGGCCCAATAAACCAAGGTGCGAACTTCAGTGAGGGAACACGAAGTCGGAGGTTGCGAGATAACAGCCAGACCCTGTCCCCAACCTGGTAGGCGTCTGCGGTCAGCATGAAGTCTGTACCTATCATTAGCATGTCGCAAAGCCTCCTGGACTTGGGCCAAGTGGAACGAAGACCACGGAGATGCTCCTCCAATGCAGAAATACTCTGCGGAACAAACAAGTCAGGCAACATGGAAGGTTGAAAACCATAATTTGCCATAAACGGGGACAATCGGGAAGCAGAATTCAAATCACTGTTGTGAGCAAACCCTGCCCACAATAATAGGTTTGACCAGTTGTTATTATTGTCAGAAATATAGCAACGTAGGAATTGCTCTAAGGATTGGTTGGCTCTTTCTGCGGCCCCATTAGACTGTGGCGCCGTCATATTCTTCCCTTCATCTTTTCGGGCCGCTCTGGCCCCCTCTGACGCACGGTGACTTCCCTGTCCGCCCCCTCTGACGTCATGGGGAATGCCACAGGGAAGTCCCAGTCAAGTCCCCGTTCATCAGAGGGGGCAGGGTCACCGGGTGGCCCCGCCCTCCATTAATTAAGAACTGTCAGAAGCGTCACACAGCGGGAGCCTCCCATCATGGTGGATGCAGAGCGGCCCAAGAAGACGAAGGGAAGAAGACGCCGGTACC
Source organism: Lithobates clamitans (assembly GCA_037952925.1). Taxonomy (NCBI): domain Eukaryota; kingdom Metazoa; phylum Chordata; class Amphibia; order Anura; family Ranidae; genus Lithobates; species Lithobates clamitans. The sequence goes on along the minus strand of JBBGZY010001271.1, from coordinate 364,474 downwards.
ACGGAGGAAGATGCTGGATGAGAACACCGGAGGAAGAACCAGAAGAAACAGAGGAAGAAGATGGAGGAAGAAACCGAAGGGAGATAGAAGATAGAAGAAAGAAGATAGAAGAAAGAAGAAGCATTTAAATAAAGGAATTGTCAAAAACTGTCTCTTGTCATTTTTAATATTTTTGACACTTTTTTGTGAAATGGAAATGGTAGGGGTTACCCCTTTACCATTTCACACAGGGGGGGCCAGGATCTGGGGGTCCCCTTGTTAAAGGGTGCTTCCAGATTCCGATAAACCCCCCGCCCGCAGACCCCCACAACCACCGGGCAAGGGTTGTGGGGATGAGGCCCTTGTCCTCATCAACATGGGGACAAGGTGTTTTGGGGGGGACCCCAAAGCACTCTTCCCATGTTGAGGGCATGTGGCCTGGTATGGTTCAGGGGGGGTGCTCTCTCATCCCCCTCTCTTTTCCTGCGGCCTGCCAGGTTGCGTGCTCGGAAAAGTGTCTGGTATGGATTTTTGGGGGAACCCCACGCCATTTTTAAAAAAAAATTTGGCCGGGGTTCCCCTTAATATCCATACCAGACCTGAAGGGCCTTGTACGTTTTTTTTTTTTTTTTAGTTCAGGGTTCCCCTGTGGGGAATTCCCATGCCGTTTTTATCAATGAAATTTTATGTATATTGTAGGACCGGCAATTCAGTAGTTTTAAATTACTTTTTTTCCTTTGAAATGTCATTTTGCTGTCAGACTGTTCTAAACATAGGAAACATGTGCCCCTTTACAGGTATACTATAGACACCCCCCAGGTACGAAATTTAAAGGAATAATACACTTTTATTGTTTCACTTTAAGCATTATTAAAAAAAATTACCTGAAAAAACGGCCGTTAAAAACTTTTTTTTGCATTGATCCATGTCCCCTGGGGCAGGACCCAGGTCCCGAAACCCTTTTTATGACAATAACTTGCATATAAGCCTTTAAAATTAGCACTTTTGATTTCTCCCATTAACTTTTAAAGGGTGTTCCGCGGCTTTGCCGCAAACACCCCAAATTGTTTGCTGTTCGGCGAACTGGCGAACAGCTGATGTTCGAGTCGAACATGAGTTCGACTCGAACTCGAAGCTCATCCCTAGTTGTTATGATGGTCAGAAAAATATCAATGTAGGAGATGCTCCAAGGACTGATTGGCTCATTTTGCGGCCCCATTCGACTGCGGGTGATATGCAGAGGACAAAGCAAGCTGAACTCCCAACTGTGAACAAAAGGCTTGCCAGAAACGGGACACGAACTGACTACCCCTGTCCGAGACAATATCCTTGGGTGGCCCATGTAAGCGAAAGTTCTCCCGAGCAAAAATGGAAGCCAGTTCCTTAGAAGAGGGCAACTTTAGTGGAATACAATGACACATTCTGTCTACCACCATCACTGTCTACCATTCTGTCCCCACCATCACTGTCTACCATTCTGTCCCCACCATTACTGTCCGCCATTCTGTCCCCACCATCACTGTCTGCCATTCTGTCCCCACCATCACTTTCTGCCATTCTGTCCAACTATAACTGCCCACCGTTCTGTTCCCTCATCACTGTCCGCCATTCTGTCCAACCATCACTGTCTGCCATTCTGTCCCTCTCATCACTTCTCTACCATTCTGTCCCCACCATCACTATCCGCCATTCTGTCCAATACTATCACTGTCCGCCATTCTGTCCTTTACCATCACTGTCCACTATTCTGTCCCCACCATCACTGTCCGCTATTTTGTCCACCACCATCACTGTCCTTCATTCTGTCCACCACCATCACTGTGCACTATTCTGTCCCCACCATCACTGTCCGCCATTCTTTCCCCTTCATTACTGTCCGCCATTTTGTCCCCACCATCAATGTCTGCCATTCTGTCAAACCATCACTGTTCACCACTCTGTCCAACCATCACTGTCTGCCATTCTATCCCCCTCATCACTGTCTGCCATTCTATCCCCCTCATCACTGTTTGGCATTCTGTCGCCCTCATCACTTTCCACCATTCTGTCCTCCTCATCACTGTCCACCATTCTGTCCCCCTCATCACTGTAGACCATTCTTTCTGTCCAACCATCACTGTCCACCATTCTGTCCCCACCATCATTGTCTGCCATTCTGTCCCTCTTATTACTGTGCGCCATTGAGTCTCCCTCATCTCTGTCCGCCATTTGTCCAACCATCAATGTCTATCATTCTGTCCCAACCATCACTGTCAGTCATTCTGTCCACCACCATCACTGTCCATCATTCAGTCCACCACAATCACTGTCTACCATTCTGTCCCCACCATCACCATCCGTCATTCTGTCCCCCTCATCACTTTCCGCCATTCTGTCCAACCATCACTGTCCGCCATTCTGTTCCCCTCATCACTCTATGCATTCTGTCCCCACCATCACTGTCCGCCATTCTGTCCAACACCATCACTGTCTGCCATTCTGTATTTCACCATCACTGTCCATTATTCTGTCCCCACCATCACTGTCCTTCATTCTGTCCACCACCATCACTGTCTACTATACTGTCCTCACCATAACTGTCCGTCATTCTGTCCCAACCATCATTGTCCATTCTGTCCAATCATCACTGTCCACCATTCTATCCCCTCATCACTGTCTGCCATTCTATCCCCCTCATCACTGTCCGCCACTCTGTCCTCCTCATCACTGTCCGCCACTCTGTCCACAACCATGACTGTCCACCATTCTGTCCACAACCATCACTGTCCGCCATTCTGTCCACCACTATCACTGTCCGTCATTGTGCCCCAACCATCACTGTCGGCAATTCTGTACACCACCATCACTGTCCGCCATTCTGTCCCAACCATCACTGTCCACCATTCTGTCCCCTCATCACTGTCTTCCATTCTATCCACACCATCATTGTCTGCCATTCTGTCCCCACCATCATTGTCTGCCATTCTGTACCCCTCATTATTGTGTGCCATTGTGTCCCCCTCATCACTGTCCATCATTCTGTCCCTATCATCACTGTCCGCAATTCTATCCCCCTCATCACTGTCTACCATTCTGTCCCAACGATAACTGTCCGCCATTCTGTCCCCCCTCATCACTGTCCGCCATTCTGTCCCCCTCATCACTGTCCGCCATTCTGTCCACAACCATCACTGTCCGCCATTCTGTCCACCACCATCACTGTCTGCCATTCTGTCCACCACCATCACTGTCCGCCATTCTGTCCAACACCATCACTGTCCGTCATTGTGTCCACCACCATCACTGTCCGCCATTCTGTCCACCACCATCACTGTCCGCCATTCTGTCCAACACCATCACTGTCCGTCATTGTGTCCACCGCCATCACTGTCCATCATTCAGTCCACCACAATCACTGTCCATCATTCTGTCCCCCCTCATCACTGGCCGCCATTCTGTCCCACTCATCACTGTCTTCCATTCTACTCACACAATAACTGTCTGCCATTCTGTCCCCACCATCACAGTCTGCCATTCTGTACCCCACATTACTATGCGCCATTGTGTCCCCCTCATCACTGTCCGGTATTCTGTCCAACCAGCACTGTCTGCCATTCTGTCCACCACCATCACTGTCCGCCATTCTGTCCCCATCATTACTGTGCGCCATTCTGTATAACCATCACTGTCAGTCATTCTGTCCACCACCATCACTGTCCATCATTCAGTCCACCACAATCACTGTCTACCATTCTGTCCCCACCATCACCATCCGTCATTCTGTCCCCCTCATCACTTTCCGCCATTCTGTCCAACCATCACTGTCCGCCATTCTGTTCCCCTCATCACTCTATGCATTCTGTCCCCACCATCACTGTCCGCCATTCTGTCCAACACCATCACTGTCTGCCATTCTGTATTTCACCATCACTGTCCATTATTCTGTCCCCACCATCACTGTCCTTCATTCTGTCCACCACCATCACTGTCTACTATTCTGTCCTCACCATAACTGTCCGTCATTCTGTCCCAACCATCATTGTCCATTCTGTCCAACCATCACTGTCCACCATTCTATCCCCTCATCACTGTCTGCCATTCTATCCCCCTCATCACTGTCCGCCACTCTGTCCTCCTCATCACTGTCCGCCACTCTGTCCACAACCATGACTGTCCACCATTCTGTCCACAACCATCACTGTCCGCCATTCTGTCCACCACTATCACTGTCCGTCATTGTGCCCCAACCATCACTGTCGGCAATTCTGTACACCACCATCACTGTCCGCCATTCTGTCCCAACCATCACTGTCCACCATTCTGTCCCCTCATCACTGTCTTCCATTCTATCCACACCATCATTGTCTGCCATTCTGTCCCCACCATCATTGTCTGCCATTCTGTACCCCTCATTATTGTGTGCCATTGTGTCCCCCTCATCACTGTCCATCATTCTGTCCCTATCATCACTGTCCGCAATTCTATCCCCCTCATCACTGTCTACCATTCTGTCCCAACGATAACTGTCCGCCATTCTGTCCCCCCTCATCACTGTCCGCCATTCTGTCCCCCTCATCACTGTCCGCCATTCTGTCCACAACCATCACTGTCCGCCATTCTGTCCACCACCATCACTGTCCCCCATTCTGTCCACCACCATCACTGTCCGCCATTCTGTCCAACACCATCACTGTCCGTCATTGTGTCCACCACCATCACTGTCCGCCATTCTGTCCACCACCATCACTGTCCGCCATTCTGTCCAACACCATCACTGTCCGTCATTGTGTCCACCACCATCACTGTCCATCATTCAGTCCACCACAATCACTGTCCATCATTCTGTCCCCCCTCATCACTGGCCGCCATTCTGTCCCACTCATCACTGTCTTCCATTCTACTCACACAATAACTGTCTGCCATTCTGTCCCCACCATCACAGTCTGCCATTCTGTACCCCTCATTACTATGCGCCATTGTGTCCCCCTCATCACTGTCCGGTATTCTGTCCAACCAGCACTGTCTGCCATTCTGTCCACCACCATCACTGTCCGCCATTCTGTCCCCATCATTACTGTGCGCCATTCTGTATAACCATCAATGTCTGTCATTCTGTCCTAACCATCATTGTCCGTCATTCTGTCCACCACCATCACTGTCCATCATTCTGTCAACCACCATCACTGTCTACCATTCTGTCCACACATCACTGTCTACCATTCTCTCCCCCCCAATCACTTTCCGCCATTCTGTCTCCACCATCACTGTCCACCATTCTGTACCCCTCATCACTTCTCCACCATTCTGTCCCCACCATCACTGTTCTTCATTTTGTCCACCACCATCACTGTCCACTATTCTGTCCCCACCATCACTGTCCACCATTCTGTCCACCACCATAACTGTCAATCATTCTGTCCCAACCATCACTGTCTGGCATTCTGTCCCCCTCATCACTGTCCGCCATTCTATCCCCTTCATCACTGTCTGCCATTCTATCCCCCTCATCACTGTCCGGCATTCTGTCCCAATCATCACTGTCTGCCATTCTGTCTGCCTCATCACTGTCCATCATTCTGTCCCCTTCATCACTGTCCGTCATTCAGTCCCCACCATCACTGTCCCTCAGTGTCTGCCAACCATCGCTATCCGCCATACTCTCCCCTTCATCACTGTCTGCCATTCTGTTCAACCATCACTGTCCGCCATGTTGTCCCCACCGTCAATGTCCATGATTCTGTCCCTACCATCGCTGCTCGCAATTCTGTTCCCACCATCACTGTCCACTATTCTGTCCCCACCATCACTGTCTGCTATTCTGTCCACCACCCTCACTGTTCTTCATTTTGTCCACCACCATCACTGTCCACTATTCTGTCCCTACCATCACTGTCCACCATTCTGTCCACCACCAAAACTGTCCGTCATTCTTTCTCAACCATCACTGTCTGGCATTCTGTCCCCCTCATCACTGTCTGCCATTCTGTACCCTTCATTACTGTCCGCCATTCTGTCCCCACCATCAATGTCTGCCATTCTGTCCCCACCATCAATGTCTGCCATTCTGTCGAACCATCACTGTCTGCCATTCTATTCCCCTCATCACTGTCCGTCATTCTGTCCCTTTCATCACTGTCTGCCATTCTGTCCCACCATCACATTCCGTCATTGTGTGCCAACCATCGCTGTCCACCATACTCTCCCCTTCATCACTGTCCGTCATTCTGTCCCTACCATCGCTTTCCGCCATTCTGTCAGTACCATCGCTTTCTGCCATTCTGTCCCCACCATCACTGGCCGCCATTCTGTTCCCACCATCACTGTCCGCCATTCTGTCCACCACCATCACTGTCCACCATTCTGTACCCCTCATTATTGTGCACCATTGTGTCCCACTCATCACTGTCCGTCATTCTGTCCCTACTATCACTTTCCGCCATTCTGTCAGTACCATCGCTTTCTGCCATTCTGTCCCCACCATCACTTTCCACTATTCTGTTCCCACCATCACTGTCCACCATTCTGTCACCAACATCACTGTCTGATATTCTGTACCCCTCATTATTGTGCACCATTGTGTCCCACTTATCACTGTCAGCCATTCTGTCCATCATTCTGTCCACCACCATCACTGTCCGCCATTCTGTCCCCCTCATCACTTTCCGCCATTCTGTCCAACCATCACTGTCCAACCATCACTGTCCTCCATTCTGTTTCCCTCATCACTGTCCACCATTCTTTCCAACCATCACTGTCCGCCATTCTGTCCCTCTTATCACTTCTCCATCATTCTGTCCACCACCATCACTGTCCACTATTCTGTCCCCACCATCACTTTCCACCACCATAACTGTCTTTCATTCTGTCCCCACTATCACTGTCCACCATTCTGTCCCTTTCATCACTGTCTATGATTCTGTCCAACCATCACTGTCCGCCATTCTGTCCCCTTCATCACTCTCTGCCATTCAGTCCAACCATCACTGTCCGCCATTCTGTCCAACCATCACTGTCTGCCATTCTATCCCCCTCATCACTGTCCATCACTCTGTCCTCCTCATACCTGTCCGCCATTCTGTCCCCTTCATCACTGTCCACCATCCTGTCCAACCATCACTGTCCACCATTCTGTCCAAGCATTACTCTCTGCCATTCTATCCTCTTAATCACTGTCCATCATTCTATCCCCCTCATCACTGTCCGCCATTCTGTTCCCACCATCACTGTCCGCCATTCTGTCCCCACCATCACTGTACGCCATTCTGTCCCCACCATCACTGTCTGCCATTCTGTCCCCACCATCACTGTCTGCCATTCTGTCCCCACCATCACTGTCTGCCATTCTGTCCCCACCATCATTGCCTTTCATTCTGTCCCCCTCATTTCTGTCCCTTTTATCCCTTCTCCGCCATTCTGTCCTCACCATCACTGTCTGCCATTCTGTCCCCCTCATCACTGTCCACCATTTTGTCCCACTCATCCCTTCTCTGCCATTCTGTCCCCACCATCACTGTCTGCCATACTGTCCCCACCATCACTGTCCGTCATTCTGTCCCAACCATCACTGTCTGGCATTCTGTTCCCCTCATCACTGTCCGCCATTCTATCCTCACCATCAATGTTCTCCATTCTGTCCAACCATTACTGTCCACCATTCTGCCAACCATCACTGTCTGCGTATCTATTATCCTCATCACTGTCCGCCATTCTGTCCCCCTCATCATCAGGGCTGTCTTAATGAGTGGGCACACCTGGGCATTGCCCAGGGGCCCTAGCTGCATGAGGGGCCCCTGTACTTTCCCCAAAGCAGTTTTTTTCTTGACCCCATGCCGACCCAAAATTGGAGGCCCCGTGATGGCACTGAGTAATGGATACACAGGGGAGGCAGGCTGGCAGTGGTGTGCCGTGCTGTGCAGAACGATACCTGTTATTTCACAGCCAGCAGGGAGGGGCAGGACCGGAGCGCCAGTGATCCTGCTCCACGCAGATTGAATGCTCGGGACCCGGAGGCCGCAGGGTAGGAGCTGGAGTGGGAGCTTCTGAGTTGGCAGCACTGAGAGCCCACCTGCAGAAGTAGCATTGTGGATGGTGTCATGGTGAGCCCAGCTGTCCAGCACTGTTTGCACCGAAAGGCTTGGAATGCCCGGAGGGATGCTCCCTCCTCCGCCCCTCCTTCTGCCTGCTTGATTGGTATAGGTGAGTCCAGTGCTGGAGGTGGGCACATAGCCAAAAGTTTACATGCACTGTATCTCCACCAGAAAAGGGGGTACTACATGGATGGAATAATGGTGCTGGGGGATATCAAGTCAAGGGTGTATGGGGAAAACAATGCTGAGGGGGTGCTATAAGTATCAGGGATGTAGAGAGGACACAGTGTAGGGGGTATCAGGGATGTAGTGGGGTCACAATACAAGTGGTATCTCAAGGTATATGGTAACAGTGCTGGGGGGATATCTGGGATGTAGAGGGGTCAGAGTGCTGGGTGATATCTGGGGTATAGAGGAGTCAGAGTGCTTGGGGTATATCTAGTGTGTAGAGGGGTCAGAGTGCTGGGGGGATATCTGGGGTGTAGAGGGGTCAGCGTGCTGGGGGATATCTGGGGTGTAGAGGGGTCAGCGTGCTGGGGGGATATCTGGGGTGTAGAGGGGTCAGCGTGCTGGGGGATATCTGAGGTGTAGAGGGGTCAGAGTGCTGGGGGGATATCTGGGGTGTAGAGGGGTCAGAGTGCTGGGGGTATATCTGGGGTGTAGAGGGATCAGAGAGCTGGGGGGATATCTGGGGTGTAGAGGGGTCAGAGTGCTGGGGGATATCTGGGGTGTAGAGGGGTCAGAGTGCTGGGGGATATCTGGGGTGTAGAGGGGTCAGAGTGCTGGGGGGATATCTGGGGTGTAGAGGGGTCAGAGTGCTGGGGGATATCTGTGTTGTAAAGGGGTCAGAGTGCTGGGGGGATATCTGTGATGTAGAGGGGTCAGAGTGCTGGGGGGATATCTGTGATGTAGAGGGGTCAGAGTGCTGGGGGGATATCTTGGATGTAGAGGGGTCAGAGTGCTGGGGGGATATCTGTGATGTAGAGGGGTCACAGTGGTGGGGGGATATCTAGGGTGTAGAGGGGTCAGAGTGCTGGGGGGATATCTGTGATGTAGGGGGGTCAGAGTGCTGGGGGATATCTGGGATGTAGAGAGAGTCACATTCCTTGGGGTAAATCTGGGGTGTAGATGGATCAGAGTGCTGGGGGGATATCTTGGATGTAGGGGGGTCATAGTGCTGGGGGGATATCTGGGGTGTAGAGGGGTCAGAGTGCTGGGGGGATATCTTGGATGTAGAGGGGTCAGAGTGTTGGGGGGATATCTGTGATGTAGAGGGGTCAGAGTGCTGGGGGGGATATCTAGGGTGTAGAGGGGTCAGAGTTCTGGGGGGATATCTGGGGTGTAGAGGGGTCAGAGTGCTGGGGGTATATCTGGGGTGTAGAGGGGTCAGAGTGTTGGGGGGATATCTGGGGTGTAGAGGGGTCAGAGTACTGGGGGGATATCTGGGGTGTAGAGGGGTCAGAGTGCTGGGGGGATATCTGGGGTGTAGAGGGGTCAGAGTGCTGGGGGGATATCTGGAGTGTAGAGGGGTCAGAGTGCTGGGGGGATATCTGGGGTGTAGAGGGGTCAGAGTGTTGGGGGGCAATCTAGGATGTAGAGAGAGTCACATTCCTTGGGGTATATCTGGGGTGTAGAGGGGTCAGAGTTCTGCGGGGATATCTGGGGTGTAGAGGGGTCAGAGTGCTGGGGGGATATCTGGGGTGTAGAGGGGTCAGAGTGCTGGGGGGATATCTGTGATGTAGAGGGGTCAGAGAGCTGGGGGGATATCTGGGGTGTAGAGGGGTCAGAGTGCTGGGGGGATATCTGGAGTGTAGAGGGGTCAGAGTGCTGGGGGGATATCTGGGGTGTAGAGGGGTCAGAGTGCTGGGGGATATCTGGGGTGTAGAGGGGTCAGAGTGCAGGGGGATATCTGGGGTGTAGAGGGGTCAGAGTGCTGGGGGGATATCTGGGGTGTAGAGGGGTCAGAGTGCTGGGGAGATATCTGGGGTGTAGAGGGGTCAGAGTGCTGTGGGGATATCTGTGATGTAGAGGGGTCAGAGTGCTGGGGGGATATCTGTGATGTAGAGGGGTCAGAGAGCTGGGGGGATATCTGGGGTGTAGAGGGGTCAGAGTGCTGGGGGGATATCTGGGGTGTAGAGGGGTCAGAGTGCAGGGGGGATATCTGGGATGTAAAGGGGTCAGAGTGCTGGGGGGATATCTGGAATGTAGAGGGGTCAGAGTGCAGGGGGGATATCTGGGGTGTAGAGAGAGTCACAGTGCTGGGGGTATATCTGGGGTGTAGAGGGATCAGAGAGCTGGGGGGATATCTGGGATGTAGGGGGGTCAGAGTGCTGGGGGGATATCTGGGATGTAGAGAGAGTCATATTCCTTGGGGTATATCTGGGGTGTAGAGGGGTCAGAGTGCTGGGGGGATATCTGGGGTGTAGAGGGGTCAGAGTGCAGGGGGGATATCTGGGATGTAGAGGGGTCAGAGTGCAGGGGGGATAAACGAAAAGAAAGAAAGAGGGCGCACCAGCCTAGTGCATTATCCTTGAGTATATTTATTTAAAAACATGATAAAAATCTACTTACAAGGGAAGAAAGAAAATCGCGCTTATAGCAATCTTATGGCAGTTAGTCCACTGGTAGCAGTTTCCAGGTCCTAGGGAGAGGATGTATGAACCGCTGCTGGCTGACGCGTTTCGAAGGTGTCCCTTCTTCTTCAGAGCCTTAACTGTGTTATTCTCTTGCAGCTATTTGTGCATGTGTTCATCTGGGAGCCACATCCCAGATCTACTCTGAAGCCCCTCCCCCAAAAAGTGGGTGGTCTTACAAAGGATGGACCTTAGCTAAATGGTTATGATTATATATATATTCAAGTCTATAATTATAGTGATAGTTTGTTTCTCTTAGCTTTTCTTATCTTTTTACATTACACATGTGTGTACACACTAGTGATGCGTGTACCCGACAATAGACTGACCTAGATCCACATATATATCACAAAACAGGGCATCACCGATTGCAGATGGGGTATCGCAAGTGTCATATATGGGACAACAGTATAGGACAACAATATCTCTCACCTCCATGTCAAGGGGCCATCTGTGGGGACCACATTTGTTCTAAAAGTGCACAGTTCTTGCCCTTAGCCTCTACAGCCACCATCTACCCGTCCGATCGCATGTCTTGAAGTCCTGTAGAGGCGAGTGGAACGCACGCCACACTGTCTCTTCCGGGTTGCGGTCCACAGGACGGAAGTGCTGTCCTGATGTCACTTCCCATGGGTCCAATGTCACTAGGGTTGCCACCTCATCCCTTTAAACCCAAACACATATGAATTACACAGGTTCTGAGACTAATTTAGTGCAGATAAGGCACCAAGTGAGTTTAATTATCACCTTAATCAGCCACAGAACCTGTGTAATCAATATGTGTTCAGTTTTAAAGGGATGAGGTGGCAACTTTAATTGTCGCACGGGATTGGCATCTCTAATAGTTATAATAAGATAAACAGTGGCGGCCATATTGTTGGAGCAAAAGATAGAGAACAAAAGCGGACAGAAGCGCCACGAGGGTTATCTCTCCATAGTCATTTTAAAAATAGTATTGGGAGGGCTGCTAACATAATAGAGCCTCAGTGATTAGAGGACCATCAGAGGGGGAAAAAAGGGGGGGGCACCCCCATACTCATATTATTTAGATTTCACAGTGTAAAAAAAAAAAAAAAAAAAAAAGCATAGACATATCGATATGTGATCGTTATGCATACAAGGCTAATGCATGCATACACATATGTGCACAGCCGCATGCTATTTTGGGATTAACTTTATATATTTATAAGAAGTGCAACACATCACCAGGGCACTAGGGTTATATCTTGTGCTTAAGTAGCATCAAATATACACATACAGTAGGTGACCGCGATATTGTGTCAATCTCGCCGCGTTTCTCGGCGAGATTTGACACCTGCGAGCCCCGTCGAGGGAGCCAGCACCGAGATGGCTCACTCATCGGGAAAGGAAAACTTTTTTTCTTTTTGCGATGAGTGGCAGGCAGTGCTGACAGCTGTCTGGTATGAATCCTGAGGGGGAACGCCGCGCCGAATTTTAAATGAAAAAAACAGCGTGGGTTCCCCCCAGGGGCATACCAGGCCCTTAGGCCTGGTATGGATTGTAAGGGGAACCCCCCTAAGCCAAAAAATCAGCGTAGGGGTCCCCCCAAAATCCATACCAGACCCTTATCCGAGAACGCAGCCCGGCTGGTCAGGAAAGGGGGTGGGGATGAGCGAGCGCCCCCCTCCTGAGCCGTACCAGGCCGCATGCCCTCAACATGGGGGGGTGGGTGCCTTGGTGAATGGGGGCCCCCCACCCCAAAGCACCTTGTCCCCGTGTTGATGAGGACAAGGGCCTCTTCCCCGACAACCCTGGCCTTTGGTTGTCGGGGTCTGCGGGCGCAGGGCTTATCGGAATCTGGGAGCCCCCTTTAATAAGAGGGCCCCCAGATCCTGGCCCCCCCACCCTATGTGACTGAGTATGGGGTACATGGTACCCCTACCCATTCACCTAGGGAAAAAAGTGTCAATTAAAAAAAAACACAGTACACAGGTTTTAAGAGTAATTTATTAGGCAGCTCCGGGGTCTTCTCCCGACTTCAGGGGGGGTCTTCTTCCGACTTCTCCCGGTGTTCCACCTCTTCTCCCAGGCCCCTCCGCTATCTTCTTCCAGCTCTTTTGCCAGCGGGGGCCCAGTCTGCTGCCGCTGTCTTGTCGCCGCTGTCTTGTCGCCACTGTCTTGTTGCCGCTGTCTCCGCTTCTTAACTTCTTCTCTTCTTCCGATGTTGACACGACGCTCTCTCCGGCTTGAATGCTGTGTGTGAGCTGCGGAGCCATTTATATAGGCCGTGACCCCGCCCCCTTGTGACGTCACAGTCCCAGCATGAGCAGGGACTCTGGCGTCACGCCCACTTATGACGCCAGAGTCCCTGCGCATCATGAGACCGTGAAGCCACAAGGGGGCGGGGTCACTGCCTATATAAATGGCTCCGCAGCTCGCACACAGCATTCCAGCTGGAGAGAGCGTCATGTCAACATCGGAAGAAGAGAAGAAGCGGAGTCAGCGGCGACAAGACAGCGGCAGCAGACCGGCCCCCCGCTGGCAAAAGAGCTGGAAGAAGATAGCGGAGGGGCCCAGGAGAAGAGGCGGAACACCGGGAGATCTGGGGGGTGTCTATAGTATGCCTGTAAAGGGGCACATGTTTCCCGTGTTTAGAACAGTCTGACAGCAAAATGACATTTCAAAGAAAAAAAGTCATTTAAAACTACTCGCGGCTATTGCATTGCCAGTCCGACAATACACATAAAAGTTCCTTGATAAACACGGCATGGGAATTCCCCACAAGGGAACCCCGAACCAAAATTTTTTTAAAAATTACGTGGGGGTCCCCCTAAATTCCATACCAGGCCCTTCCGATCTGGTATGGATATTAAGGGGAACCCCGGCCAAAATGTAAAAAAAAATGACGTGGGGGTCCCCCTAAATTCCATACCAGACCCTTCAGGTCTAGTATGAATTTTAAGGGGAAAAGAGACCCTTATCCGAGCACGCAACCTGGCAGGCCGCAGGAAAAGATGGGGGGATGAGAGAGCGCCCCCCCTCATGAACTGTACCAGGCCACATGCCCTCAAAATTGGGAGGGTGCTTTGGGGTAGCCCCCCAAAACACCTTGTCCCCATGTTGGTGAGGACAAGGGCCTCATCCCCACAACCCTGGTCGGTGGTTGTGGGGGTCTGCGGGCGGGGGGCTTATCGGAATCTGGAAGCCCCCTTTAACAAGGGGACCCCCAGATCCCAGCCCCCTCCTGTGTGAAATGGTAAGGGGGTACAAAAGTACCTCTACCATTTCACTAAAAAACTGTCAAAAGTGTTAAAAATGACAAAAGACAGTTTTTCACAATTTCTTTATTTAAATGCTTCTTCTTCTTCTTTCTTCTATCTTCCTTCATCTTCTTCTTCTGGCTCTTCTGGTTTTTCCTCCGGCGTTCTCATCCAGCATCTCCTCCGCGGCGTCTTCTATCTTCCTCTCCTCGGGCCGCTCCGCACCCATGACATGGGGGGAGGCTCCCGCTCTTCTCTTCATCTTCTTCATCTTCTTCTTCATCTTCTTCTCTTCTTCATCTTCTTCTCCGGGGCGCTCCGCATCCATGCTGGCATGATGGAAGGCTCCCGCTGTGTGACGTGTCTCCTCTTCTGACGGTTCTTAAATAACGGGGGGGCCACCCGGTGACCCCGCCCCCCTCTGACGCACGGTGACTTGACGGGACTTCCCTGTGATGTCACGGGGAATGCCACAGGGAAGTCCCGTCATGTCCCGTGCGTCAGAGGGGGGTGGGGTCACTGGGTGGCCCCACCCCCTGTTATTTAAGAACCGTCAGAAGAGGAGACGCATCACACAGTGGGAGCCTCCCACCATGCCAGCATGGATGCGGAGCGCCCCGGAGAAGAAGATGAAGAGGAGAAGATGAAGAAGAGAAGAAGATGAAGAGAAGAGCGGGAGCCTCCCCCCATGCCATGGGTGCGGAGCGGCCCGAGGAGAAGAAGATAGAAGACGCCGCGGAGGAGATGCTGGACGAGAACACTGGAGGAAGAACTAGAAGAGCCAGAAGAGCCAGAAGAACCAGAAGAAGAAGAAGAAGAAGAAGATGAAGGAAGATAGAAGAAAGAAGAAGCATTTAAATTGTCAAAAACTGTCTCTTGTCAGTTTTAACATTTTTGACAGTTTTTTAGTGAAATGGTAGGGGTAGTTTTGTACCCCCTTACCATTTCAAACAGGGGGGGCCGGGATCTTGGGGTCACCTTGTTAAAGGGGGCTTCCAGATTCCGATAAGCCCCCCGCCCGCAGACCCCCACAACCACCGGCCAGGGTTGTGGAGATGAGGCCCTTGTCCTCATCAACATGGGGACAAGGTGTTTTGGGGGCTACCCCAAAGCACCCTTCCAATGTCGAGGTCATGTGGCCTGGTACGGTTCAGGAGGGGGGGCGCTCTCTCGTCCCCCCTCTTTTCCTGCGGCCTGCCAGGTTGGGTGCTCGGATAAGGGTCTAGTATGGATTTTTGGGGGGACCCCACGCCTTTTTTTTAATTTTGGCACAGGGTTCCCCTTAAAATCCATACCAGACCTGAAGGGTCCGGTATGGAATTTAGGGGGACCCCCATGTCATTTTTTTTTTTTCATATTGGCCGGGGTTCCCCTGTGGGGAATTCCCATGCCGTTTTTATCAATAAACTTTTATGTGTATTGTCTGACCGGCAATGCAATAGCCGCGAGTAGTTTTAAATGACTTTTTTTCCTTTGAAATGTCATTTTGCTGTCAGACTATTGTAAACACGGAAACATGTGCCCCTTTACGGGCATACTATAGACACCCCCCAGCTACGAAATTCAGAGGGATAATACACTTTTATTGTGTGACTTTAAGCATTATTAAATTACTGCTCCTGAAAAAACGGCAGTTTTTAAAACTTTTTTTGCATTGATCCATGTCCCCTGGGGCAGGACCCAGGTCCCCAAGCACTTTTTATGACAATAACTTGCATATAAGCCTTTAAAATTAACACTTTTGATTTCTCCCATAGACTTTTAAAGGGTGTTCCGCGGCATTTGAATTTGCCGCGAACACCCCAAATTGTTCGCTGTTCGGCGAACTTGCGAACAGCCGATGTTCATGTTTAACATGAGTTCGACTCGAACTCGGAGCTCATCCCTAGTTACAACAGAGAGAGAACAATAGATATAGAACAAAAGTGAGCGAACAATAGAGTGGACAATAGAGAGCGAACAATAGAGAGAGAGAAGAAAAATAAAACCACAACTATTTTTGGCTTTTTTATTTCGTGTTAAACTCCACGGAGTCCCAGCTAACATTGTGTTGGACCGGGGGGTACAATTTACCTCAAGGTTCTGGAGGTCACTGTGTGAAACCTTGAGAATTGAGTTATCGTTTTCTTCCGCATACCGTCTCCAAACAAACGGGCAAATGGAGAGAACTATCCAGACTCTCGAGCAATATTTACATTGTTTTTCCTCATATTTACAAGATGACTGGGCCGCATTACTCCCTTTTGCGAAATTCACTTATAACAACTCCATCAACTTTGCCACAAAACAGTCCCCATTTTTTGCTAATTTTGGATTTAACCCATCATTTCTGACCAGTACTATTCCGGAATGTTCAGTACCTGTCGTCCTTGAAATGGTAATTTCTTTGATACAAATAACAAACTGTTACAAACAACTATGGCTAAAATACAAGAACATAACAAAAAGATCCTTGATAAGAAGAGGCGGGGAGAGCTAATGCTGGAACTTGGTGATGGGGTTTGGCTGTCCACAGCAAACCTAAAACTAGCATGCCCTTCTAAAAAGTTAGGTCCTAAATTCATGGGACTCTTCTCGGTAAGGAGGAGGATCAATGATGTGGCCTATGAGCTAGAACTACCAGATTCCTTTAAGATACATCCTGTCTTTCACGTGGCTTTATTAACCGGTTCAATACAGGGCAATTTCACCCCCTTCCTTCCCAGGCCAATTTTTAGTTTTCAGGGCTGTCGCACTTTAAACGTCAATTGCGTGGTCGTGCGACGTTGTACCCAAAAAAAATTGACGTCCTTTTTTCCCCACAAATAGAGCTTTCTTTTGGTGGTATTTGATCGCCTCTGTGGTTTTTTTTTTTGCGCTATAAACAAAAGAATAGCGTCAATTTTGAAAAAATCACAATATTTTTTACTTTTTGCTATAATAAATATCCCAATTTTTTTTTTTTAAAACAAATTTTTTCCTCAGTTTCGGCTGATACGTATTCTTCTACATGTTTTTGGTAAAAAAAATCGCAATAAGCGTATATTGATTGGTTTGCGCAAAAGTTATAGCGTCTACAAAATACAGGATAGATTTATGGCATTTTTAAAAAAAAAATGTATTTATTTTTTTAGCGGTGATCGCGATTTTTTCCGTGACTGCGACATTATGGCGGACACTTTGGACACTTTTGACACATTTTTGGGACCATTCACATTTATACAGCGATCAATGCTATAAAATTGCATTGATTACTGTGTAAATGTGACAGGCAGTGAAGGGGCTAACCACTAGGGGGCGGGGAGGGGTTAATATGTTTCCTAGGGAATGATTCTAACTGAAGGGGGAGGGGATGCTCAAGGGGAGGAGACCGATCAGTGTTCCTCCGTTCTGGGAATACAGATCGCTCTCCTCAGAGCTGACAGGCTGTGGATCTGTGTGTTTACACACACAGATCCACGGTCTGGCCCGGTTGACGGGCAATCGCGGGTGCCCGGCGGACATCGCGGCCGCCGGGCACACGCACCGGGTCCCGAGCAGCGCGCGCGCGCCCCCTAGACGGCCGGGAATCCCAAGACGTCATATGACGTCCACCCAGGAGGGGAGATCCCATCCCAGGACGTCATATGACTATAGGCGGGTAGTGAAGTGGTTAAAACCCATGACCCCTGATCCATTCCCTGGATGGGATACGGGTCCACCCAAACTAATATTAGTCGATGGGACAGAAGACTTTGAAGTTGAGGCAATTCTGGACTCTAGGAAAAGAAGAAATCAAATCCAGTATCTCGTTAAATGGAAAGGGTATGGTCCGGAGGAAAATTCATGGGATCCCAAGGATAATGTTCACGCTGAAAGACTTGTTCAGGCATTCAAGAGATCCCATCCTTTGAAGTTGGCCCGATTGGGCATCCGGAGGCTGCCCATTGGGAGGGGGCAATGTCAGGAAGGGCACGCCAGCAATCAAGATGGCGACCACAGATGTCCCACTGTTCTGCATGACCCACTGAGAAGGGCTGCGCGGGCACGTTTGCGTGCACCTACAGTCAGGTCCATAAATATTGGGACATCGACACAATTCTAATATTTTTGGCTCTATACACCACCACAATGGAGTTGAAATGAAATGAACAAGATGTGCTTTAACTGCAGACTTTCAGGATATTTACATCCAAATCAGGTGAACGGTGTAGGAATTACAACAGTTTGTATATGTGCTTCCCACTTTTTAAGGGACCAAAAGTAATAAGACAATTGGCTGCTCAGCTGTTCCATGGCCAGGTGTGTGTTATGCCCTCATTATCCCATTTACAAGGAGCAGATAAAAGGTCCAGAGATCATTTCAAGTGTGCTATTTGCATTTGGAATCTGTTGCTGTCAACTCTCAATATGAGATCCAAAGAGCTATCACTATCAGTGAAGCAAGCCATCATTAGGCTGAAAAAACAAAACAAACCCATCAGAGAGATAGCAAAAACATTAGGTGTGGCCAAATCAACTGTTTGGAACATTTTTAAAAAAAGAGAACGCACCGGTGAGCTCAGCAACACCAAAAGACCCGGAAGACAACGGAAAACAACTGTGGTGGATGATCGAATAATTCTTTCCCTGGTGAAGAAAACACCCTTCACAACAGTTGGCCAGATCAAGAACACTCTCCAGGAGGTAGGTGTATGTGTGTCAAAGTCAACAATCAAGAGAAGACTTCACCAGAGTGAATACAGAGGGTTCACCACAAGATGTAAACCATTGGTGAGCCTCAAAAACAGGAAGGCCAGATTAGAGTTTGCCAAACAACATCTAAAAAAGCCTTCACAGTTCTGGAACAACATCCTATGGACAAATCATACCAAGATCAACTTGTACCAGAGTGATGGGAAGAGAAGAGTATGGAGAAGGAAAGGAACTGCTCATGATCCAAAGCATACCACCTCATCAGTGAAGCATGGTGGTGGTAGTGTCATGGCGTGGGCATGTATGACTGCCAGTGGAACTGGTTCTCTTGTATTTATTGATGATGTGACTGCTCACAAAAGCAGCAGGATTATTTCTGAAGTGTTTCAGGCAATATTATCTGCTCATATTCAGCAAAATGCTTCAGAACTCATTGGACGGCGCTTCACAGTGCAGATGGACAATGACCTGAAGCATACTACGAAAGTAACCAAAGAGTTTTTTAAGGGAAAGAAGTGGAATGTTATGCAATGACCAAGTCAACCACCTGACCTGAATCCGATTGAGCATGCATTTCACTTGCTGAAGACAAAACTGAAGGGAAAATGCCCCAATAACAAGCAGGAACTGAAGACAGTTGCAGTAGAGGCCTGGCAGAGCATCACCAGGGATGAAACCCAGCGTCTGGTGATGTCTATGCATTCCAGACTTCAGGCTGTAATTGACTGCAAAAGATTTGCAACCAAGTATTAAAAAGTGAAAGTTTGATGGATGATTGTTAATCTGTCCCATTACTTTTGGTCCCTTAAAAAGTGGGAGGCACATTTACAAACTGTTGTAATTCCTACAAAGTTCACCTGATTTGTATGTAAATACCCTCAAATTAAAGCTGAAAGTCTGCAGTTAAAGCATATCTTGTTTGTTTCATTTCAAATCCATTGTGGTGGTGTATAGAGCCAAAAAGATTTGAATTGTGTCGTTGTCCCAATATTTATGGACCTGACTGTATGCACACGCTTATCTGCCTGCATCTGACCTCGGCCTGTATTGACAGCCTGCCGAACCTGCCTGTACCTGAGACCGCGTTCCTGCCTGCTCCATCTGCTACCTTGCTGTCAGCCTGTTGCCAAACCTACCTGCACCTGACCCTGCTCCAGTGTCCACCTGCTCTGGACTTGTGTGCCAATGCTTCCAGTATATCTGCCTGCACCTGCCTGAGCTCCAGTTTCCAGTCTGACAGCTGTTCCTTGGTCCGTTCCAGTTCCTACTTTAGTTCCGGTCCAGCTCTTCTACCAGCAACCTTGCCAGGCACTTGTGCGACTCTGTACTGCTGCGCCTCCTGTTTTCTCTATCAGGGGCCTCGAGTCAGAGGTGTAAGAGAGGCCTCCCTCTGCATACCAGACACGAAACAGGGAAACACTTGAGAAAAAAAGGGAGTGCTGCACACCCCGAGTGTAATCAGAAAAAAGGAAATGGTCCCCCAAACGGGAAGGGGTTTTCAAGGCAGCAAGGCGATGAAAGAATGGTATCACGGAATATGGAATTAATAAACTTTATTGAGACATAATTTCAAGAATGACAGTAAAGTAAAAATATGAGCTGTGGTACAGGAGGTGTGTAAACAGCGTAACCACACATGGGAAACTAAACACATTGTACAAAATATTAGAGCGCTTGGATATATAGATGTGTAGTTATATTGATGTATTTTTCATGCATGCAACTTTTCCTACAGTGCATACATATCCTCTGAAGAAGACCCGATGGGGTCGAAACGTGTCAGGATCTATCCAAGTCTAAATGAAAATATTTGCCAGCACACCATGGAACGGCGTAGATAGCGTCCAAGCGTGTAATTTATTGCATGATCACAACACAAGGAGAGTGCAACGTTTCGGAGTCACGCAGGACTACTTCGTCAGGCATGTGACTATCCAAGCACTCTAATATTTTGTACAATGTGTTGGGTGGCCTCGCCCTTGCCTATATAAGAGCTGCCAAAGTGAAGAAAGCGCATACGGCGGATAGCCTCCTACAGGGGTGGAGCATTTTCCAATTTTGTCCATCAGGCGGTGTGATTGACGGTGGATTTACATTGCGGGACACTTTTTTATTTAATTTTAATAAAGGATTTGTCAAAAACTCTCTTGTGGTTTTTACTTTTTGATACTTTTTGGTGAATGGGTAGGGGTATGTACCCAATACCCATTCACATGGTGGGGTGGGGTCTGAGGGCCCCCTTTTTAAAGGGGGCTTCCAGATTCTGATAAGCCCCCACTCGCAGACCCCGACAACCACAGCCCAATGTTATTGGGAAGAGGCCCTGATCAAAATCAGCATGGGGACAAGGTGCTTTGGGCATGTGGCCTGGTATGGTTCAGGGGGGGGCTCTCGCTTGTCCTCCCCATCCTGACCTACCAGGCTGCATGCTCGGATAAGGGTCTGTTATGGATTTTGGGGGGATCCTATGCCAATTTATTTTTTAATTTTTGGTGTGGGGTTCCCCTTAAAATTCAAATTAGACCCGAAAGGCATGGTATTGACTGGGGGGACCCTACGCCATTTTTTTCATCTGTATTGCCGGGAGTCGGCAATACATTGCAGCCACGAGCAAGTTTAAATTACATTTTTTCCTTTAGAAATTTCATTATTGCTGCGGCATGTTTTATACATTGAACAGATGCGCCACTTTACAGGCAGACTAAGGGGACCCCCTAGGCAGAATATTTAAAGAAATATTTCACTTTTTATTGTTTCACTTTAAACATCATTAAAATCACTGCTCCTTTAAAAACTATTGTTCTAAAAAGTTTTTTTTGCATTGATCCATGTCCCCCAGGGCAGTATTCGGTTCCCGTACACATTTTATGGCCATAACTTGCATATAAACCTTTAAAATGAGCACTTTTGATTTTTCATGTGTCCCATAGACTTTTTTTTTTATCAAAACTTTTTTTATTGATAAATTGCTCTTTCAATGCATACAGTAATTGCAACCGGTAAGTAAAAGTGTATACATATTATACAGCTTGTATTGGATATCCATAATACATGAGCAATAGGGATGAGCTTCGAGTTCAAGTCAAACTCATGTTCGACTCGAACATCAGCTGTTCGCAAGTTCGCCGAACAGCAAACAATTTGGGGTGTTCGCGGCAAATTCAAATGCCGCGGAACACCTTTTAAAAGTCTATGGGAGAAATCAAAAGTGCTAATTTTAAAGGCTTATATTCATGGTATTGTCATAAAAAGTGTTTGGGGACCTGGGTCCTGCCCCAGGGGACATGGATCAATGCAAAAAGAAGTTTTAAAAACGGCCGTTTTTTCGGGAGCAGTGATTTTAATAATGCTTAAAGTGAAACAATAAAAGTGTAATATCCCTTTAAATTTCATACCTGTGGGGTATCTATAGTATGCCTGTAAAGGGGCGCATGTTTCCTGTGTTTAGAACAGTCTGACAGCAAAATGACATTTCAAAGGAAAAAAAGTAATTTAAAACTACTCGCGGCTATTAATGAATTGCCGGTCCGACAATACACATAAAAGTTCATTGATAAAAACAGCATGGGAACCCCGAACCAAAATTTTTTTTTTTAAAATGACGTGGGGGTCCCCCTAAATTCCATACCAGGCCCTGCAGGTCTGGTATGGATATTAAGGGGAACCCCGGCCAAAATTTTTTAAAAAAATGGCATGGGGTCCCCCTCAAAATCTATACCAGACCTGGGTATGGATTTTAAGGGGAACCCCTGCACCAAACTTTTTTAAAAAAACGTCGTGGGGCCCCCCAAAAATCTATACCAGACCCTTATCCGAGCACGCATCCTGCCAGGCCGCAGGAAAAGAGGGGGGGACGAGAGAGCGCCCCCCCCTCCTGAATCGTACCAGGCCACATGCCCTCAACATTTTTGACAGTTTTTTAGTTAGGGGTACTTTTGTACCCCCTTACCATTTCACACAGGGGGGAGGGCCGGGATCTGGGGCTACCTCAAAGCACCCTCCCAATGTTGAGGGCATGTGGCCTGGTACGGTTCAGGAGGGGGAGGGCGCTCTCTCGTCCCCCCCTCTTTTCCTGTGGCCTGCCAGGTTGCGTGCTTGGACTGGTATGGATTTTGCGGGATCTCACGATGTTTTTTTTTAAATTTTGGTGTGGGGTTCCCCTTAAAGTCCATACCAGACCTGAAGGGTCTGGTATAGATTTTGAGGGGGACCCCATGCCATTTTTTTTAAATTTTGGCCAGGGTTCCCCTTTATATCCATACTAGACTTGAAGGGCCTGGTATGGAATTTAGGGGGACCCCCCACGTCATTTTTTTTTTTAATTTTAGTTCGGGGTTCCCCTGTGGGGAATTCCCATGCCGTTTTTATCAATGAACTTCTATGTGTATTGTCGGACCGGCAATGTATTAATAGCCGCGAGTAGTTTTAAATGAGTTTTTTTCCTTTGAAATGTCATTTTGCTGTCAGACTGTTCTAAACACGGGAAACATGCGCCCCATGCACCCCCCAGGTACGAAATTTAAAGGGATATTACACTTGTTTCACTTTAAGCATTATTAAAATCACTGCTCCCAAAAAAACTGCCATTTTTAAAACTTTTTTTTGCATTGATCCATGTCCCCTGGGGCAGGACCCGGGTCCCCAAACACTTTTTATGACAATAAATTGCATATAAGCCTTTAAAATTAGCACTTTTGATTATTCATGTTCATGTCCCATAGACTTTAACGGTGTTCGCGTGTTCAAACAAATTTTTTGCCTGTTCGCATGTTCTGGTGCGAACAGAACAGGGGGGTGTTCGGCTCATCCCTAATGAGCAATGACAGAAGGCAATACAGATGTTGTGATTTTTCAACTAAAACACCAACTAGCACTTTCAGTCCAATTTATTAGAACAGTATTAGACATTTTTTCAACCAACGGATCATGCAGATTCTAGTGCTTTACCTTTGAACATGGCCTAACCTGTTTCTCCTGCCTCCTTCCCTCTCTCCCTCTCATCCTCCCCTGACATCAATGGCGGGTCTCTAATGCAGGAGTCTGTCCATTACCAGTTGTGGTGGGGCAAGATTGGGATCATCCAGCCATGGTTGCCAAATGAGCTCGAATTTTCTCACAGCTTTCCTACGGCTATAAGCTAGTCGCTCCCTAAGAAGAAGTGAATTAACATAAGTGATCCATTGTTTCCCTGTGGGGACTGTAGATGCCATCCAATATATAGCTATAAGTTTCCTAGCCAGGTGCGGCAGTCTGGTTATCATGTAATACATTCCCCTCGGGTACATCTCCTCGTCAATTGCCCCTAATAGGTATACCAGTGGGTTCAGGGGTACCGCTATCTGGGTCACTCTAGGGATACATTGGGATATTTCCGCCCAATATCGATGTAGTTTGGGGCATCTCCAAAGTAAGTGTATAAAGTCCCCCTGGTGCACTTTACATTTTGGACATAGAGGAGAGTCTCTTCTGCCCCAACCATGAAGTTGTATGGGTGTTCTATAGGCTCTATGTAAAATATACAGCTGTGAGATTTTATGAGAGGCTGAGACAGAGGTTGCAGGTATTGATTCCAAAGCCAAGTCCCATTGATCCCCATCTATATCTCCAATATCTTCCACCCACCTGGTTCTGCATTTAAAAGAGGCGTGATCCTGGACAGAGGACAACAACTCTGCATATATTTTAGATATCAGTCCCTTCTGGGTGTCCGCCCGGAGGACTTCCATCAGCAAAGAAAAGGATGATACAACTAAGGAGTGTGTTTGTTTCTGTGCCCGTCTAAGTTGAAGATATTTATAAAAGCCCCTTGAGGTGAGCTGGAATTCTGTGCTAAACTATGTTTTCAGGACAGTCCGCTCATAAATTTGAGGGAAGAACAAAATTCCCTTTCTGTCTCCAGGGGGAGAACCCTTGCAATTCAAGGAGTTCCGGATACCTGGGATTGTTCCACAGAGGTGTAAAGGGCAATGGGCCCTTAATAGTCAAGGCTTTTTGAAATTCCTTCAATACCTTCCTAAGGAGGTCACCGGTTGGGGCCAGAGATGGGACACTTGGTAGATCCATCTCCATATGGGAGGCGGCCTTTAGTGCGGGGTAAGACAAAGTCTCCAATTTAGCTACAGGGTCCTCACCTGCATCCTGCCCCCACTCCACTAGATGTTGAATTTGTGCAGCTAAAAAGTACATTTTGGGGTGTGGTACTGCCAGTCCTCCCTGGTCCATCCCGTATTGTAAGGTGGTCAAACTAATTCTAGCCTTCTTTTTCTTCCATATTACATATTAGGTCTCGCAATAAAGAATCAATGCGTTTGAAGCGTTTTTTTTAAATCCACATAGGGGAGTTGTGAAAAATATATAGGAGTTATGGTGCCCATACCATTTTAATTAGGTTCACGCTGCCTTCCACCGACAGGGGAAGCTTACACTAGCTAATACATTTGACTTTCTGTCTGTCTAGTAGTAGGCCCAGGTTTAGCCGCAAATAATCGGCTGGATCTGGGGTAACCACCACCCTTAAGTATTTGAAGCTGTTTGCTATGATAATTTGGTTCGCTCCCATGGGCAAGGGTACTGTCAGGGGGTCTATGGGCATTAATATTGACTTGGACCAGTTTATGGTAAAGCCCCAGAACTCACCAAAGTCAGTTATAATCCCCATCACTGTTCGCAATGAGGCAGTCATGTCTCCCAGGTAAATAAGTGCATAATCCGCATAAAGGGATATCTTGTCTTCCAGCAAGCCTCTACGAAACCTCACAACCTTAGGCATGTTGCCAATCAAAATGGCTAGAGGCTCTACCACCAGAGCGAACAATGGGGACAATGGGCATCCCTGATGGGTGCCCCTATACAGAGTGAAAGATGGGGAAAGATTATTATTAATACAGAGTCTAGCTCTGGGTTTTGAATATAGAACCTTCGCCCACTCTATAAAATGACTCCCCAGACCAAACTTTGCCAGGATCTCCAGAAGGTAGGGCCACTCCAAGCTGTCAAAAGCCTTTGCGGCGTCCAGCGTTAGAATGGCCCTCCCTCCAGGATCATCCACTGGCATCTGCAGACAGTCACCGTATGTTATCGGCAATGGAGCAGGTGGGAATGAACCCAGACTGCTCTCTATGAATTAGTCTACCTATCACCTTAGAAAGTCTGGTGGCCAGAACTCACGCCAGTAGCTTAACGTCCAAGTTCAACAAAGAAATCGGACGGTATGAATCTGGCAAAAGTCTATCATTACCTGGCTTGGGAAGCACCACTTTAATGGCCTCCTGCATACTGTCAGGTAAGTAACCTGTCTCAACCTCTTCAGTCCCTGCAGCAGAGGTGGAAGAAGGACCTCACCATAGCATGAGTGCACCTCAGCTAGCAGGCCATCCAAACCCGGAGATTTATGGTGTGAGGCCTGCTCTAATGCTTCCGTTAGTTCTGCCAGGGTAATTGGAGAGTTCAGTGTGTCCCTCTCAGCATCAGATAGCTGGGGAAAGGGACAAGCCTGTAAGAACAATGTTAGATCAGATGGAGCATAACTAGCTTTAGAGGCATATAGATCATTGTAAAACTGGTGGAAATCATTCAATATGTCAGAGTTAAGAGTGTGTATTTCCCCTGTTGTAGACCTTATAGCTTTAATAATAGAGGGGTCCCGTTGTTCCCTGGCCACCAGTGCCAGGAGATGCCCGGTGTCCCCCCCCCCCCTCAAAATAGCTTTGTTGGAGAAAGTATCTCCTATTCTCTGCTGCGGACATTATAATGGAGTTATACAAAGATTGAGCCTCAGTCCAAGCCTCATAA
Organism: Lithobates clamitans; assembly: GCA_037952925.1. Lineage (NCBI taxonomy): Eukaryota > Metazoa > Chordata > Amphibia > Anura > Ranidae > Lithobates > Lithobates clamitans. Next base: position 338,131 of record JBBGZY010001271.1, on the reverse strand, counting down.
TTGGACTGGGAAGGGTCAGTGATCAGCACCTGTTCCCTGCTCGGCATTTCATTCTGTACTCTATCCTCCCATTCCTTGGAGCGGATCTTAATGCCTGTAATCTCCCGAATAAGGCAGCCCCTCAGGAATGCCTTGAGTGAGCCCCATATCATTGCTACACTGACAGAGTGTCTACTAAATGTCAGGAACTCCCTCAATGCACCGGGATGCCGTCCGAAGGCGGGAATAGTGTCAGCCAAAAGGGGTTCACTGGCCACAGTGGTCAACCCGAGGAAGCGATAGCATCCAGCTGTACCCAGAATAGGGAGTGATCAGACAGGAGTCCCGTAGACTTTAATAGAGTTTGCATTTTCGGTAGAACTTTTTGCCTGTTCGAGATGATCTGGTGTGAACAGAACCAGAGGGTGTTCGGCCCATCCCTACTGTCCACCATTTTGCCCCCATCATCACTCTCTGCCATTCTGTCCCCCTCATCACTGTCCACCATTCTGTCCCCCTCATCACTGTAGACCATTATGTCCCCACCATCACTGTCCGCCATTCTGCCCCCTTATCACTGTCCACTAGGGATGAGCCGAACACCCCCCCCAGTTCGGTTCGCATCCAGAACATGCGAACAGGCAAAATATTCATTCAAACATGTGAACACCGTTAAAGTCTATGGGACACGAACATGAATAATCAAAAGTGCTCATATGCAAGTTATTGTCATAAAAAGTGTTTGGGGACCTGGGTCCTGCCCCAGGGGACATGGATCAATGCAAAAAAAAGTTTTAAAAATGGCCGTTTTTTAGGGAGCAGTGATTTTAATAATGCTTAAATTCAAACAAAAAAAGTGTAATATCCCTTTAAATTTCGTACCTGGGGGGTGTCTATAGTATGCCTGTAAAGGGGCACATGTTTCCCGTGTTTAGAACAGTCTGACAGCAAAATGACATTTCTAAAGGAAAAAAAGTCATGTAAAACTACTTGGGTAAACACATACACACGCACTACGCATGCGTTGGGTAAACACGTACACACGCACTGCGCATGCGTTGGGTAAACATGTACACACGCACTGCGCATGCGTGAACCGTTCTGATACGAAGTGGAGCCTTTTTGAATATCCTTGCAAGGATTTGATTTTTGTTCTTATGAATGCCTATGGCAATTTTAAATAAAGGAAAGTTTTATCACTCTGCACTATTAGAGCCCTTCCTTTTTGTTTTATTGGATATCCACCACTGCTGGTAGCGCTCTCCTGACTGGATCGTTAGTGAATGCATATGGTTCACATGAAACACTCTGTCAACACGTACCCATTAATCTGGAGGTGAGCAGTTTGGAGTGTTACCCGGATATCTGTGAGGAAGTTCCTTTTTCATGATAGATGAAGTTCACCTGCTGAGAGGAAGCACCCAGGATTTCGGTGTCGGTGTCTAAGGATGAGCTCTGGCATGTTCGCATGCTGCACGTGCCGAGCCCGCCAGGAAATCGTGCTGCAGATGTGCGGCTGCAGAGATCGGGAAATGCTTGTGATTAGCGATGAGCCGTGCAGACTTCCTGGCGGGCTCGGCACGTGCAGCATGTGAACACGCCAGAGCTCATCCTTATTGGTGTCATCATGCCTTTTTAAAAAAGGCTGTCTGGTAAGCCTTTAATCTTTTCAAGGTGATGGGTGTTTGTTGCGGTGAAAGTCACATACATATTCTGCAGCGAAGTCACTCCCATCATCCTTTATTGTTTTATAATTTTTGGACACAAACTTTTTTGATATATATACATATATTTTTATATATTTTTATTTATTCAATTTTTGACCACAGGTTTATTATTTATTTTTATTGTATTATTCATTTGTATTTTTGGTAATATTCACAATTAAGTTTGTTTATGAGATATTTATCCAGCGCTGCACTTCTTTTTACATATATTTATTGGTGCCCCTTATCAGGGTTATAGTGTCCAGCTGCAGGATACCTTTTCACAGGTTGTTTCATTTATTTATCACTTCACACTTGTTCACCTAGTGCAAATTTTTTCTTTAGAATTATTTATGTAAAACTACTATTGCTACTATCACTACTACCTGGGGGGGTGTCCATAGTATGCCTGTAAAGGGGCGCATGTTTCCCATGTTTAGAACAGTCTCACAGCAAAATGACATTTCTAAAGGAAAAAAAGTCATGTAAAACTATTATCGCTACTATAACTACTAACTACTGTAAAACTACTATCGTTAGCGCCGGCTATAATGAATTGTCGGTCCGGCAATACACATAATAGTTCACTGATAAAAATGGCATGGGATTCCCCCACAGGGGAACACCAAACCAAAATTTTAAAAAAAATGTGTGGGGGTCCCCCTAAATTCCATACCAGACCCTTCAGGTATGGTATGGATATTAAGGGGAACCCTGCGCCAAAATTTAAAGAAAAATGGCGTGGGGGTCCCCCCAAAAGATTTTAAGGGGAACCCTGCGCCAAAATTTGAACAAAATGGCGTGGGGTCCCCCCAAAAACGCATACCAGACCCTTATCCGAGCACGCAACTTGGCAGGCCGCAGGAAAAGAGGGGGGGACGAGAGTGCCCCCCCCTCCTGAACCATACCAGGCCACATGCCCTCAACATTAGGAGGGTGCTTTGGGGTAGCCCCCCAAAACACCTTGTCCCCATGTTGATGAGGACAAGGGCCTCATCCCCACAACCCTGGCTGGTGGTTGTGGGGGTCTGCGGGTTGGGGACTTATCGGAATCTGGAAGCCCCCTTTAACAAGGGGATAAGCCCTCCACCCGCAGACCCCCACAACCACCGGCCAGGGTTGTGGGGATGAGGCCCTTGTCCTCATCAACATGGGGACAAGGTGTTTTGGGGGGCTACCCCAAAGCACCCTCCCAATGTTGAGGGAATTTGGCCTGGTACGGTTCAGGAGGGGCCGCACTCTTGTCCCCCCTCTTTTCCTGCGGCCTGCCAGGTTGCGTGCTCGGATAAGGGTCTGGTATGGCTTTGTGGGGGGACCCCACGCTTTTTTTTTTTTTTTGGCGCGGGGTTCCCCTTAAAATCCATACCAAACCTGAAGGTCCTGGTATGGAATTTAGGGGGACTCCCACATCATTTTTTTTTTTTAAATTATGGTTCGGGGTTCCCCTGTGGGGAATTCCCATGCCGTTTTTATCAATGAACTTCTATGTGTATTGTCAGCAATGCAATAGCCGCGAGTAGTTTTAAATGGGTTTTTTCCTTCGAAATGTCAGACTGTTCTAAACACGGGAAACATGCGCCCCTTTACAGGCATACTATAGACACCCCCCAGCTACGAAATTTAAAGGGATATTACACTTTTATTGTTTGACTTTAAGCATTATTAAAATCACTGCTCCTGAAAAAACGGCCGTTTTTTAAACTATTTTTGCATTGATCCATGTCCCCTGGGGCAGGACCCAGGTCCCCAAACACTTTTTATGATAATAACTTGCATATAAGCCTTTAAAATGAGCACTTTTGATTTCTCCCATAGACTTTTAAAGGGTGTTCCGCGGCATTCGAATTTGCCGCGAACACCCCAAATTGTTCGCTGTTCGGCAATTTGCCGAATGTTCGAGTCGAACATAAGTTCGACTCGAACTCGAAGCTCATCTCTACTGATGTGTAATAAGTTCCAAAGTGGGAAATAATACGGTGAGATATTAATAAACTCCCAGGGGCTTGTATGGTGGACGAATAAATCACAATAGCAGAGCGGCAATCTGTATGTGAATGCTTCTCTCCCTGGGAGAAACATTCACTGGAGCAGGCAGCAGAACAGGGCTCGGAGCCCAAGTGGGTCTCTTTTTAGAGCCAGAGAAGCTGCCTTATCAGGTTTTTCTCCGGAAATAAAAGGTGGTATAGGGCGCACAGGACTAGCGTAGTCCAAATGATGTCTCTATTAAGGGTCGGCAGTCCAAAAATGAACGGGAGAAATGTTGGTAGGAAGGGATGAAAGGATGGTAATCTTCAGCAAAAAGGGCTGCAACTTTAAAAGACTTGAAGCAGGGTCTAAAATGACATAAAAACAAACAAAGGCGCCTCTAAGTGCAGAAGATAAACAATTTTAATACCCCAAATGGGTTAAAAACACTTACAAAATAGAAGTAGAAAACAAGCACATCGTGGGTAAGGCTGCATTGGAAGGGGTCACGATCAGAGGAAGCCTTCAGGAGGATGGATGTAGTCACTGTCAGCAGCGGTGTAAAACACAGGGAACAGCTGTGAAGCCGGCGTCGTCAGCGTGTGAGGGCTGCGAACCCGGAAGTGATGTCATCCGCTGGGCGGCTCTGTGACCAGCCTGTGTCCTCCCCCTCCACCTCCGCCCCCCGTCTGACATCTCTATCAACCTGAGTGAACCGGACATCCGAGACACCAGATATCAACATATCTACAGCTCCTTACAAAGGGTAATCTGTCTGCTCACATGACCCTGTGCTGGAGGGGGTCCACCTTTTCTGGTAAGGATCTGCGCATACAGATTGCCGCTTTGCTATTGTGATTTATTCGTCCAACATACAAGCCCCTCGGAGTTTTGTAATATCTCACCATATTATTTCCCACTTTGGAACTTATTACACATCAGTTGTGTGTACTTATCCTTTCACGTTATACATTGTGGACATTATTGTATATTTTTTATCTACTGCACTTTGCAATTGCTTTTCACATTATGCTTCACAGTTTATGTAGTACATTCAATTATTTATGTATATGTACATTCTATGTTTTCTTCCACAATTATTTTTTCTACCGCAACTTTATTTATTTGTTTGGCTTTCGAATTTGCCCCGAACAACGCATATTGTTTGGTGTTCTGCAGAACACCCGAACAACCAAAGTTCATCCCAAACTTATGCTTGGGCCGAACCGTTCACCCATCCCTACTCCCGAGAAACCTGAGAATCTCTGCACTGCTTTGCTCCAGACTTACCATTCTCCCAAGACAACTGGCCACCCAGGGAAGAATCAACTAATTTGGACTATTTCTCAACAATTCTGGTGGCCTAGTCTCCACACTGATGTAACTGCCTTCATAGCCGCTTGTTCTGTGTGTGCCCAGAGTAAATCTTAAAAAAGAAGAAAGTTCCCCATGGGGTTTTAAAGCAGCAATTGAGAGTCACAAAGAGTATATTGTAAAAAAAAATTTGAGTATTTTTATTATCAAAGGACAATTAGGCAATACTATACAAAAGTTAAAACATGAGCTCTGGTTTACACTGTGCAAGACTATAATTCCACCATCACAAGTCAACTATTTTGTATTTATAGTCTCTCGGGGAACTTTCTACTTTTTTAAGATTTACCATTTAGGGATGCGCAGCCTCTTAGACTCCACACATGTGTCATGTCATGCTATAGTGTGTGCCCAGAGTAAGACACCAAAACACCTTCCAGTGGGCCTCCCACAACCCGTACCCAATAGAGAGAGGCCTTGGACCCACCTGTCTATGGATTTTATTGTGGAGTTCCCCAACTCGCAGGGCAACACAGTGATTCTTCTGGCGGTTGACCGGTTCTTGAAAATGTCACATTGTATTCCGCTTAAGAAGTTACCCACATCCAAAGAACTGCCATTCATTTTTGCTCCGGAGATCTTTCGGTTACATGAGCTACTCATGGTTATCATCGGGGGTCTTTAGGGGTAGCCAGTTTGTCTCTAGGTTTTGGCAAGCCTTTTGTGCACAGTTGGGAATTCAGCTTTCCTTCTCTGTGTATCACCTGCAGTCCAATGGGGCCCCAGAACTGATTAACCAGGCCTTGGAGCAGTTTCTATGCTGCTATATCTCTGACCACCATAACAACTGGTCAGATCTCTTACCTTGGGTGGAGTTTGCTCACAATAGTGCTGTCAATACCGCTTCTCGCTTACCCTTAATGTGCCATGGTGGTTTACTGCCCCACGCAGCTCTCACCCCCTGATCCAGCAATATGCCCTGGGGGCTCTCTGCCCCTTGCAGTTCTCACCCCTAATGTGCCATGGTGGTTCTTTGCCCCACGTAGCCCTCACCTCCTGATCCAGCCATGTGCCATGTGCCCTGTTGACTCTCTGCCCCTCGCAGCTCTCACCCCCTGGTTCAGCCATATCAGCCATGTGCCCCAGTGGCTTTCACCTCCTAATCCAGCTATGTGTTCCAGCAGCTCTCTGCCCCCCCCCCCCCGCACTCTGCATGACCACAGCTATAGAAGTCCTATAACAACTTATAGTTGTGATGATGCACAGTGTGTGTGTGTGTGTGTGTTTGTGTGTGGGGGGTGTCAGAGAGCAGCTGAATTGGGAGTAGTACAGTAAGAGCTCACCCACCAATCCAGCCACATGGTCAACATTGCCATAAGCATCTAAATTACCTCGTTCAGTTCCCACTCTCCTCACTCCTCCCTGCTCTGCCCCCTGACTGTATAGGAGCCAGAACTACAGAGGAACCATGGGGTATTAATGCAAGCTGACAATACTGACTGTCAGCGAGCATTAAGAACAGACCTGGGAAAATATTAGGTGGTATACATCCACCATAAAATTGATTTGCGCTGGAACCTCTGAAGGCTTCTCGCGGAACACCGGATGAGAAACACTGGTCTGTATAATGCCATCCCATTAAAATTGTTCTGAATATCTTATCCAGATCAGTTATCGAGTCACCGACCCTCGCCTGAGTGATGGGAAAATGTATCCAACTTTATTCCGTATGACCCCAGACGATCGGGTCTATTATACAGCCCTTATACATTTTTTGCAGCATATGGGGTGGAACTGGGTTGGAATATTAGCAGCATGGGACAGCAGCGGTGATGAGGAGGCCCAAGAGCTGAGTAAGATGATGAGCCAACATGGGATCTGTACAGAATATATCTTAAAAATCCAAGAAGATTTAAATAAAGATGATTCTCTGAATGATATTCTTGATAAATCAACAGCTAAAGTTGTCATAGTGTGTGGAACTTCCACAATGCACTTTTTTACTTATATGTCCTCGATTTTAATTCGGCTCACGTTGATTTTCCCACCTTCATGGAATAAACTAATTAGTAAGAATGTCAAGAACTCTGTAGAAGTCAACTGCAGCTTCATATTTGTTTGGCCACAACAAATGCCCATAAACGTCAATATTTATCCCCATGGTTTCAACGTCTCCGCCTGCTTAAATGACCCGATAATGGAAGATCTTTGGCTTTATTTGTTTCATTGTTTTTCCCCAAACGAAAAAAAAAATAATATTTTTTCATTAGTGTATCTTTTTTTGCCAGAATTTTGTATCGGTTTAATAGATGTGTCATCCATATTTGCTGATCAAACACCAATACCTTCCTATGCATACATGGCTGTATATATTCTGGCATATGCTCTACATGACATGTACTACATGAAAAAAATACAGAACACACAGAAACACAATGGATTCCAGCACAGAGTAAGTTGGATAATAAGTGTTTATATTACTCTGACCCTGTCCTATATTATATAATAATTATCAGAATGATCAGCCATCTCTCTCCTCTCTCTCACTGCCTGGGCAATCAGGAAAAATGCAAATGTGATGGGATATTATTGGACTTTTATTCATTTTTTTAGCTAATTGCTTTGTATACACCATGTTAAGATACACATCAAAGAGGAACTGCAGATAGAGTGGCCAGCTCGGTTATCTTCTCCCCCAGAGGCCAGGGAGGTATGGGAGCTCCAGACATTTACAAGTACTACCTGGCATCCCACCTTCGTACGGTGGTATCCAGGTCTAGTATGTGACCCCCGAATCGATGGATGGAGATGGGTTCATTGTTCCCGACTCATCCCTGCTCCCTGGTTTGGTCTCCTGCATTAGTTACGGACCCCAGACTCCATGACCTCTGCTTGGGCCCAATGAGGTTTTCACTTCTCTGGCATCCACATGCCCCCCACTTTCAAATGTACTATTTAATCCTTTGCTCCCTGATAGTCTCTCCCACCCCCGGATGTTTCCCTGGGCTAAGGCAGGTCTGTTTCAACTCTGTCATTTTGTGCATCCTGTTACCCGCAAACTTCGCTCCTTTCAGGTCCTTCAAGCTACAAGCCAAATCCCAAACCAGTTGCTATTCTCATATCTCCACATAACCCACTTTCTTGATCATACATCACAGGCCACAGAGTATTCATTACATAGTGGGTTAGATAGGCACCATCAGTGATTGGACACTGGTTAACCCCAATTAAGGAGAATTCCTCCCCTATATAACCCCATCAATACGGGGAGGACCTCAGTTTTTTCACCAGTGTCTAAGGTGGTTGGTCACGTAAAACATGTGCTGTGAAGAAAGCTCTAATCAGGTCCTTGCGGGGGCTTTAGGGGCTATGCTGACTGTATCCATATCTCAGGCCGATATTTTGACTCCCAAGTTGGTATGGTACCCGGGCCTCGTCATCCGAAGAAGCAAGGTTTTGCCTGTAAGTCTCTCTTTAGAGTACTGGGCTCTGAGAAAACCAGGCTTGGTGTACTATTAAAACAGCGGCACAAAAGTTTCTCGCAGAGTCTTTTACGGGTCCAGGTAAGAGGTTTCTCTGAGTAGGAACCCAAAAAACCCTGAAAGTTGGCACAACGCTACCCGCCGTGATGGGTGAAGGCTGGAAACTTTCTGTTCTCAGCAAATCCTGCGGCGGGGACAGGTAAGTGAAGTTAATCCCATATATATATTTATATTACAAATGGATTTTCTTCAATGAGTAGTTGCATGTCTTACCTGATTTCCACCACTAGAGGGAGTAAGGAGCAAACTTACGTGCCTTTCAGATACACACTCAGTGAAGCTGGTGTCCAATCCGCTCACTTCCTCCACTGCAGGTGTGCAGACGCCAGGTGGCTAATTTAAAAGCCCAGAGCATTCAGAGCCCTGTAAACAGATGGACACAGAGTGTGGGCAGTGAGCATCCTAAAGTGATCGGATCCAGGCTAAACCTAAGACACCTACTCAGCATCAGGTTGTGCAGTATTAAGCATATATGTGTATTGTGAGACTTTTAGCACAACAGTCATAGCTGCCAACTGTCCCGGATTTCCCGGGACATTCCCGGGACTTGGACTTCATTCCCGGATTTGTGGTGTCCCGGGAAATGTCCCGAAAAATCCGGTTCCCGTTTTTGAAACCCCTGCCGCCGCTAGAGGTCGGCGGCCGGCGGAGACATTGTCTCCGCCGGCCGCCATTTTGTGGAAGTTCAGGAAGACGGCTGGGGGGGCTAGACGAAGCTTCTGCGTCACCGCCCACCCCCTGCCCCGCTCCGCCTCAGCCCACCCCGCTCTGCCTCGCCCCGCTCCGCCTCAGCCCGCCTACCCCCCGCCCTGCTGCCAGTCTGATATGGAAAGGGGCGGGGGTTCTAGGTGGGGGGGAGCGCGCACACCACTGTGGGACACCTGATGTGAGTGGGGGGGGCACTGGGGACTCCTGATGTGAGTGGGGGGGCACTGGGGACTCCTGATGTGAGTGGGGGGGCACTGGGGACACCTGATGTGAGTGGGGGGGCACTGGGGACTCCTAATGTGAGTGGGGGGGGCACTGGAGACACCTGATGTGAGTGGGGGGGGGCACTGGGAACACCAGATGTGAGTGGGGGGGCACTGGGGACACCTGATGTGAGTGGGGGGGGCACTGGGGACTCCTGATGTGAGTGGGGGGCACTGGGGACACCTGATGTGAGTGGGGGGGGGCACTGGGGACTCCTGATGTGAGTGGGGGGGCACTGGGGACACCTGATGTGAGTGGGGGGGGCACTGGGGACTCCTAATGTAAATGGGGGGGCACTGAGGACACCTGATGTGAGTGGGGGGGCACTGGGGACACCTGATGTGAGTGGGGGGGCACTGGGGACACCTGATGTGAGTGGGGGGGCACTGGGGACACCTGATGTGAGTGGGGGGGCACTGGGGACACCTGATGTGAGTGGGGGGGCACTGGGGACACCTGATGTGAGTGGGGGGGCACTGGGGACACCTGATGTGAGTGAGGGGGGCACTGGGGACACCTGATGTGAGTGAGGGGGGGCACTGGGGACACCTGATGTGAGGGGGGGGCACTGGGGACTCCTGATGTGAGTGGAGGGGGGGACTGGGGACACCTGATGTGAGTGGGGGGGGCACTGGGGACTCCTGATGTGAGTGGGGGGGGGCACTGGGGACACCTGATGTGAGGGGGGGCACTGGGGACACTTGATGTGAGGGGGGGGCACTGGGGACACCTGATGTGAGTGGGGGGGGCACTGGGGACACCTGATGTGAGTGGGGGGGCACTGGGGACACCTGATGTGAGGGAAGGGGGGCACTGGGGACTCCTAATGTGAGGGGGAGCTCCGTCGGGGACACCTGATGTGAGGGGGAGCTCCGCCGGGGACACTTGATGTGAGGGGGAGCTCCACCGGGGACTCCTGGTGTGAGGGGGGGCTCCGCCGGGGACTCCTGGTGTGAGGGGGGGCTCCGCCGGGGACTCCTGGTGTGAGGGGGGGCTCCGCTGGGGGCACCTGATGCAAGGACGGACTCTGCTCGGACATCTGAAGCAAGGACGGACGGTTGGTGGCAGGCGACGTGGCTGGTGACACGCTCAGGGATCCCACTGATTCTGCATTATGGTGAGTTGAGTGATTTCATTTTATATTACAATATAATAATAGAAATAATGCGCTTCAATCATCCTGACACCATAACAACCATGGTGCCGGGATGATTGAAGTGCTAACACCAGGTGTTTGGAGTATCTTTATCTGCTGATTGTTAAACTTTCTAGAATACACATATTTCTATTGTGTAGGATCTGGGGCTGCTGTCCCGTCATTCCCCTCTCTCTCCCTCTCTCTCCCCCTCTCTCCCCCTCTCCATCCCTCATTCATTTCAGACTCTAACCACACCCTCTAGAGCAACGCCCATTTAAGCCACGCCCACAATTTCACGTAAACCACGCCCATTTTTCGCCACTTGTCTGTTTTTGCTAGGCCACGCCTGCTGACGAATGCCGCGCCCCCTAATTATTGGCAGCTCCGCCTACAGCCACAAAAGTGTCCCACATTTTTTTTTTACAATGTTGGCAACTATGAACAGTGATTGCATATGTACTAGTACCTCTGCTTTGTAGCTTGGGACTATGTCTCCTCGTAAGAGGGTCTCGGGGGGAGGTAACAAAAGCACAAGAAAGTCACCGTCTGTGTCTAGGGGTCCTAAAGATGCCTGCAGATTACCATCCCCCCTGCAAGACTGGAGCCAGCCTCACAGGATGAGTCAGTGCCCCTGTCAGGTTTTGCAGCCTCTCCCAATGTTACAGCCCCACATGTCACAGAGGATTCCCTTAGGGCTACATTGGAGAGTTTTGAGAGAAGAATTATGAATTTTATTTCAGCTTCCTTAAAAGATAGCAGAAAAGGGGGTAGATTCCCTCTCTCTGCTGCACTTTATCTTTCAGATGATTCTTCTGACAATGAGGAGAGATCCTATCCAGGGATAGGGACCAAGAGCAGTCTGAGGATTCAGAGGAAGAGGAGAGAGCTTCTTCCTCTCAGGCACTCAAGAAGCAGGTCCAGTATTATACTGTACTACAATAAAGCAGTGCAGCGCTAAACTAAAAGTCTATTGACACAGTCCCTTTAAGATAAGTTGTAGGTAGGAAAACAGTTCTCCACTGTGATGATAAAGGTGCTCAAAAGTATTCCATGCAGTGCTACGCATCCGTGATACCACCACCGGCCAGCCAAACCGCTCACCTCAGCAAATGGACCCCTGAACTAACAGGTCAAACCAGCATGTACCACGCTAGGTGGAAGGGAATGGAGACTTGTCTGGAAAGATGGTCCCACGGTAGTGGAGATGGCACTCCAAATTGCAGATCATATCACATGTAATACAAATGAAGATACATAGTGCACACTGCGTGGCTAAAATAAATGTCATTTATTAAAAATATAAGGTACTCACAAGCTCAGCACTAAGCCCTAGTGCTGGGATACAGGTAAAATAAGGATAACGTGGGTTAAATGGCGGCTGCACGCGTATCGTCCTCCTCCGGACTTCGGCCGTCCCGGCGGTGATGACGTCATGACGGCCTGTGTAATCCCATTTTTTTGCTAATAAGGGTTTCCTATGTTTTTTATGTCACATGACCGGGCATCATCACACATGAGCCTGGGTTACCATAGTGATTTGATAAGCTTGGTAGGAAGCAATCCCTTTGACCCCTTGATAGCTGGAGCTGATTGGACGGTTCCCTAGGGGGGTGTCTTACCTTACAGGAAATAGATTTTTTGGGCTCTATATATATAGATGTGATATCTTTTATCTCCATTAACCGCTGATGAAGTCCAGAGGAGGACGATACGCGTGCGGGAGCTTTTTGACATCACTGCAGCCGCCATTTAACCCACGTTATCCTTTGATGATATTTTACCTGTATCCCAGCACTAGGGCTTAGTGCTGAGCTTGTGAGTACCTTATATTTTTAATAAATGACATTTATTTTAGCCACGCAGTGTGCACTATGTATCTTCATTTGTATTACATGTGATATGATCTGCAATTTGGAGTGCCATCTCCACTACCGTGGGACCATCTTTCCAGACAAGTCTCCATTCCCTTCCACCTAGCGTGGTACATGCTGGTTTGACCTATCTGTTAGTTCAGGGGTCCATTTGCTGAGGTGAGCGGTTTGGCTGGCCGGTGGTGGTATCACGGATGCGTAGCACTGCATGGAATACTTTTGAGCACCTTTATCATCACAGTGGAGAACTGTTTTCCTACCTACAACTTATCTTAAAGGGACTGTGTCAATAGACTTTTAGTTTAGCGCTGCACTGCTTTATTGTATTATATGTTTCCAGAGGTTTTATATGTTTACCTTCAGTGCACAGCAGCTTATATTTCGTGTTAGTTTCATTTTTGCGCTGACTGTATTATTTTACCAGTATTATACTGAACTAGTGTGTTCCACATTTAAAATGCCCTCTGCTGAGGCCGCTACATCCTCTGTTTCTTCCCTGGGGGTCAGAAGGATCCCATAGACTGCCTTTTCCTTTCCAATTCATCCTTTAATGGATAAATTGTTGTATGAGGACTGGGGACATCCTGATAAACTGTTTTCTCCCCCTAAAAGGTTTTAACTGCTTTAACCTCTGGAGGAAGGCTTCACCAAGAAGTGGGAGGTCCCATCCGTGCATGCGGCTGTCTTATGTGTGAATAAAAACCTGACCTGTCCCTTGTACAATGCTCAGGTGTTTAAAGATCCAACTGATAAGAAGCTGGAAACTTTATTAAAAGCCTCTTTTTCCATAGCTGGTGCTGTAGTCCAACCTACAGTCACAACTGTGGGCTTGTGTCAATTCCTCAAGGAACAGGTTAAGCAGATGCTTGGCCTCCTTCCCAGTGAGGAAGTGGAGAACTATGCAGACCTTCCACAGGTGCTGTGTTTTATGATTGATGCCATTCTGGATTCTGCCCAGCAGGCATCCCGTTTGTCTCTCCTGTTGGTACACATGCGCAGGTCCCTTTGGCTTAAAAGTTGGGCAGCGGTGCTTTCATGCAAAAGATATTTAGCTGGCTTCCCATTCGAAGGGGAATGCTTATTTGGGGATGACCTAGATAATTGTATCAAAAAAATTACAGGTGGTAAATCTACACTCCTACCAGTTAAGAGGAGTAAACGTCCACCATTCAAACGGTCTCTTTCTCCTTCCCCTGGAACATCAGGCTCTAAGCAGTGGTGACAGCCTTCCCAATCTACTTTCAGAGGAAGGGCCCAGGGTCATACCCAAGGGCAGAAAAAGGCTTGGGGATGAAAGCCTGCCAAGCAGAGACCCAAAACAATCCTGTGAAGGAGCGCCCCCACTCGGCCGAGTGGGGGGAAGGCTCCTACAGTTTTCAGGAGCCTGGCGGGAAGCGGTTCAAGACAAGTGAGTGGTCTCTTCAGTATCTCTAGGTTACAAAATAGAGTTCCTAGAGCTTCCACCAGCTCGTTTCCTAAGGTCAAGAGTTCCCAAAGATTCAGTAAAGCGAGAACCGCTACTACTGGCCTTAGATCGCTTACTATCCCAGGGAGTGATAGTAGAAATGAACCCAAATGATCAAGGTTCAGGGTTCTACTCGAATCTCTTCACTGTTCCAAAGCCAAATGGAGATGTCAGACCCATCCTAGATCTAAAGGATCTGAATCAGTTTCTACACATTCGATCCTTCCGAATGCGGTGGTTTCCACCCTGCAGGGGGGAGAATTTATGATATAAAGAGGAAGACTTTTCCTTTTCATGTGAAATCGCACTCAACTAGGGCTGTTAGTGCTTCTTGGGCAGTGCATCACCAGGCCTCCATGGCTCAGATCTGAGGCTGCGACTTGGTCTTCAGTCCATACATTCACCAGATTTTATCAGGTGGATATAAGAAGGCAGGAGGATACCGCCTTTGGGCGCAGTGTACTGCAGGCTGCAGTTTAGTTCCTCTGGTCCATTTGCGGCCTATATTTTCTGATCTGTGTCTCCCTCCCCTCAAATGAGCATTGCTTTGGGACATCCCACTATGTAATGAATACTCTGTGTCCCGTGATGTATGATCAAGAAAATAGGATTTTTAAATACAGCTTACCTGTAAAATCCTTTTTTTGAAAGTACATCAGGGGACACAAAGCTCCCGCCCTTCTATGGGTTTTACGTGGTTACCTATTGCTTTGCTACAAAACTGAGGTCCTCCCCATATGGGAGAGGTTATATAGGGGAGGAATTCTCCTTAATTGGGGTTAACCAGTGTCCAATCACCGATGGTGCCTATCTAACCCACTATGTAATGAATACTCTGTGTCCCGTGATGTACTCTCAAGTAAAGGATTTTACAGGTAAGCTGTATTTAAAAACCCTATTATTTAGCATCCCTTTCACCCTCACTTACTTTAACCAAACCTACACACTTTGAAGTTATATGCTCTCAGGGTCCCTACCAAACACGACTGATATCTGACATATACCGACTCCTGCAAGAGAATCGCCCACTCTCTTTGGAACCCCACTCATATATGAGTAAATGGTCACAACTTACACAACCACAAATCTCCCCCCCCTCAGTGGGCTAAAATATGGACCTCAACTTCCAAAATATCCTGATGTGTGGCGCAAAGAGAGATAGCATACAAGCTGTTAGATTTTTGGTATAGGACCCCTGAGGTTCTAAACCGCTATGACTCTTCCCTCTCTCCTCTCTGTTGGAGATGTGGAAAACACAAAGGTGATCACTATCATATTTTTTTGGCAATGGGAATTGATAGCTCCCTTCTGGTCCATGGTTGTGTCTGTGCTCCAGAAGATTTTTGATTCCCCCATCCCGTTAGATCCGGTACATCTTCTTCTAGGCCTTCCAATCCCTGGATTGGGAAAAGCTTCGAATAAGCTGGCCTCATATGTCTTATTAGCAACAAAAAGAGCTAGTCCTGCAAGCTGGCTATCCGCCTCCCCTCCAACTCAGGCCCAGCTTATACAAGCTATTAATGATATCTGCAGAATGGAGCATATGACAGCCATGGTAGAGGATGCTGTTGAGAGATTCAACAAGATATGGGATCCTTGGGACCGTTCTATACACGGTACTTCTCATTAACATAACTTCTGACATCCTACATCTGCTTTTAATTAACTTGATCACGTCGATCCCACCTCATGTCGCATTTGCATCTCGCATCTTTCTGATGACGGACATAGTCTTTTCTGTGAAATGGAAAAAACTTACCCCCCGACACCTAGACCCATTTATCCCACACACGACAGTACACCGCAGACGACCGCGGGGTAAGCGACGCCCGGAGGAGGTCTAGCAAACATTGGAAGCGAGATTCCACAAGTAGGCCGAGCAGGGGAGGTCCTCCAGGGAAGCAGACAGGGCGAGGGCACGGAAACGATCGAGCTGTGAACGAGAGAGAACAAGCATCGGCAATATCATTTGCGGTTCCAGGGACATACCTAGCTGTAAAACATACGTTAAACTGAAGGCACTTTTAAAACCAAAAACGCAGCAACGACACGACTGGAGGGGATCTGGTGGCACTGGTTGTGCCCAACCAGTGCCACCTGTGCCCATCAGTGCCACCTGTGCCCATCAGTGCCGCCAGTGCCACATCAGTGCCGCCTGTGCCACATCAGTGCCGCCTGTGCCACATCAGTGCCGCCAGTGTCACATCAGTACCGCCAGTGCTGCCTGTGCCCACCAGTGCCGCCTGTGCCCACCAGTGCTGCCTGTGCCCACCAGTGCCACCAGAGCCACCTCTGTGCCCACCAGAGCCACCTCTGTGCCCACCAGAGCAACACCAGTGCAGCCAGAGCCACACCAGTGCAGCCAGAGCCACACCAGTGCCACCTGTGCCCATCAGAGCCACCTCTGTGCCCACCAGAGCCACCTCTGTGCCCACCAGAGCCACACCAGTGCAGCCAGAGCCACACCAGTGCAGCCAGAGCCACATCAACCTCACCAGCTACCAGTATGGCAAAACAATTATTTACGGCCGAGGAGGCCTACCAGCGTCTCAGCATGACCGATGAGAGCAGCGGGGAGCTCTCTGAGTCTCTGTCCGATTCGGATTCGGCCTATGAACCCGTGACAAGCAGCGGGTCCGATACAGAATCAGAAGAGGAACGTGTGCCCGTGAAAAGAAGGCGTTCTGGCGTGGAGCAGCAGCCTACTACCACCTCGAGTGCAGTGCCGTCCACCTCCAGGGCAGCGCCGTCCACCTCCAGGGCAGCACCGTCCACCTCCAGGGCAGCACCGTCCACCTCCAGGGCAGCACCGTCCACCTCCAGCGCAGCGCCGTCCACCTCCAGCGCAGCGCCGTCCACCTCCAGCGCAGTGCCGTCCACCTCCAGCGCAGTGCCGTCCACCTCCAGCGCAGTGCCGTCCACCTCCAGCGCAGTGCCGTCCACCTCAAGCGAAGAGCCACTGCAACAAAGGCCAGGCACCAGTAGGGTGTCATCTCAGCCCCAAAGGGATAGAGGCCATGCCAGCCTACCCTATGCCCTTCAAAACCCCCTGTGGCTTCCCCCTAATTCCGGAGCAGCAAATATCCCCCCTTTTACCGCCCAGCCTGGTGTCCAGGTGAACACCGATAATTTTGTCATGCTCGATTTTTTTTATTTGATTTTCACGGAAGACTTTCTATCATCCATTGTGGCCCAGTGCAACCTTTACGCACAGCAGTACATCGTAAGCAACCCTGGCTCTAGTTATGCCCGTCCCTTTGAGTGGAGAGAGCTTACCATAGCAGAATTTAAAATTTTCTTAGGCCTAACTTTTACAATGGGTCTCACAAAAAAAAAACAAATGTACTCATATTGGTCAACTAACCCCGTCCACCACATGCCACTCTTCTCTTCAAAAATGCCAAGATCAAGATACCTTATGATTTTGCGCTTCCTTCACTATAATGACAACACCCAGTGCCCTCCCCGAAATGACCCAGCATTTGACAAATTATTCAAACTTCGGCCACTCCTAAATTATTTCTCAGAAAAATTTCCCCAGCTATATACCCCCGACCAGAATATTTCTGTTGATGAGTCCCTTGTAAAATTTACAGGCAGGCTTGGCATCAAACAGTTTATCCCCAGCAAAAGGGCCCGATATGGGGTTAAAATGTATAAACTTTGCGACCGAGCCACGGGGTACATTTACGCCTTCCGGGTGTACGAAGGGAAGGACACCCAACTGCATCCCCCTGAATGTCCAGAATATATTGGAACCAGCGGCAAAGTTGTCTGGGAGCTCGTTTATCCACTGCTTGGAAAGGGGTACCACCTTTATGTGGATAATTTTTATACTAGCTTGCCCCTCTTCCGCAATCTTCACCGGAGGGACACCCCAGCATGTGGTACTGTAAGAACCAATAGAAAAGGCTTCCCGCAAAAATTGGTCAATGAAAGGCTACGCCGAGGGGATACGGTGGCTTTGCGGAACCAGGAGCTATTGGCTGTCAAGTGGAGGGACAGACGAAACGTCCACATGCTGACGACAATCCACAATGACACCTACGTGGAAGTCCCAAGAAGAAACGGCCCAGTCCAGAAACCTGCTTGTATTTATGATTACAATTTATTTATGGGGGGAGTGGACTTTAACGATCAGATGATTGAACCCTACCTTCCCACAAGAAAATCCCGTCACTGGTATAAAAAAGTGTCCATTTATTTCTTCAGTTTGGCCATGTACAACACTTACGTAATTTACCAAGAATCTACTGAGACCCCCGTATCCTATCTGCAATACCAGGAACAAGTAATCTCCTCCCTTTTGTACCCTGAAAGCCCACCAGAAAATATTCGCTCTGATTCCGTGAGCAGACTCCACGAACGCCACTTTCCTGAAAAAATCCCCCCCCCGTGAAACAGGCCACAGACGTCAGAAAAAATGCCGGGTGTGCTCCAGAAGAGGAATTAGAAGAGACACCACGTATTATTGTCCCGATTGTCCTTCCCAACCAGGCCTCTGTATAAGCGAATGTTTCCGCCGTTACCATACTTCTCTACAATATTAGGGAAGTATGGTAAACGTAATTCTCATTTCCTGTAATTTTCCTCCACACCCCTTATGCCACTGCACTGAACCCGATTTACCTCTGCCTTCTCCGGAATCGACCCTGGCCTGTTATACGACCAAGCTTCTGCCTAACATTAAAACTGTACCTACCTCTGCCTTCTCCAGAACTGACCCTGGCCTGTTATACGACCAAGCTTATGCCTAACGCTGATTTGTACCTACCTCTGCCTGCTCTGGAACTGACCCTGGACTGTTTGACCACGTTTTTTGCCTGCCTCTTGGACTGATCATTTACCCTGCTATGCTAGTGGGAACACAGGGGTCTCACATATGTGAGGGGCTCCAGAAATGTTTTTCTGGATGAAGAAATCTAACTTTTTAGTTTTCTCATTCCCAGATTTAGGGTCTGGAGACTCGGAGGCTTCAAAGAGATTTGGGTGGGAGAAGCCTCTACCCCTGTCCCCATTCTTTCCTGGTCTGCTACTTGGACCATGTTCCTGCTTACTACCAGGACCAATATTTTGGCACTGCTGGCAATGTCTCTACGTGCACTGACCCTGGACTGTACAAGGACATTATCCCTGCCTGTACTATGGACAATATTCCTGCCCGCTGCCTGGACAATTCCATTCACTGTGGATGACCACGTCCCTGCCTGCTGCCTGGATCAGGGCTCTCCTCCTGTGGACAACTGCACTACTAAAACTACAGGTAATCTTTTGTTTACCCTTTGCTCAGCAGAATGTATTTTAGGGTGTAATTCATGGTATGTTCATGCTATGTGTTAGAAATATGAAGGGCCTTCAAAAATGTAATAGACTGTAAGGAAATTAGATGTGTAATTTATGCTCCTAGAACGCCTGAATGTGCTACTTCAATGTTGGGCCTCTGTATGTGGCCAGGTTGTGTAAAAGTCTCACACATTTGGTATCGCCATACTCGGAAGGAGTAGCAGAATATATTTTGGGGTGTCATTTTTGCTATGTACATGCTATGTGTCGAAAATAACTTAGAAATGGACAACTTTGTGTAAAAAAAAATGCGTTTTCATTTTTTTTCCACATTTTCCACAAACTTCTGGAAAAAAATGAACCATTCAAAAGACTCATTATGCCTCATAGATTATATGTTGGGGTGTTTTCTTTCCAAAATGGGGTCACTTTGTGGGCGTTTCCATTGTCCTGGTGCTCCAGGGCCGTCAAAAGTGTAATAGGTGGTTGAGAGATTAGATGTGTAATTTATGCTCCTAGAACGCCTAAATGTGCTACTTCAATGTTGCGCCTCTGTATGTGGCCAGGTTGTGTAAAAGTCTCACACATGTGGTATCGCCATACTTGGAAGGAGTAGCAGAATATATTTTGGGGTGTCATTTTTGCTATGTACATGCTATGTGTCGGAAATATCTTAGAAATGGACAACTTTGTGTAAAAAAAATGCGTTTTCATTTTTTTTCCACATTTTCCAAAAACTTCTGGAAAAAAATGAACCATTCAAAAGACTCATTATGCCGCATAGATTATACGTTGGGGTGTTTTCTTTCCAAAATGGGGTCACTTTGTGGGCGTTTCCATTGTCCTGGTGCTCCAGGGCCTTCAAAAGTGTAATAGGTGGTTGAGAGATTAGATGTGTAATTTATGCTCCTAGAACGCCTAAATGTGCTACTTCAATGTTGCGCCTCTGTATGTGGCCAGGTTGTGTAAAAGTCTCACACATGTGGTATCGCCATACTCGGAAGGAGTAGCAGAATATATTTTGGGGTGTCATTTTTGCTATGTACATGCTGTGTGTCGGAAATATCTTAGAAATGGACAACTTTGTGTAAAAAAAACGCGTTTTCATTTTTTTTCCACATTTTCCAAAAACTTCTGGAAAAAAATGAACCATTCAAAAGACTCATTATGCCACATAGATTATACGTTGGGGTGTTTTCTTTCCAAAATGGGGTCACTTTGTGGGCGTTTCCATTGTCCTGGTGCTCCAGGGCCTTCAAAAGTGTAATAGGTGGTTGAGAGATTAGATGTGTAATTTATGCTCCTAGAACGCCTGAATGTGCTACTTCAATGTTGTGCCTCTGTATGTGGCCAGGTTGTGTAAAAGTCTCACACATGTGGTATCGCCATACTCGGAAGGAGTAGCAGAATATATTTTGGGGTGTCATTTTTGCTATGTACATGCTATGTGTCGGAAATATCTTAGAAAGTGACAACTTTGTGTAAAAAAAAATGCGTTTTCATTTTTTTTCCACATTTTCCACAAACTTCTGGAAAAAAATGAATCATTCAAAAGACTCATTATGCCTCATAGATTATATGTTGGGGTGTTTTCTTTCCAAAATGGGGTCACTTTGTGGGCGTTTCCATTGTCCTGGTGCTCCAGGGCCGTCAAAAGTGTAATAGGTGGTTGAGAGATTAGATGTGTAATTTATGCTCCTAGAACGCCTGAATGTGCTACTTCAATGTTGCGCCTCTTTATGTGGCCAGGTTGTGTAAAAGTCTCACACATGTGGTATCCCCATACTCAGGAGGAGTAGCAGAATATATTTTGGGGTGTCATTTGTGTAATTTACATGCCATGTGAGAGAAATAACCTGTTGTGATGACAATTTGGTGTGAAAAAAATAAAAAATAAAAAAAATCTTCATTTTGCAAAGAATTGTGGGAAAAAATAACAACTTCAAAAAACTCACCATGCCTCTTACTAAATACCTTGGAATGTCTACTTTCCAAAAAGGGGTCATTTTGTGGGTATTTGTACTTTCCTGGCTTGTTAGGGTCTCAAGAAATGAGATAGGCCTCAGTACATCAGGTGTGATCAGATGTGATCAATTTTCAGTGATTGGCACCATAGCTTGTAGACTCTATAACTTTCACACAGACTAAATAATATCCTCTAATTTGGGTTATTTTTACCAAAGATATGTAGCAGTATAAATTTTGGCCCAAATTTATGAAGAAAAATTACTTATTTGCAAAATTTTATAATACAAATGAAGAAAAATGCATTTTTTTACAAAATTTTCGGTCTTTTTTCATTTATAGCACAGAAAATAAAAAACCCAGAGGTGATCAAATACCACCAAAAGAAAGCTCTATTTGTGTGAAAAAAAGGACGAAAATTTCATATGGGTACAGTGTTGCATGACTGAGTAATTGTCATTCAAAATGTGAGAGCACCAAAAGCTGAAAATTGGTCTGGTTATTAAGGGGGTTTAAGTGCCTAGTGGTCAAGTGGTTAAACAGCCAGCCGGTGCACTGGGTGAGCTCCCCCGCAAAGTGAGCACTCGTGCTTAAAACGGCACGCGGTGTACCACTTGCAGTGGTTCTCATTGAACAGCCAGCATAGGCCTTTTCCAGGGGCTGCTGACACTCCGGAGGGGGCGCCGGCTGGGGACTGAAAGGATGAAGGCCTGTGGGGGCACATAAGCAATAACCACAGGCTACCGTCCTGGCAATCAAAACAAAACTCCTTCCGTTCGAGGAAGCTGCTCAGATTTTTCACCCTGTGCCGCCACGTCAACCCGACGGGATTTGTCGATCGCCTCACGGTCGGGGGGGGCTAAAGCAAGGAAATCCATAAATTTGCGATGCCAGATTCTATCCTTGACGTCTTCCGACAGGTGCATGCCAGTAGGTGAGACCGACCACAAAGAACCACCCGCTGAAGGAGCCGAAAAGAATGACGGGCCCGACACACCCTTGTGAGACAGGACTGATTTTTTACGACCGTACCAATGTGTTCGACCGGCGGACCTGATGCGGCAGCGTCGCTGGATCTACCCCAAATCAACTCACAATCATACTCACTGATACGCGGGTTTGCAGCTGAAGAAGGGCAACCAACAGCAGATCCAGGAACGCCCGGTGCAGGATCGTCTGTGGGAAGAGCCGCCAGGGTGCCTCGATGACCCTCATCTGGAGGACAGTTGATGTCTGATGAGGCTGAAGGATGCTGGCGGAAGAATAGGTCCTGAGGCGGCGGTCCGGCCCCCGACCCTGAAGAGCCCGGGGGGGTGATGACAGCAGCCGAGTGGCTTTTGGAGCAGCCGTAGACCCCAGATGGAGGGCTCGCAGTGGGTGCAGTCCCACCTCCTGGACATGGCGTGGGCATCTCCCGCCCTGCCGGGCGCGGGGAGATGGTGCCGTGCCGCAAGCAGGGCCGAGGCTGCAGCGGCAGGCCTCCAATGGGAATCTCCCGCCCTGCTGGGCGCAGGGAGATGGTGGGGGGGAGGCTGTGGCAGCAGACGTCCGGTAGGAAGCTCCAGCCCACCCAGGGGCAGGGAGCTGCCTATGGTCAGGGATCCGGGAGGAAACAGGAGCCCGTCGGCCATCACCCGTCCAGCTGGGCGCAGGGAGATGAGGGAATGCAGGGGGCCCGAGGCAGTGGGTGACCGGCATGGGTGACGCTGCCATCCCCCACCCATCCAGGTGCAGGGGGATGTCAGAAGCCAGGGGTCAGCGGAAAGGGGTGAGCGGCAGGTGCAGCTCTACCCTCCCCCACCCAGCGGGGTGCGGGGGGATATGGCAAGACAGGGGTCAATTGCAGGGGGAGATTGACGGATGCACCACAATCCCCCACCCGGCCGGGTGCAGAGGGATGTCTAGGTGTCAGTACAGAGGAAAGGTGGACTGCAGTAGGATTTCAATCTCCCGCCCAGCTGGGCGCAGGGAGAGATGCTGGCAGGTACGCGCCAGCAGTGACAGACTGCGTGGAGGAAGGAGGAGGCTCTGGGCTGGCGTGCCCGGCGTCTGAGGACGCTCCCAGAGTGAAACCCCCACCCCCTGCCCCGCCGAGCACCGGCGGGGCGGGGGGGAAACATCCATAGAGGCAGCGGGCACATGAGCGGCGATCATAGGCGGGAAGCGCCGCGGCTCCCGCCCATGCCGCCGAGCGGGTGCTTGTGGGGGGGGCGGCATGAGTAGCCTGTACCGACCGCCGGAGGCATCTGGGGCCCCGGGAGCGGGGCGGGCGGGAGGTGTCCCGGACTGCAGTAAGCATGGCTGGCGGGGGGACCCGCCGAGGAAAACTCCGGCTGCTGCTGGAGGCGGGGGGGGGGAGACGGGACCAGTGACTACAGGAGCCCCGGGGGGGTGAGTATGAAGGCCTGGACGGGCTGGGGCTAAGTCGGGGAGGAGGACAGGTATGCCTCCTGGCCCTAGGAGTTGAGGGCCCCGCAGGTGGAGGTGAAGAAGGGAGGGGGGGACAGTTCAGGGGTGAGGAGGGAGAATAGCCATCCAGCCTGACCTTGGAGAGCTAGCTCGTGGACCCTGGCCAGCAGAAGATCAGTGTCCACAGCAGCTCTTCCAACAACTTCTCCGAATGAACTAGAATTCCCTGGGGGCACATGTTCCCTGAGCTCAGGCCCATCCCATCCCCCATATTTTGACCAATCATTCTCCTTGTCCCAGCACCTAGCCATGCCCCCATCAGTCAAGGCTCTCTTTCCCTAGGAGGGCTCAAGAGGCCTTCATCTTCATCACATCTAGATGCCTAAATCCGTGTGATTTGCTGATTAGAAATTTGTGTTACCAAGCCATTGAACAGCTGTACCTAATAAAGTGGCCAGTAAGTGTTATATATATATATATATATATATATATATATATATGTATATTATATAAGATAGTGCCTCTTCTTCATAGTGAACAATTGTAAACTATATAATAGATATAGATATAATAGATCCTTATAGTTAAGGTCCTCCGTCACTCTTATTCATTTTGTTGCCCTTCACTAAACTCTTTCTAGTTCAAGTCATCATTCCTGATGATTTGCGACCAAAACTAAGCTGCATCATCCAGATGATAATGAACCAATGTTTTGTAAAAGTGTAGAATACTTGATCTACCTCT
Organism: Lithobates clamitans; assembly: GCA_037952925.1. Classification (NCBI taxonomy): domain Eukaryota; kingdom Metazoa; phylum Chordata; class Amphibia; order Anura; family Ranidae; genus Lithobates; species Lithobates clamitans. The sequence continues at coordinate 313,778 of JBBGZY010001271.1, read as the reverse complement.
GGAAAGGATGCCATTTTAACGGCATGACAGTAGTCAGCTGGCCTTGTTAGCTGCGGCTTGGCATTGCATGTTATTGTTAAGTCTGTAATCTGTGACCTGTTCCTGGTGTGTCAGTATGGTACTGACTCTTTCTCTGTGGACATGTTCCTGGTGTCAGTATGGTACTGACTCTTTGTCTGTGGACATGTTCCTGGTGTCAGTATGGTACTGACTCTTTCTCTGTGGACATGTTCCTGGTGTCAGTATGGTACTGACTCTTTCTCTGTGGACATGTTCCTGGTGTCAGTATGGTACTGACTCTTTCTCTGTGGACATGTTCCTGGTGTCAGTATGGTACTGACTCTTTCTCTGCAGACATGTTCCTGGTGTGAGTATGGTACTGACTTTTTGTCTGCGGACATGTTCCTGGTGTCGGAATGATACTGACTCTTTGTCTGTGGACACAGTTCTGGTGTCAGTATGGTACTGACTCTTTGTCTGTTGACATGTTCCTGGTGTTAGTAGGCACTGACTCTATAACTGAATTGGTGTTTGCAGGTTTTTTGTGATGTATAAGTTTGGTACCTATCTTGTGTCTGCTGACATGTTTTTGGTGGGTAAGTATGGTACTTATTATTTCTCAACAGGTATGTGTTGTAAATAAATGGATGATAAAAGGATAAAATGGATCAAAAGGCTGTAGCTTTCAGCAACTAAACAGTGAGCAGTAAGGACATGCAGTAACCTCTAGCAACCAATTAGTGAGTGTGGACCAGTTCTCTATGTTTACAGTATTAACGTTTATTGACATCAGTCTATGTGCGTGTTTGTCTTTTGGGATGTTGGGGTGGACAGCAAAATTGTATGGGATGGCAGGAAAATGTTTGCCCAGGGTCCAATCAATATTAAAGACGGCCCTGCTGGTAGGTTACAGTGTTGTAGAAAACATAGTTTTGAGGTTTTTGTTGGTCAAGAGAGGAGCAGTGGAGAAGGTGGTCAGTGATGCATTTCACAATTATTTTTATTCCTTGCCACCCAGGGGTGTCAGCTTCCACATCCCATAAGCAGCGTCTGCATCAAATGGTGGATGATTTTCCAGGTGCGAAAACAGAGATGGAGAGCTTCCCAGTTGACAATTCATTGGGTTACTGGTCATGAGAATAGACCACTGGCCAGAACTTGCCCAGTGTGAAATTAGGCTACTGGGCTGCCCTGCATCCAGCGTGCTTTCCAAATGGGCATTTAATGCTGCTGGAGGTTTTGCTACTGATAATAGAATGTGTCTGTCCACAGACTCCGTGGACCATCTGACATTTATCAAAATGAATCAGTCCTGGATTACCAGCAGCTATGAAGCCCCTGATGCCAATATCACTGATTAAGACCCCTTTCACACTGCCAGCGCCCGGGCGTCAGCGGTAAAGCAACGCTATTTTTAGTGCTGCTTAACCGTAGTTTTAGCTGTGCTATTCGGGCCGCTAGTGGGGCAGTTTTAACCCCCGCTAGTGGCTGAAAAGGGGTTAATCCGCCCGTAAAATGCCACCGCAGCGGTGCTTTGCCGGCAGTATAGCAGCGCTGCCCCATTGTTTTCAATGGCAGGGGCGCTTTAGGAGCAGAGAGTTCACCGCTCCTAATGCGCACCAAAGAAGCTGCTGGCAGGACTTTTTCTGACGCCCTGCCAGCGCACCGCACCAGTGTGAATGTAGCCGCTGTTTCAGGGCACTTTGCAGAGGCTATTTTTAACGCTATAGCGCCTGCAAAGCGCCTCAGTGTGAAAGGGGTCTAATGCCCCGTACACACGGTCAAATTTTCCGACGGAAAATGTGCGATCGGAGCTTGTTGTCGGAAATTCCGACCGTGTGTGGGCTCCATCGGACATTTTCCATCGAATTTTCTGACACACAAAGTTTGAGAGCAGGCTATAAAATTTTCCGACAACAAAATCCGATTGCGTCAATTCCGACTGTGTGTGGACAAGTGCCACGCATGCTTAGAAGAAATTCCGAGACGGAACAACTTGGTCTGGTAAAATTACCGCTCGGAATGGATACAGCACTTTCGTCACGGTGCAATGTAAAAAATAGTTTATTACAGCGCACTCTCTTCTTCTTTATAATGTGAGAAGAATGAAGTAGTTTTTCTGCTCATATTCACACAGACGTCGCACAAACTTCTTTCATTATTATTTATCGTGATTCCCTCAATATATTTCGATTTGTCACATCTGACCAAATTTCTTTTTTGTTGTTTTATTTTTGTTTTTGTTTTTTTTTCAAGGCTGATTTTTTTTTTTTTGGGTTTGTTTGTTTTTTCAAGGCTGTTTTTTTGGGGGGTTTTACTCCATAATATTTTTGTGTATGTTTTGTGTGTCAAGTTACCACAACACCATTGATATCTTGTATTATTTAATCTTAAGGAGATTGCTTGGTGTTGGTGTCCCTTGTTAATTTCACATTGTATTTTTGAAATGTACCTGAATCCTCACAAACAAACTGTCCTTTTTGAAGGAAAACACACATAGGCGAGTATCATTGAAACAAAAATTCCTTTATTAAGGGCTCAGAACCAAACAAAGAGGGAGGCAACGTTGGAGAAACAGCAGAAATTGGCGAAGCCTTGGACCCCCAGGGCACACATCAATTATTTGACTGCAAAATTGGTGGCCTGAGGAGTCCATATGTAAGGGAGTGCAGTCTGGTCCAGAAGTCCCAGAGATCATGAAAGCAGCAGATGACATATGTGTCCCCAGGCTGTGGTACTACAAGAGCCTGCATCTTTTGCCAGACCAGACTGAGCCCAGGGCCATCACTCTCTGGTCTTCTTTCCATGTTTCCTTCCCGGCTGTGGCTCTGGTGTTGGAGATGTGGCAGGAGGAGGAGTAGGACCTGGAGGAGGAGGAGGAGGAGGAGGAGGAGTAGGACCTGGAGGAGGAGGAGGAGGACTATGTGTGAGGTCACAAATGTGGGTAGCACATGTTATTTGGCCCCTCAACCCCTTATTGAGAGCTTCCAAAATTAAGGACTCACACAGGAGTCGTTGGCCCTCCTCCATCTGCATCATTTTGCAGGCAGTTATGCCAGCAAAGTCCTCCTCCACACTGTGGGGTGTTCTGAGGGCCTCTGTAGCCTTCCAAAAGAGGCCTATGGCAGCCTCCTCCAGGTTACTCCTCTTCCGGCCACTTTGTCTTTGAAGGTGTAGGGGAGGGAATTGGGTATCAGGCAGCCTGCTTGGCCCAGCCACCTCCTGGCTGAGACTTCCTTGTGTATGAAAAAGGGACATGGTTTTAGTTTTTGCTTCATCAATCACAATCATAAATTAGTACTCTAAACTAACATCTAGTTAACATCATTGATTGGACAACCAGAAATATTTAGAGGAATGCTATACCTGGCTCAAGCTGGGCTCCTCCACATGTTGCTGCCTGGAAGGCCCAGGTTGGGCGTCAGAAGCCTCAGCTGGGGGGAAGGAAGCGTGGAAGGAAGAGTGGAGAGTGCTGGCCTGGGTTCAGTCTGACCTGCCAGAAAATGCAGTCTGTCATAGTACAACAACCTGGGGACGTAAATTTCATCTGCAGCTCCTGATCTCTGGGAATCCTGGATCTTCTTGTGCTACCTTAGATATGTACTCCTCAGGCCACCAATTAGGATCTTCAAATATGTCTGCCGTGGGGATTACCGTCTTCACAAATTCCAACAAATTATCCAGCGCTCCCTTCCTCTTTGTTTAGTTCTTATATTCAGGGTGGTTTATCTGTCATAGACAGGGCAGCTCCCTGAACATATCAATGAAGATTGGCAAAAAGTCCTTATCTTTCAAGATATCCATTTTTACTGCAAGACACATCACAAGATAAACCCTAATATCAGCCTAAAGTCTTCTAAACTTTACAGATCATACGTACTACGCACGCGTGTTACGCTTTATAGACAATGCGCATGCGTGAAACTCCGCCCGCCCCTGACGTTCTTTCTAGTCTAATCCCCGCCCCTTCTCATTCGTCGCAGTGGGGAAGAGCACATGGCGGAGACACAGCAGGTGTCAGATAATTACACCAACGAGGAGGAGGAGGAAAGCCCGGAGCCAGAAACATCCCGATCCAGAAGGAGATGATTTAAGGCATCAAATATGTCCTTTGGGGAGATGTTGGAGATGGTCGACATCCTGAAGAAGGCCGACTATGATGGGAAGTATGGACCTTACCCCAACCCCAATGTCAGAGAGGCCAAGATCATGGCGAAAGTGGTCAAAAGTCTGCACCGGAATTTAGGGGTACGTCGATCGAAAGATCAGCTCAGGAAACGGTGGTCGGACCTCAAATTAAGAGAGCACGAGCAGTACAGAAAGATCCGGGGAGTGCTGCAAAAAAGTAAGTAGTTGTGGTGTGTTCCTATTCTTTTTATGTTTATTACGTTTGTGCTGCTCCATGTGCTTTTCTTAAATGTTATCCAGTTTAAAATGGCAACTTTCATGTTCATGGGCACATTATTCATTCATATCAAACATTTTTCTTTCGGCCTAGAAAACACCATTGTTTTGGCCATATGCATTTGCCCACATTTTTTAGGGTCTACTTGTCTGAAAATAATTTGGTTGTGTAGATGGGTTTGTTACTAGAATGAAATGCAAACTAGATTCTGTGTAAGGGAAGGACACTCAGCAGCTGTTTACACATCTGGACGCTGAAGCACTAGTGTGGGACACAAGAACACCCTTTTTATTAGGGGGCCACACAGGTGCTCCAGTGTATACTATAGGGGTGTCTCCATCTGTGAAGCTTGTACAAAACAGGTAAGTATTGAAGCTTGACAAAGGACAAGAAAATGCAACATCTTGGAACTCTGCCAAAACAGACAATTGTACCCCACTTCCAAGCAATGTTTCATATTTATAGTTCTGCCATCAAATATCTGTGTGCTAAGTATACCTATTTTTTTTTACATAGGGGAGAAAGGACTCGGAGGACACCCCTCATCCGAGGAGACCAGAGACCCCCCACCTCTGGAAGAAGGGGAAATCCCCCCAAGACAAGCAGAGCAGGAGGAGGAAGACGTGGTGGAAATTGGCACCACAACAGGTGAGTGTCTGCGACCACAGGCTCAGGTAAGAGATGGATTCCGACATATTAAAAATACATGGTGTTTTTTGGTTTCTATCTTTTTAGGTAATCGTGATGTTGTGGATCCAGATCCTTTCACCTCGGAAAGTGCACAGATCCTGATCGGGGAGATCATGGGGTGTAATAGGGACTTGGAAAACATCAAGAAAAACATCAATGATGTTCTTCAAAAAATGAAGAACATCATTGATGTTTTAGGGAGAGTTTAAAACCTCTCCAAATTCCTTTGTTTTTTTGTGTGCTAAAACTTTTTGACATTTTTTGACAAATTTGAGAAAAGCCAAATTTTGAAGATGCACACAGTGTGTCAACATGTGCTATCTGCCATCACTGGAGATCAATGGACGCATTTTGGGGGTGCAACCCCTTCCTCAATAATAAAGTAGCTGTGAGGAAGGGGTTGCACCCCCAAAACACGTCCCTTGATCCCCCGTGATGGCAGGTAACACATGTTGGCATTCGTAAATTTGTGTACATCTTCAAAATTTGGCTTTTCCTGGGGTGACTTCACCCCATCAGAACGCAATATCAAACACAGTTTGTAAATACTTATGTCTGATATTGCCTTCAAGTTCTACCAAAAGTGAACTTTGTGAGTTCAAGATTTGTGTCTTTCTTGTTGGTTTTAAACATGCTTGTTTTATCTTAAATGGACATTTCTACTTTTTCTAATGTGACCCCAAAAATTGTTATACAACAAACATGTTGCTTTGTTTTAAAAACCTTTTCTAAATGCACATGTGATTGTACAGGTATTAAAAAGATTGTTAATCAAGAATGTGTGGATTATTGTCTCAACGCTACAACACTTTCGTGCTGCTCTAATTGGTGTTTTCTGTGACAATGGGTGTTATTTCCTAAGGGCAAAATCCACTTTGCACTACAAGTGCAGTTTCAAGTGCACTTGTAGTGCAAAGTGTCGTTGCCTTTAGTAAATAACACCCAACAGTGCTTTGTAAGGTTACACAATCACGCCATTTTCAGGACTCACCACATTTCTGTCAGGGTCAGCTAAAAGAAACACAATCAGTAAATGTCACCAAAGATTTGAGTAGTTATTTGTTTTTTTTATTATAAAAAGGTTTCAGACATTGTCTGGCATATTGATGGCCCACCTACCCGCAAAGTATTCAAGGTATCTTAGCCGGACATCACGGGTACTCAGGGGGGGCAAGCCAGGACGGCCACTTTCAAGCGCCGTCAGGGTTGTTTCATTTTGAATTCCAGCCTCAGGCCCAACTGAGCCAGCATAGTTGGCAGAATGTTGCCGTAAAAAGTTGTGTAGAATACAGCACGCCAGGATTATATGATTCAGTTTATACTCTGCCATGTGTATGGGTGTAAGAAATAGGTGGAACCGGCTGGCCATGATTCCAAACTCTTCTGGCTCTGCCCAGCCAGTAATTAAAAACCCTCTGTTCTGGGGTGAGGGTCCTCATCGGGAATGGCCGCTTAAGATGGTCCCCCAGCGCAAATGCTTCATCCGCAACGAAGACGAATGGGAGTCCTTCCACATTCTCTTCTGGAGGTGGCAAGTCCAAGCTGCCATTCTGGAGATGCCTGTAAAACTCGGTCTGGGCGATGACTCCACCATCGGACATCCGGCCATTCTTCCCCACGTCCACATACAGGAACTCATAATTAGCCGACACCACCGCCAACATCACAATACTATTGAACCCCTTATAATTATAATAGTATGACCCCAAGTTGGGTGGTGGGACGATGTGGACGTGTTTCCCATCAATTGCCCCTCCGCAGTTAGGAAAGTCCCACTGCTGGGCAAAGTGGGAGGCCACAGTCTGCCATTCCTGTGGCATGGAAGGAAACTGTGGAGTCAAACAAAAAAAAATGTAGTCATTTTACACATACACAGGGAAAGCAGATTAGACACAAAGATTCTTGGCCAACATCAAGATAACATTTATTTGAGGGAGTTTTTAAAGACCAAAGTATAAGGTACACCTATCAGATCCACCCCCCCCCCCTCTCATGGGCCATTTCTAACATTATAGGGGGGGACTCTTGGACAGGTAACCCTCTCCACTTCATTGAGAGATGAATGCCTAAATAATAGGTATTACTTTGAACAGCCCCTCCTTGGTTACACTATTGGCAGCCCACTGGACAGGTAAGAAGTGTCATAATACAAAGATATAAATACACATTGTACACATTTGAGCACATTTGGACATTCTGCTATTACCTATCAAGATAATAATAGGATACAAAAACTTTAAATAGTACCATTTGAAAGTATTCAGGCAGGCCCTTGCACTACATGCTTTGGGGAATTCATCCATAAATCTGACCACAAAAAAGATGGGTATAGTGTGTATGGGTTTGGCAAAGTCAGCAGATAGATGATTGAGGATAGATAGAGAATTGTTATCAGCTGACTTAGCAGTTGGGGGGAGGGAGGGTTAAAAATGATTTGGGGACCCCCCAAAAAAGCCTCTGGCACTCTGCCTGAATTTAAAGCACAAATCACATTTCAAAACATTTAAGGGGGTGTTTGGGGTAAAGCACTACTATGGAGCTGATAAAATAGATTGTTAAGTGACTACATGAGGTGAATATAGGGCCAGGAGAGCATGCTGGGGAGGTAAGTGAAGGCAAATATGTATGAAGGACAACAAAAATAATGACATAAAAATCCAGCATGCATGAGGACAAAGGGGACATTCACAGCATATTACAATCATGGTAATTAGGGAATGAGGAAAGAAATACAATATATTATCAAACATTAAATACAATAAAATGTGATATTAAAGGATAAAAATCTTACCTTAATATACTCCTTCTGCAGGACCTGGATGATGGCAGAACAGGTCTCTGGGATAATGATCCCCAGAGCCTGGGGGGAGATGCCTGTTGAGAACTTCAAGTCCTGCAGACTTCTCCCCATCGCCAAGTACCGCAGGGTGGCGACGAGCCTCTGCTCCGGAGTGATGGCTTGCCTCATGCAGGTATCCTGCCTGCTAATATAGGGGGTCAGCAAAGCCAACAAACGGTGAAATACGGGGTCCGTCATCCGGAGAAAGTTCCTGAAATCATCAGGATTATTCTCACGAAGCAAAGGCATATGACAGAACTGGTCATGCTAAAGCAGCCAATTCTTGGTCCATGAACTCCTACCCACCCTGTTCATGGACTGGACTTGTGTCAAGGTAAGGACCCCAACACCAAGCCCCCGCACAGCACGAACTCTATGAGGAGTACGTATACGCAACATGGCTAGAAAACGGTCGGCTGCTCAGAACGAAGTAACAGAACGCACTGAAGAACAGCAAGGCCTGTGAAGAGCAACCTGAAAAACAGTAACGAACGAACAAGAACACAATGACAAGAGTCAATGGTACTCGCTGCACGCACTGAAGAGCAGATACATACCCACAAGCACAAACTGAACAGCAGAAAACGATCTGAAAACCACGAGCCTGAAAAAGCGCGAATCGTCTCTCACCAAACTTTTACTAACACGAGATTAGCAAAAGGAGCCCAAAGGGTGGCGCGCTTAGTTCTGAACTGCCTTTTCTAGTCTCGCCATACGTGGTGTACGTCACCGCGTTCTTGGCGATCGGAAATTCTGACAACTTTGTGCGACAGTGCATACGCAAAACAAGTTTGAGCCAACATCCGTCGGAAAAAATCCATGGATTTTGTTGTCAGAATGTCCGATCAATGTCCGATCGTGTGTACGGGGCATAAGTGTTTTTGGGATGTGGAATCTCAGCAGGACTTCTAGGCTGTCTAGCATTGTGGGTGTTGATTTCATATGGAAGAATTTTTTTGGTGTAGGTTTCATGGGCACAATTAACAACCAAAGACCAATTTTTCCACGCCTGTTTGACAGGTGCATATCATTTCAATTTGTGACAGCAAGGCCAATTCTTGCTTTCATCAAAAGTACCTCTATAGGGTTAGGGCGTGAAGGCACCCACGACACCCAAAGACCGATTTTTCCACACCTGTTTGACAGGTGCATATCATTTAAATTTTTGACAGCAAGGCCAATTCTTGCTTTCACCAAGAGTACCTCTATAGCAGGGATATGCACTTAGCGGACCTCTAGCTGATGCAGAACTACAAGTCCCATGAGGCATAGCAAGACTCTGACAGCCACAAGCATTACACCAAAAGGCAGAGGCGTGATGGGACTTGTAGTTTTGCAACAGCTGGAGGTCCGCTAATTGCATATCCATGCTCTATAAGGTTACGGTGTGAAGGTGCCACCAACACCCAAAAAACAATTTTTCTGCATCTGTTACTTCTATCCAAAGTCTATGAAAGAGACACCAGAATTTATCCAAAAAATCTCTACTCTTGTTCCCAGTGCACTTTATTGTGCCCTCATCATACAGACTGGTTCCCCAAGCTGTTGCTTACATAATAAAGAAAGCTTGCAGGGAAATTTTTTTTGGCTTTATAAATGCAATTATTGCTGTAGCAGCTTCTACACACAGTACAGATGTGCCACTTTACGGATTGACTAAGGGGACCCCCCGGGGAATATATTGAAAGGAATTTTTCATTTTTATTGTTATTTTGTATTTTTATACTTTCACTTTAAGTATCAATAAATCAGTGCTCATTTAAAAATTACGTTTTTTACAAACTTTTTTTTTTTCATTGAGACATGTCTCCCAGGGCAGTACCCTGAACCCCATAACCATTGTATGCCCAATTACTTGCATATAAGCCTTCAAAATTGGCACGTTTTATTTTTACAGTTTGGATCCCATTGACTTCTATGGGGTTCGTTATTCGGTTTGGAACTTTTGCAATATTCGAAAGCTCTGGTGCGAACCGCACAGGGGCTTGTTTGGCCTATTCCTACTCCCCTCCTTCCAGGATGTCCCCTGGATGTCTTAGGACCAGGTTTATGAGAAAACCACTGGTAAAGGCATGAATCTTCTCCTCAGGTTCCCAACAATTTTCTTCTGGCCCATATCTTTCCCATTGAACCAAATATTATAATTTGTTCCTAAAGATCCTGGAATCAAGAATTTTCATGATCACAAATTCTTCTATACCTTGCACCCCAACAGGTGGAGGGGCAGGAGAATTCAATCAGTGGAAGGGTTTTCATGAAATGGTTTAAGCAAGGATACATGAAACATGATGTGAATCTTTGTAATTAGCTGAGCTGAGTTAAAATATGGAATGGACCGTCCCACAAACTTTTGGCCCAGCTTTGCAGATCAAACATCTACATTCAAATTTTTAGTAGATGACCAAACTTTGTCATCCACATGAAAGGTATGAAGTGATCTGTGAGGTCTGTCAGCAGCCTCTGTAACATTCCTGAGCCTCTCTCAAAGCTTTGATCAATTTCTCCTGAATCTCCTGCAATGTACTTAATCTGTTGGTAACCACAGGAATTGGAGTTGAGAAAAGGAGATCAGGAATAAAAACTGGATGATGCCCGGTGTTTAAGAAAAAAGGACTTTGAGCAGTGGAGCTATGTTTTTTAATTGTTTAAAGCCAATTCTGCCCCTGGAAGATAGTCAGCCCAGTCATCCTGAAGATAACTAACAAAACATAGAAGGAACTGTACCACAGTTTGATTTTTAGATGTTACAGAGGGCTTTAACACTTAAAGCTGAGCAGATGCTTTTCCAGAATTTTGAAGTAAACTGTACTCCTCTGTCAGACACCACATCATCAGGAGTACCATGAAGTTTAAAGACTTCCCAAACTATCAGTTTTGCAGTTTGTTCAGAATAGCGTACCCCCTTAAGTGGTACAAAATAAGCCATCTTAGTGAGAGAGTCGATGACCACCAGGATTGTCGTAATTTCTTTAGAGCGAGGTGGATCGACCACAAAGTCCATAGAAATGGACCCCCATGGTCTTGATGCAACAGGGAGTGGCTGGAGCAACCCCATAGGTGAAGGTCTTATTACGTGCACAGGTCAGGCACAAGGCTACATAGCTTTTCACATCTTTCTTGTAAACAGACCACAAAGGAATGTGATAACAGTTCTTCTGTCTTAGAAACCCCAAAATGCCCAGTAAGTATAGGGTCAAAGACCAAACTAAGGGCTTCTACCTGAACCCATTCAGGTACATAGGGACAATGTGCTTTTGCCCAAAAGCCATTCCTATAATCCAGGTTAATGTCCGGTTAATGTGTCTGCCTGTATAATCAATTGTTTTTCCTGGTTGTGCTTATTTCCTCATGATGGTTGAACCAGCCCGATGTCAAATGTTACAATGTCTTGTTATTTTTCTGTGTCCTCAGGTTAACCTGTGTGCTGGAAGTAACCAGGCTGTAAGGGTAACGTTTTTCTCACCATTTCTAGATGGGTTAATTCCCCCTACAGGTCAACCGATATAAAAGGGACAGTCCACAATCTTTGCCCCCTCAAAGCATATTTCTGCTCTTTTCCCCGCTATCAGTGCGCCTCCAGCTTTAGAAATGTACATGAGTGGCAGCATCCCAGCCAGCAACCAACATGAGGAGGAGGGCAGGCTGTACACTCACAGAGCTCTGCATTCCCTCCTACTTCCTGTCACACCATCGCCTTTTCAGTCCTCCTCATCACTGTCCTCCATTCTGTCCCCTCATCACTGTCTGCCATTCTGTCCCCTCATCACTGTCCGCCATTCTGTCCCAACCATTACTGTCCTCCATTCTGTCCCCCTCATCACTGTCCGCCATTTTGTCCCCACCATTACTGTCTACCATTCTGTCCACCTCATCACAATAGTTTTCACAAAGCTCTGAGAGGGGGATACAATTTTGTGGGGATCAAGGAGGGCGATGAATGGAAAACTTCATTTAATACCAGGACAGGACATTACGAAAACCTTGTAATCCCGTTTGGTCTTTGCAACGCTCCTGCAGTTTTTCAGGAAATCATCAACGATCTCCCCCAAGATATGTTGTAGCAATGTGTGGTGGATATCTCGATGATATTCTCATATATTCTAAATCCCTAGAGAGCCACCACACAGATGTCTCCCATGTGCTACAAGACTGAGAGATAATAACCTGTATTGTGAAATGGAGAGTTCCATCACGAACAGGTTACTTTTCTGGGTTATGTCATTTCGACTGGCAGTTTTTTGATGGACCCAGAGAAACTATCTGCAGTTCTACAGTGGCCTTGACCCATAAGAATCTCACATTCTTGTCTGAGGCAAAATGCTTATCTCGCAGAAGGGCATAATGGGCTCTTTTTCTGTCAAGCTTCAATTACATAGTCTCATTCTTACCCAGGACAAAGAATGTAAGGGCTGACGCATTGTCACAACAGTTTTCCTTCCAAGATGGAGTTGGGTTCCTGTGATATCGCCCGATCATATTCTGGCTACTGTTCGTACTAGTCTCACTTCATCTTTGGGTGACAAAATTCTTGCCGCTCAGATCCATTCTCCTCCCGAGAAACCTGAGAAACTCTGCACTGCTTTGCTACAGACTTACCATTCTCCCAAGGCAGCTGGCCATCCAGGGAAGAATCAACTCATTTGGACTATTTCTCAACAATTCTGGTGGCCTAGTCTCCAAACTGATGTAACTGCCTTCATAGCCGCTTGTTCTGTGTGTGCTCAGAGTAAGACACCGCAACACCTTCCAGTGGGCCTCCCACAACCCGTACCCAATAGAGAGAGGCCTTGGACCCGCCTGTCTTAGGATTTTATTGTGGAGTTACAGTGATTCTTCTGGCGGTTGACCGGTTTTTGTTAATGTCACATTGTGTTCCACTTAAGAAGTTACCCACGTTCAAAGAACCGCCATCCATTTTTGCTCGGGAGATCTTTCAGTTACATGAGCTACGCAAGGTTATCATCTGGGGGTCATCAGAGGTAGCCAGTTTGTCTCCAGGTTTTGGCAAGCCGTTTGTGCACAGTTGGGAATTCAGCTTTCCTTCTCTGTGTATCACCTGCAGTCCAATGGGGCCACAGAAGGAGCCAACCAGGCCTTGTATCAGTTTCCACACTGCTATATCTTTGACCAACTGGTCAGACCTCTTACCTTGGGTGGAGTTTGCTCACAATAGTGCCGTCAATGCCGCTTCTCGCTTACCCTTGATGTGCCATGGTGGTTCACTGCCCCACACAGCTCTCACCCCCCGATCCAGCAAGGTGCCCTGGGGGCTCTCTGCCCCTTGCAGTTCTCACCCCTGATGTGCCATGGTGGTTCTTTGCCCCACGCAGCTCTGACCTCCTGATCCAGCCATGTGCTATATGCCCTGTTGACTCTCTGCCCCTCGCAGCTCTCACCCCCTGGTCCAGCCATGTGCCCTGGCGACTATCTACCCCATTGTAGCTCTCCCCCCGATCCAGCCATGTGCCCTGGTGGCTCTTTGCCCCTCACAGCTCTCACTTCCTGATCCAGCCATGTGGGCTCTCTGCCCCCCCTGCAGCTCTCACCTCCCAATCCAGCCATGTGCCCTGGTGGCTCTTTGCCTCCCCACCCCCTCTGCAGCTCTCACCTCCCGATCCAGCCATGTGCCATGAGCCCTGGTGGCTCTCTGCCCTCCACAGCTCTTACCTCCTGATCCAGCCATGTGCCTTGTGCCCTTGTGGCTCTCTGCCCTCCACAGCTTTCACCCTCTGATCCAACCATATCAGCCATGTGCCCCGGCGGCTTTCACCTCCTGCTCCAGCCATGTGCTCCAGCGGCTCTCTGCCCCCACCCGCACTCTGCATTACCACAGCTATAGAAGTCTTATAACAACCTATAGTTGTGATGATGCACAGTGTGTGTGTGTGTGTGTGTGTGTAGGGGGGGTTGCAGAGAGCAGCTGAATTGGGATTAGTATAGTAAGAGCTCACCAGCCAATCCAGTCATGTGGTCAGCATTGCCATAAACATCTAAATTACCTATGTGAACATGGAGAGGAAGCTGAAGGGATTTTAATGGTGCAATTTTTTCTTTCTTAAAAATCAGTTTATTGTTTACAATCAATTAAAAAGAGCATAATATATGTATAACAACAGGCAAAATTTCTTTTTTCTTTTCAAACAATATAAAATACAATACACAGTATGGTCAAAAAGAGGGGGAAAAAAAGAATTTATACTACGAGTTCACAGATGGTAGTTGTTGCATATTAACCCAACATGTTTCGCATTGTCGCTTTTTCAAGGGATATGCAACTATTGAGTGAGTCATCCAATACTTTTAGCAATTCTACAAAAATAGAAAAAAGAGAGAAAAGGGTTTTTACATATATACAGACATAATATTCAATGTTATCACTGCAATAGATGACTATAAAGATATATGCAACACGCATTGTCGCTCTGAAGAGTCAAAAAATGGCTTACCCCCAGAATGACCCAGTAAAACCTTAACAGCACCAGCATGAGCAGGCCCAACCACGACGGGACAGCAAAAGGGCCAATTTGCAACCACAGGGAGCAAAAAGATGGAGCTAGTATAAGAATAGAAATTGGCAAATATTCCGTATAAATCAAATTGTATGTAGAGGATTGATTTAGGTTAAAGAACTAATAAGTTCAACACTTACATCAATGGGTAAAGGATTTGCAAACATAGGTGCAAAATGCATCAGTATCGGTGAAATGATGGTTATGAAGACTATTAGGATGGTTTATGAGTCAAGCTAAGTGTTGAACTTATTAGTTCTTTAACCTAAATCAATCCTCTACATACAATTTGATTTATACTGAATATTTGCCAATTTCTATTCTTATACTAGCTCCATCTTTTTGCTCCCTGTGGTTGCAAATTGGCCCTTTTGCTGTCCCGTCGTGGTTGGGCCTGCTCATGCTGGTGCTGTTAAGGTTTTACTGGGTCATTCTGGGGGTAAGCCATTTTTTGACTCTTCAGAGCGACAATGCGTGTTGCATATATCTTTATAGTCATCTATTGCAGTGATAACATTGAATATTATGTCTGTATATATGTAAAAACCCTTTTCTCTCTTTTTTCTATTTTTGTAGAATTGCTAAAAGTATTGGATGACTCACTTAATAGTTGCATATCCCTTGAAAAAGCGACAATGCGAAACATGTTGGGTTAATATGCAACAACTACCATCTGTGAACTCGTAGTATAAATTCTTTTTTTCCCCCTCTTTTTGACCATACTGTGTATTGTATTTTATATTGTTTGAAAAGAAAAAAGAAATTTTGCCTGTTGTTATACATATATTATGCTCTTTTTAATTGATTGTAAACAATAAACTGTTTTTTAAGAAAGAAAAAATTGCACTGTTAAAATCCCTTCAGCTTCCTCTCCATGTTCACATATATCTTTACTTAGGGATGTGGTGCCTTTATGTGAGGGTGTTTTTCCCACTTTCGGAATCTAAATCTATATCAATCTAAATTACCTCCTTCAGCTCCCACTCTCCGCACTCCTCCCTTCTCCCCCCCTGACCCACTCTCCGCACTCCTCCCTTCTCCCCCCCTGACCCACTCTCCGCACTCCTCCCTGCTCCCCCCTTGACTGTATAGGAGCTAGAATTACAGAGGAACCATGGGGTATTAATGCAAGCTGACAATACTGACTGTCAGTGAGCATTAAGAACAGACCTGAGAAAATATTGGGTGGTATACATCCACCATAAAATCGATTTGCGGCAGAACCCCTGAAGGCTTCTTGTGGAACCCCGGATGAGAAACACTGGTCTGTATAATGTCATCCCATTAACATTTTTCTCAATATCTTATATAGATCAGTTATCGAGTCACCGACCCTCACCTGAGTGATGGGAAAATGTATCCAACTTTATTCCGTATGACCCCAGACGATCGGGTCCATTATACAGCCCTTATAAAACTGTTGCAGCATATGGGGTGGAACTGGGTTGGAATATTAGCAGCATGGGACAGCAGTGGTGATGAGGAGGCCCAAAAGCTGAGTAAGATGATGAGACAACACGGGATCTGTACAGAATATATCGCTAAAATCCAAGAAGATTTTAAAAAAGATGATTCTCTGAATATCAACATTAATGATATTCTTGATAAATCAACAGCTAAGGTTGCCATAGTGTGTGGAACTGCCACAATGGACTTTTTTACTGATATAGCTTCGATTTTAAATCAGATCACATTGATTTTCCCACCTTCATGGTATAAAGTAATTAATATGAATGACATGAACTCTATAGAAGTCAAATGCAGCTTCATATTTCTTTGGCCACAACAAATGCCCATAAACGTCAGTATGTATCCCTATGGTGTCAATGTCTCCGACTGCTTAATTGACCCGATAATGGAAGATCTTTGGCTTTATTTTTTTCATTGTCTTTCCCCAAACGAAAAGAAAAATGAGCTTTTTTATTTAGAGCATTCTTTTTTGCCAGGATTTTGTACCGGTTTAATAGATGTGTCATCCATATTTACTGATCATACACCAATACCTTCCTATGCATACACGGCTGTATATATTCTGGCCAAAGCTCTACAAATCATATACTACATGAGAAGAATGAAGAAAACACCGAAATACGATGGATTCCAGCACAGAGTAAGTTGGATAATAAGTGTTTATATTACTCTGACCCTGTCCTATATTATATAATAATTATCAGAATGATCAGCCATCTCTCTCCTCTCTCGCTGTCTGAACAATCAGGAAAAATGCAAATTTGATGGGATATTTTTGGTCTTTTATTCATTTTTTTATTTTATTTTTACTAATTGCTTTGTATACACCATGTTAAGAGACACATCAAAGAGGAACTGCAGTCTGCACACATAATTTGTAATAAAAACATCTTTGCCATTCTGAAGCTTCCCTCCAACTACTTTGCATATTATTTTATATATACTCTGATTCTGTACTTGGCAAATATGCTGCAGAAATCTCCCTCCACTGAGTCTGGCTGCATCCATTTTAACTGTGGGCAGCTGAAGCTGCTGCCTGTTCACTTCCTGGATTAACACAGACACACAGAGGCACACCTCCAGCTCTGTAGCTTTCATTGGACCTCTTATCACTCATCCCCCCTCTCTTCCTGGTAAACTCTCATGAGAGAGAGAGCTGTGCATTATGTCATAAGACTAGGCCAATGACCAGACAAGAAACAAGAAGTGGGCTGTATAAGGGATTTACTATTCAAAGCTAAAACAACAAGAGCAGAAGATTTAAATCAATTGTTTTTTATTCATGTTTTTCACATATAACAGATCAAATAAGTAAACAAAATCTGTCGTATAGTGCAAGGTTGTAAACCATATATATAAAAAAAGGGTTGTCCTTATCAAGACTGAAAGGAATCAGAGGACCAAATAAGCGACACAGCATACAATGTATAGGAAAATAGTAAATGATTTAAAGTTTATTAATAGATAAAAATAGTCATAAAACTCCTCAATGGGAGATTATAAATGGGGACACTGAAAACTTGACAAACAACCAGAGATGCCAGCATCAAGTCATCTCTGGTTGTTAAATAAAATAAAATACAAATAAACAATCGTCCGGACGCCAAGGATCTATATATGGGTGAGCATACCACGACAAATGTCGTATAAAATTAAGCACAATTTATGTGAGTGATAAGGCATGGACATCCATATAGGGGTCCCTGGAAGGCTCGAGCCCACAAAATAAATGGGAAAGGAAGGGAAAATTGGAAAGGGGAAGAGAGGGAAGGGGAAAGGTGCTGAGCCTTGAGAGTGGACTGACTGTGATTAAAGGGAACCCGGATAGAGTCAAAATCTGATGATGGTGGAAAAAAGATGGGTGGAAAACAAAATTGTTGCACCAGAAAAAACGTTGCTAATTGAGTATAGAGGAAAATGTCCGTAGTTATTCCTGGTATGTGGCCAGAAACAATGTCCTGTGTAAAGATAATGGGGATAACACCCCTATCGTGGCCAAAGGAATGAGGTCAGGACCGGACCGTGATGCACCTGGTTGCTGTGGACTAGGGATAAGCCGAACACCCCCGGTTCGGTTCACATCCAGAACATACGAACAGGCAAAAAATTAGTTTGAACACGAGAACACCATTAAAGTCTATAGGACTCAAACATGAAAAATCAAAAGTGCTCATTTTAAAGGCTTATATGCAAGTTATTGTCTTAAAAAGTGTTTGGGGACCCGGGTCCTGCCCCAGAGCACATGGATCAATGCAAAAAAAAGTTTCAAAACGGCCATTTTTTCGGGAGCAGTGATTTTATTAATGCTTAAAATTAAACAATAAAAGTGAAAAATTCCTTTAAATTTCGTACCGGGGGGTGTCTAATGAAACAATAAAAAATATTCCTTAAAATTTTGTACATGGGGGGTGTCTATAGTATGCCTGTAAAGTAGCGCATGTTTCCAGTGTTTAGAACAGTCCCTGCAAAAAATGACATTTCTAAAGGAAAAAAAGTCATTTCAAAGATGTAGCTTCTGTTCTTCTGACAGTTCTTATATAACCACCCGGTGACGCCGCACCCCTCTGATCCATGGGGACTTCCCTATGGCTTTCCCCGTGATGTCAGAGGGGGCTGGGGCCACCCGGTTACGTAACAGGTGACCCTGACCCCCTCTGGCGCCACGGGGAAAGCCATAGGAATGTCCCCGTGAAGTCCCCAAGCGTCAGAGGGGGTGGGGTCACCAGGTGGCCCCACACTCAGTTATATAAGAACTGTCAGAAGAACAGAAGCGTCACACAGCGGGAACCTTCCATGGATGTGGATCGTCCGTAGAACGAAGAAGGGAAGAAGAAGCCGGAGGAAGATGCGGACGAGAAGACCGAAGGAAGAAGCAGAGGATCAGAGGAAGAAGAGGAAGAAGCGGGGGAAGAACAAGATGGTAGAAGAAAACCAAAGGAAGACCAGAAGAAGATGGAAGAAGATGACATTAATAAAGGATCTGTCAAAAAACGTCTCTTGTCTTTTTTAACATTTTTGACATTTTTTTGTGAAATGGTAGAGGTACATTTGTACCCCATTACCATTTCACACGGGAGGCGGGATCTGGGGGTCCCCTTGTTAAAGGGGGCTTTCAGATTTTGATAAGCCCCCCACCCACAGACCCCCACAACCACCGGGCAAGGGTTGTGGGGATGAGGCCCTTGTCCCCATCAACATGGGGACATCCTCCTCATGTTGAGGGCATGTGGCCTGGTACGGTTCAGGAGGGGGGTGCTCTCTCGTCCCCCCCTCTTTTCCTGCAGCCTGCCAGGTTGCGTGCTCGGATAAGGGTCTGGTATGGATCTTGAGGGGGGCCCTCACGCCATTTTTTTTATTTTGGCGCGGGGTTCCCTTTAATATCCATACCAGACCTGAAGGGCCTGGTATGGAATTTGGGGCGACTCCACGCATTTTTTTTATTTTGGTTCGGGGTTCCCCTTAATATTCATATCAGACCCAAAGGGCCTGGTAATGCACTGTGGCGGAATCCCGGGCCGTTGTTTCCAATGACTTTTATGTGTATTGCGGGACCCGACAATTCATTATAGCCGTCGCAGCGGCGATATCGCTACTACTTTTAAATGACTTTTTTTTCCTTTAGAAATGTCATTTTTTGCAGGGACTATTCTAAACATGGGAAACATGCGCTACTTTACAGGCATACTAGAGACACTAAAAAAATGGGAATTCAGTCAGCGCAAAAACAATAACCTATAGACACCCCCCAGGTATGAAATTTAAAGGAATATTTCACTTTTTTTGTTTTACTTTAAGCATTATTAAAATCACTGCTCCCAAAAAACATCAGTTTTTTAAAACTTTTTTTGCATTGATCCATGTCCCCTGGGGCAGGACCCAGGTCCCCAAACCCTTTTTATGACAATACCATGTATATTAACCTTTAAAATTAGCACTTTTGATTTCTCCCATAGACTTCTAAAGGGTGTTCCACGGCTTTCGAATTGGCTGCGAACACCCCAAATTGTTCGCTATTCGGTGAACGGGCGAACAGCCAATGTTCGATTCGAAACAAATAAAATCTTTGATATATTTGTACATTATATAAGAAGTGCCTCTTCTTCAGAGTGAACAATTGTAAACTATATAATCGATCCTCATAGCTGAGGTCCTCCGTCACTCTTATTCATTTTGTTGCCCTTCACTAAACTCTTTCTAGTTCAAGTCGTCGTTCCTGAAGACTTGTGACCAAAACTAAGCTGCATCATCCAGATGATCATGAACCAGTGTTTTGTAAAAGTGTAGAATACTTGATCTACCTCTGGAAAGGATGCCCTTTTAACTGCATGAGAGTAGTCTGCTGGACTTGTTAGCTGCGGCTTGGCATTGCATGTTATTGTTAAGTCTGTAATCTGTGACCTGTTCCTGGTGTCTGTATGGTACTGACTCTTTGTCTGTGGACATGTTTCTGGTGTCAGTATGGTACTGACTCTTTGTCTGCGGACATCTTCCTGGTGTCAGGATGGTACTGACAGTTTGTCTGCGAACATGTTCCTGGTGTCAGTATGGTGCTGAATCTTTGTCTGTGGACATGTTCCTGGTGTCAGTATGGTACTGACTCTTTGTCTGTGGACATGTTTCTGGTGTCAGTATGGTACTGACTATTTGTCTGCGGACATCTTCCTGGTGTCAGGATGGTACCGACTCTTTGTCTGTGGACATGTTCCTGGTGTCAGGATGGTACTGACTCTTTGTCTGCGGACATGTTCTTGGTGTCAGTATGGTGCTGAATCTTTGTCTGTGGACATGTTCCTGGTGTCAGTATAGTACTGACTCTTTGTCTGTGGACATGTTCCTGGTGTCAGGATGGTACTGACTCTTTGTCTGCGGACATGTTCCTAGTGTCAGTATGGTACCGACTCTTTGTCTGTGGACATGTTCCTGGTGTCAGGATGGTACTGACTCTTTGTCTGTGGACATGTTCCTGGTGTCAGTATGGTGCTGAATCTTTGTCTGTGGACATGTTCCTGGTGTCAGTATGGTACTGACTCTTTGTCTGTGGACATGTTTCTGGTGTCAGTATGGTACTGACTCTTTGTCTGCGGACATCTTCCTGGTGTCAGGATGGTACCGACTCTTTGTCTGTGGACATGTTCCTGGTGTCAGTATGGTACTGACTCTTTGTCTGTGGACATGTTCCTGGTGTCAGGATGGTACTGACTCTTTGTCTGTGGACATGTTCCTGGTGTCAGGATGGTACTGACTCTTTGTCTGCGGACATGTTCTTGGTGTCAGTATGGTGCTGAATCTTTGTCTGTGGACATGTTCCTGGTGTCAGTATGGTACTGACTCTTTGTCTGTGGACATGTTCCTGGTGTCAGGATGGTACTGACTCTTTGTCTGCGGACATGTTCCTAGTGTCAGTATGGTACCGACTCTTTGTCTGTGGACATGTTCCTGGTGTCAGGATGGTACTGACTCTTTGTCTGCGGACATGTTCTTGGTGTCAGTATGGTACTGACTCTTTGTCTGTGGACATGTTCCTGGTGTCAGTATAGTACTGACTCTTTGTCTGCGGACATGTTCCTGGTGTCAGTATGGTACCGACTCCTTGTCTGTGGTCATGTTCCTGGTGTCAGTATGGTGCTGACTCTTTGGACATGTTCCTGGTGTCAGTATGGATCCCCCAGATGAAGGCATGTGATCCCTGTGCCGAACACGCATAGGGGATGGGCCAGGATGGCCAGGGGACGAATGGTACTGACTCTTTGTCTGTGGACATGTTCCTGGTGTCAGTATGGTACTGACTCTTTGTCTATAGTCATGTTCCTGGTGTCAGCATGGTACTGACTCTTTGTCTATAGTCATGTTCCTGGTGTCAGTATGGCACTGACTCTATACCTGAATTGGTGTTTGCTGTTTTTTTTGCGATGTGTAAGTTTGGTACCTATTTTGTGTTTGCTGATATGTTTTTGGTGGGTAAGTAGGGTAATTATTATTTTTTAACAGTTATGTGTTGTAAATAAATGGATGATAAAAGGATAAAAATGGATAAAAAGGCTGTAACTTTCAGCAACCAATCAATGAGCGGTAAGAATGTGCAGAAACCTCTAACAACCAATCGGTGACCAGTAAGGACATACAGTAACCTCTATCAACCAAATAGTGAGTGTAGACCAACTCTTTATGTTTACAGTAACGTTTTAACGTTTTTTGACATAAGTCTATGTGCATGTTTGTCTTTTGGGATGTTGGGGTGGACAGCAAAATTGTCAGTATGGTACTGACTCTTTGTCTGCGGACATGTTCCTGGTGTCAGTATGGCACTGACTCTATAACTGAATTGGTGTTTGCAGGTTTTTTTGTGATGTGTAAGTTTGGTACTAGGGATGAGCCGAACACCCCCTGGTTCGGTTCGCGGCAGAATATGCGAACAGATCAAACATTTGTACAAACACGCAAACCCAGTTAAAGTCTATGGGATTTGAACGTGAAAAATCAAAAGTGCTAATTTCAAAGGCTAATATGCAAGTTATTGTCATAAAAAGTGTTTGGGGACCTGGGTCCTGCCCCAGGGGACATGGATCAATGCAAAAAAAAGTTTTAAAAAAAAGGCCCTTTTTTCAGGAGCAGTGATTTTAATAATGCTTAAAGTGAAACAATAAAAGTTTAATATTCCTTTAAATTTCGTACCTGGGGTGTGTCTATAGTATGCCTGTAAAGTGGCGCATTTTTCCCTTGTTTAAAACAGTCCCTGCAAAAAATGACATTTCTAAAGGAAAAACTGCTTGCGGCTGTAATGTAATGTTAACCCCCCCAGCCCATTACCAGGCCCTTTGAGTCTGGTATGGATATTAAGGGGAACCCCGCACCCAGATTTAAAAAAAAGGCGTGGGGCCCCCAGGCCCTATATTATCTGAACAACAGTATACAGGCGGTCCCCGGGTTACAAGACAGGGACTGTAGGTTTTTTGTTAAGTTTAATCTGTTTGTAATTTGGAACAGGTACATTTTTTAAGTGTACCTCCAACCCAAAAATCTATTTTTAAGCTTTTTGGATAATATAGGACAAGGTTATCACCACTGTAACATTTTTTTTGCTGTCTGTGCCCCTATTCAGAAGATTTCACCTCACTTTCTGACCCAATAACAATTGGATTTTGAAAATTTGGGTTTATTAGGGAAACAAGGAGTGGTGATAATTCATCAGTGGAGACACTGTGGAGACACCTTTTTCCCATATTAACTCTTATGTAATTACATGCCCCTGTACACACGAGCGGAATTTCCGTCAGAAAAATCTTGGATGTTTTTTCCAATGGAACTCTGCCCAAGCTTGGCTTGCATACACACGATCACACAAAAGTTCTCTGAACCTTCAACCGTCAAGAACACGGTGACGTACAACACTACGACGAGCCGAGAAAATTAAGTTCAATGCTTCCGAGCATGCATCGAATTGTTTCCGAGCATGCGTAGGAATTTTGCTCGTCGGAATTGCTGCAGACGTTCGGAATTTCCATCGGAAAAATAGAGAACCTGCTCTCTTTTTCTGGTGGAAATTCTGCCAGCAAAAGTCCGATGGATCATAC
Organism: Lithobates clamitans; assembly: GCA_037952925.1. Lineage (NCBI taxonomy): Eukaryota > Metazoa > Chordata > Amphibia > Anura > Ranidae > Lithobates > Lithobates clamitans. The sequence goes on along the minus strand of JBBGZY010001271.1, from coordinate 290,294 downwards.
ACACGGTCGCATTTTCCGACCGAAAGCTCACATCGGTCTTTTTCTGCCAGGATTTCTGACCGTGTGTATGCGGCATTACAGAAGAGAATTTCCCTTCCTAGGGATAGATTTCCTCTCACTTCCTGTTGTCTCCCTCCGTATGTAAGTAGGAGTAGTTTGTAAGTTGGATGTTTGAAAATAGGGGACCGCCTGTATATACTATACGGCCTGCCCTATACACTCTGTGGAAAATTGGGCCTTAGGTGTTGGTGGTACCAGAACACTGTAAGCCCTCAGTTACTCTTGGTGGGCACTGGAACTGGCCCTGCTGTGAAATATTATATAAAAAATTGTAATTACATGCCCCTATTAAACAAGGGCAGAAAAATTGGGCCTTAGGCGGTGGTGGTGGTGGTGGTGGTGGCACAACACTGCAACCCCTCACAGATTCTCTTGTTGAGCACAGGAACGAGCCCTGCTGTTAAATATTTGATCAAAAATTGTAATTACGTGCCCCTGTTAAACAGGGGCAGAATAATTGGGCCTTTAGGCAGTGGTGGTGGTGCCCTAAACCGAAAATATTCTTAGAAGCTATCATCATGAAAATTGTGGAGAAATAGGATAGTTACTCAGTATAATAGGATAGTCACTCAGCATATGCAGTCTTCAAGGGATCCCACATCCATAGAAAAATCAATCAGTTACATCAGCATCAGGTGCGTGGTAGCTGGTGATCCAAGACACATTTTATGAATGTGAGCTGATCAACAGAGTCTGTGGACAGGCGCACTCTGTGATCGGTTACAAAGCCTCCAGCAGAACTGAATGTGTGTTCAGAAAGAACGCGGATGCAGGACAGGCCAGTAGCTCAATTGCATACTGAGAAAGCTCTGGCCAGTGGTCCATCCTCAAGACCCAGTAACTCAGTGGATGTTCTGGTGTAAAGGTCTCCAAGTCTGATCTTGCCCCTAGATATTCCTGCACCATCAAATTCAGACGCTGGTAAAGGTTGCTGGAACCAATCAGACCTAGGCACTGAGGACTGAAAAATTGCCTAATGGCATCGGTCAGCCGGCCACCTTCTCCAACCCTCTTTCTGTGACTGAACAAAGCCTCAGCAACACGTTGTCCAGCACCAGGAAATTGTAACCTCCCAGACTCTGGAAACGCATTGCACAAACCTTTCTTCAAGGCCTCCCGAAGATGTTTCATCCTCTGCTCCCTCTGCGAAGGCTGGATAAGTTCTGCAACCTTACCCTTGTAACATGGATCAAGAAGGGTTGCCAGCCAGTAATGATCCCTCTCCTTGACACCACGAATCCTAGGGTCCTTTTGCAGGCTTTTCAGGATCAGGGAGGCCATGCAGCGTATGTTTGCAGAGGCATTTGATCCTGAGTCCTCTGGGTCACTAAGGAGTGGATCACATGATCCTCAACCACCTCCTACCAGCCACGTACAACTCCAAAGGTTGCTGGGGACTGAAAACGATCCCTTGAAGACTGCTGCTGATGCTGAGTGTTATCCTCCACCTCCATGCTGACACAATCCTCCTCTTCCTCCTCCTCCTCTTCTTCTTCCTGTGTGATCAGTGGGCCTGCAGGAATACTAGTATCTGGATAAAGGGGGCCTTGAGAGGTAAGGAAATCCTCCTCTTCCTCCCACTGTTCTGTCTCAAGTGCACTGTTCATTATTGCACGAAGCGTGTGCTCCAACAGGAAAACAAGAGGGACAGTATCACTGATGCATGCACTGTCACTGCTCACCATCCTTGTGGCCTCCTCAAATCGTGACAGGACAGTGCATGCATCCTTGATCAGTAGACACTGGTGTGGCAAAAAAAAACCAAGCTCCCTTGACCCTGTCCTGGTGCCATACTCACACAGGTACTCATTGATGGCCCTCTGCTGCGTGTGCAGCTGCTGCAGCATTGCCAACGTTGAGTTCCACCTGGTGGGCATGTCACAAATGAGGCGGTTCTTGGGCAGGTTGCATTCTCTTTGAATGTCAGCCAGCAGAGCACTGGCATTATATGACCGGCGGAAATGACCACAGACTTTCCTGGCCTGCCTCAGGAGATCCTGTAAGCACGGGTACCTGCTCAAGAACCGCTGCACCACCAAATTCAGGAGCCTGCCCCTGCAGAGCTGACAGAATCTCTGCCCCAGTGTGGCTCCTGTCCCCTAAGCAGACCAACTCAAGCACCTCATGGCATCTCTTTGCCTGAGTGCTTGCGTAGCCCCTTGAATGCCTATGGAGCACCGCCGGTTCAGAGGAGAAACGTTCAGAGGAAGAGGCCATAGAGGAAGAAGAAGAGGAGGGGGTGGAGGAGAGCTGTGGCAGAATTACCACTAGAATTTTGGAGGCGTGGTGATGGAACAAGCTCCAACAATACTTAACCCTGTCCTGCATCCTTCCCAGCTGCCAGCAAAGTTACCCAGTACACCGTGAAAGAAAGGTAACGTCCCTGTCCATGCCTGCTGGACCATGAGTCAGCAGTAATATGTACCTTACTGCTAACCGCCCCGTCCAACGAGGCCAAGACATTGCCTTCCACATGCTGGTAGGGAGCCGGAATGGCCTTCCGTGAAAAGAAATGGCATTTGGGAACCTGCCACTGAGGTACTGCACATTCCACAAATTCACGAAAGGGGCAGAGTCTATTAACTGAAAAGGCAGCAGTTGCAGTGCTAGCAATTTCGCCAAGCTAGCGTTCAGACATTGAGCATGTGGATGGCTGGGACCGAATTTCTTTGGACGGTTTAGCAACTGGGGTAGGGAAATTTACCTGCTAAAATCAGATGGAGGTGTACTGATAGCAGATTGGCTGCAAGTGCTTGGGACACCTATATACTTTCATTCCTCTCAGTGCAGGTTTCTGAGAGGAATGAAGGTATAGTGGAGTTGGAGAACCCAGCTGATGAGGAGCAAGGAGAGGTCCGCCTTGTTCTTTGATGTGGGTCTTTTAAGTGCTGTTGCCAACGGACTCCATGGGAGGTCGTCATATGTCTGGTCAAGCATGTGGTGCCCAAGGGGCTGCTGTTTTGGCCACGCTTGTTACGCTTCAGACATAAGTTGCAAACAGCAATGGTGCGATCTGCTGCACACGTATCAAAAAAGGCCCACACCAAAGAACTTTTCAAAATATGTGGGGAGTCAGCAGCGCTCTGCACCTGCTTAGCTCTGTGGTGTGATGCAATAGGGTGGCTGCCCTTAAGCTGCCCCCTGGAGGGCATCCTACCTTGTTGGAGATGTGCCTCCTCCTCCTCCTCTCTTCTATCAGGCACCCAAGTTGAGTCAGTGACCTCATCATCCTCATCATCCAAACTTGGCAGTATGCTGCAGTTGGGGGAACATGACTGCCAGTTTCTTGACCTTCTTGGGCACCCCCTCTCTCTAGACTCACATTACTCCCTTCATCAACATGGGTACCATCATCAGAGCCTTCAAATCACTGCGCATCCTCCTGCAGCATGTACCCAACACTGTGGTCGAATAGTTCAGGGGACTCCTCCATGCATGATGGTGGGGCTAGGGAAGGAGTGACTGTTGACATGGAGCCAATGGAATAGGCCGCTTTGGCAGCTGCATTGGCAGGCAAATTACTCTGAGCCTGGGTGACAGAGGATGAGAAAGATGGCTTTGTTATCCATTCCACCAACTCTTCTGCTGTTGTGGCTCAATAACACGGCCAGCTGCAGGAAAAAAGCACAAGCGTGCAACGCGGCCACATGCTGAGGATGCACTGTGTCCGTGACCAGCACTGTCGACTGTAGACACAGAGCCTGCTTGCCCTCTTTTAGGGGCCTGTGAGTGTCTGCCTCTCCTTGGTGGCCTTCCGGACATGATGGGGATTTTATTTATCAAAAAACACTACACTGTATTGTGTACTGTGAACACAACCAGGAAAGTAGTAGCAACTGCACTAGGGGTGCACAGTACTGTGTACACCAACAGAAGTTTAATAACAACTATGGGTGCACTGTATGTATTGTGTACACCACCAGGAAAGTAGTAGCAACTGCTCTAGAGGTACGCGAGTTGTATATATATTAAATACACTGCAGCTAACTGAATCACCTGCCTGCCAGAAGTATATTAGAAAGTACACCAGGAACGGCCTGCAGTGAGATCTAGCTAAACTGGATACAGTGGATATATATATATATATATATATATATATATATATATATATATATATATATATATATCCACTGTATCCAGTTTAGCTAGATCTCACTGCAGGCCGTTCCTGGTGTACTGTTTCTAATATTCTTCTGGCAGGCAGGTGATTCAGTTATATATTAAATACACTGCAGCTAACTGAATAATCTGCCTGCTTGCCTGCTCAATGAGACTCTCTCTCTGTTCACGCCAACAAAACACTACACGAGGCCGACGTGCATGCGGCCTGCATGCGGCCTTATATAGTATGGGGCGTGGACTTAGTCCCCCTGAGCCATGATTGGCGAAATGCACCCTGTCTTTGGCAAGTCATGCAAGTCATGGCGCATGCAATCATCATACAGCAATGCACTGCGCTCCCGCAGTGCATTATGGGCCGTTACGCACCGCTCTAATTTGGTGCGAACGGCCCATAATGTTTGGTTTTCGACGAACGGGTGAACAGCCACAGTTTGAGTTGAACTCATGTTCGACCCGAACAGAAAGCTCATCACTATTTGGTACCTATTTTGTGTCTGCTGACATGTTTTTGGTGGGTAAGTATGGTACTTATTATTTCTCAACAGGTATGTGTTGTAAATAAATGGATGGTAAAAGGATAAAATTGGATAAAAAGGCTGTAACTTTCAGCAACCAGTCAGTGATCAGTAAGGATGTGCAGTAACCTCTAACAACCAATCTGTGAGCAATAAGGACATGCAGTAATGAATGAATGTATAACTTGTATAGCGCTACATATGCAAACTAAATCGCCTCAAGGCACTTTGCCTCCAGTGTCCATCTGAGTCTTCAGAAGAGATGGGTCTTGAGCTTCTTCCTGAAAGCCAGATGGTTTTCTACCGAGCAGATGTCCGTGGGTAGATCGTTCCATAGCCATGGTCCTTGGACCTCTAGCCACCAATTTGAAATGACAAGGCTGCACTGACCACTGGGGCAAGGCTGCACTGGGGCAAAGCTGCACTGACAAGGCTGCACTGGGGCAAAGCTGCACTGACAAGGCTGCACTGGGGCAAAGCTGCACTGACCACTGGGGCAAGGCTGTACTGACACTGAAAAGGCTGCAATGACACTGACAAGGCTGCAGATGGACACGATAAGGCTGCATTGATGGGCATTTTAATGCAAGTTTTTATCCTTAAACTTCCCTCCTAAAAGTTTTTTTCCTTAAAATTCCCTCCTAAACTTGGGGTGCATGTTATAAGCCGGTGCGTGTTATACGCCGATAAATATGGAATTAAAGATGGCCCTGCTGGTAGGTTACAGTGTCGCAGAAAACATAGTTTTGAGGCTTTTGTTGGTCAAGAGAGGAGCAGAGGAGAAGGTGGCTGCCTATGTGATGCATTTCACAAATTGTTTTAGTCCTCGCCACCCAGGGGTGTCAGCTTCCACATCCCATCTGGAGCGTCGGCATCAAATGGTGGATGATTATCCAGGGGCGAAAACAGAGTTGGAGAGCTTTCCAGTTGATGATTCACTGGGTTACTGGTCATGAGAATAGACCACTGGCCAGAACTTGCCCATTGTGAAATGAAGCTACTGGGCTGCCCTGCATCCAGTGCGCTTTCCGAATGGGCATTCAGTGCCGCTGGAGGTTTTGTTACTGATAATAGAATGCGTCTGTCTACAGACTCCGTGGACCATCTGACATTTATCAAAATGTATCAGTCCTGGATTACCAGCAGCTATGAAGCCCCTGATGCCAATGTCACTGATTATGTGTTTTTGGGATGTGGAATTTCTGCAGGACTTCTAGGCTACCTAGCATTGTGGGTGTTGATTTCATCTGGAATAATTTTTTGGTGTAGGTTTCATGGGCACAATTAACACCCAAAGACCAATTTTTCCGTACCTGTTTGACAGGTGCATATCATTTCAATTTTTGGCAGCAAGGCCAATTCTTGCTTTCATCAAGAGTACCTCTATAGGGTTATGGTGTGAAGGTGCCACCAACACTCAAAGACCAATTTTTCCTGCACCTGTTACTTCTATCCAAAGTCTGTGGAAGAGACACCAGAATGTATCCAAAAAATCTCTACTCTTGTTCCCAGTGCACTACATTGTGGCCTCATCATACAATCTGGCTCCCCAAGCTGTTGCTTACATAATAAAGAAAGCTTGCAGGGAAATTTATTTTGGCTTTATAAATGCAATTATTGCTGTAGCAGCTTCTACACACAGTACAGATGTGCCACTTTATGGATCGACTAAGGGGACCCCCCAGGGAAATAAATTAAAAGGAATTTTTCATTTTTATTGTTTTTTCTCATTTTTATGCTTTCACTTTAAGCATCAATAAATCACTGCTCATTTAAAAATTATGTTTTTTTACAAACTTTTTGCCCTGGGAGACACATGTCTCCCAGGGCAGTACCCAGACCCCCATAACCATTGTATGCCCAATTACTTGCATATAAGCCTTCAAAATGGGCAGGTTTGATTTTTACAGTTTGGATCCCATTGGCTTCTATGGGGTTCGTTATTCGGTTCTGAACTTTTGCAATGTTCGAAAGCTCTGATGCAAATCGAACAGGGGCTTGTTTGGCCTATTCCTACTCCCCTCCTTCCAGGATGTCCCCTGGATGTCTTAGGACCAGGTTTATGAGAAAACCACTGGTAAAGGCATGAATCTTCTCCTCAGATTCCCAACAATTTTCTTCTGGCCCATATCTTTCCCATTGAACCAGATATTATAATTTGTTCCCAAAGATCCTGGAATCAAGAATTTTCGTGATCACAAATTCTTCTATACCTTGCACCCCAACAGGTGGAGGGGGCAGGAGAATTCTCTCAGTGGAAGGGTTTTCATGAAATGGTTTGAGCAAGGATACATGAAACATGATGTGAATCTTTGTAATTAGCGGAGTTGAAATCTGGAATGGACCGTCCCACAAACCTTTGACCCGGCTTTGCAGATCAAATATCTACATTCAAATTTTTAGTAGATAACCAAACTTTGTAATCCACATGAAAGGTATGAAGTGATCTGTGAGGTCTGTCAGCAGCCTCTGTAACATTCCTGAGCCTCTCTCAAAGCTTCGATCAATTTCTCCTGAATCTCCTGCAATGTACTTAATCTGTTGGTAACCACAGAAATTGGAGTTGAGAAAAGGAAATCAGGAATAAAAACTGGATGATGTCCGGTGTTTAAGAAAAAAGGATTTTGAGCAGTGGAGCTGCTGGAATTGTTTAAAGCCAATAACGCCACTGGAAGATAGTCAGCCCAATCATCCTGAAGATAACTAACAAAACATTGAAAGGAACTGAACAACAGTTTGATTGTTAGATGTTACAGAGGGCTGTAACACTTAAAGCTGAACAGATGCTTTTCCAAAATTTTGAAGTAAACTGTACTCCTCTGTCAGACACCACATCATCAGGAATTCCATGAAGTTTAAAGACTTCCCGAACTATCAGTTTTGCAGTTTGTTCAGAATAGCATACCCCCCTTAAGTGGTACAAAATGAGCCATCTTAGTGAGAGAGTCGGCAACCACCAGAATTGTCGTAATTTCTTTAGAGGGAGGTGGATCGGCCACAAAGTCCATAGAAATGGACTCCCATGGTCTTGATGCAACAGATAGTGACTGGAGCAACCCCATAGGTGAAGGTCTTATTATGTGCACAGGTCAGGCACAAGGCCACGTAGCTTTTCACATCTTTCTTGTAAACAGGCCACCAAAAGGAATGTGATAACAGTTCTTCTGTCTTAGAAACCCAAAAATGCCCAGTAAGTATAGGGTCAAAGACCAAACTAAGGGCTTCTACCTGAACCAATTCAGGTACATAGAGACAATGTGCTTTTGCCCAAAAGCCATTCCTATTATCCAGGTTAATGTCCAGTTAATGTGTCTGCCTATAATCAATTGTTTTTCCTGGCTGTGCTTATTTCCTCATGATGGTTGAACCAGCCCGGTGCCAAATGTTACAATGTCTTGTTATTTTTCTGTGTCCTCAGGTTAACCTGTGTGCTGGAAGTAACCAGGCTGTAAGGGTAAATGGTAAAGGGTCAGTCTGCAAGCCCCTGTGAGTGGAGACTCCTGTTCAGCTGCCAAAATGTAGTCTGTTACTCTGTTGGAGTGATCGTCCCTTTGGGGGGTGATAGAAGCCTAATTGGTGTTTCTGGAGAGGGTCTCAAGCCTGGGGACCTTTTGGACTTTTGTAGCTTTTTATCATGGATTTATTACCTTTATGGATTACTGCCAATCATAGACTCTAAAGGGCTTGTATTGCCTCCTGTGGATTATTATCTTAACGGACTCTTGCCTAAAAAGGGATTGCTTTATGGACTTGCCTTCTGCATAAGGTAGACACACTCAATAGATTGTTTGAAAGGCTCCATACAGGAATTGTACTGAAATTGCTTTTTGAGAATTGTACTGTTATCAGCAACTACCTCAGTAAACAATTTTGTTTGTTTACTTGCTTTACCAGGTCTGAAGATTCTTAAAGGGGTGCATGCACAGCATATCAAAAGAACACGCCTTGTAACAAAACAAGGGGACTGAGCTGGAGGAAAATTCAATACATGGGTCTAACTCAAGTGGTAGTTAATGTGTTGTTGCTAAGGACTTCAGTTTTTGTGTTAAATGCAACCAGCCAATCAGCCAGGAGATGGGTGACTAGCAAAGGTGATGGTTACTCTGGTAGTGAAGGGGGTTAAGTGCTTGGAACCTTTACTTGTGTCTGGTTCCCCACTCTTTGCAACTGCACCCACAACTTTACAAGTACAAAAGTACTTTGGTTGGAAAAGGAGAGGGAGCATTTCCTGCATCCCATGGCAACCATGGGGTGGGTCACTGGGAGAGAGGTGACATTATTTGCTGGATTGGTGAGGACTGGTACAGGTTTAGTGGTACCTGCCTCAAAATGCTGCACACCTGATAAGTGGTGTCCTCTATACATAAGGGTGTCTAAAGTGTACAAATGTCATCAGTGTAATGGAGTTAGCACAGAGAGCAAGGAGCTAATGGTGTGATTGCAGCCTGCTTCTAAGTCCAGGAGACCTGCCTTAATGTGGATTGTCCCATAACCACAGCTCCCAGCCTGAAGTTTAAACATTAACGAGTGCAATTCCACTTGTCCCCACAAGAGTGCCTAAGCCCCACTCACATGCTTAGAAATATGGTTGTCATTCCCATACCCCTTTTTGATATTCAATAAAGACTTGTGGTACCTAGGAAATTCCTTTGAAACTGGATGATACATTCAAAGCTGCTTTCCTGGAGAAGTCCAGACAACATCCACAGTAAGGCATCAACCTTACCATTCTATGACCCAGGTCAGTAAGAGATGATAAAACTGTAATCTGGCAAAGAATAGTGACTAACGTGCTTGTCTAGTAGACAATCTCTTGGCAGAACTAATTGTAAAATTGTGTATCTTTATAGCTGTGAAAGGCTCTTCTGCCTTTCCCAGATGATCGTGAGACAAATTTCTAAATTGTATGACTGATTCAGCTAGAATAAAACGGTGTTATTTATTTCCACACAAAAGTTACAAAAATACTTACAAAAGTTGTACATTCAAATACAAAAATAAATGCTGCTTCAAATAAGATCAAAAATATGAGACAAAGTTGTTTGCTTCAAAATATAAGTTCAAGATGTGTGATTAAGATGGCTGCTATTCCCTTTGTTCTGAGAGCAGTTGTCTGTATGCATATTTCTTTAGATGTGAAGAGAAATTGAAGGAGTATAGCAGAAGTAGTGACCATCTAGCCCTATAACTTCCTTTTAAATAAACTATGTTTCTTTGTTCAGTTTTGCTCCAAACTAACCACTCCCATATTACTCTCATTATCACCCCCCATCCATTCCCTTCTAAGGGTGGGGGCTAAGAGTAGAAATGTAATATGAACAGCATGACTTATTGAAGACAGAGCAAAAAGTGAGTTTGAAAAAAAGCTTGGCTCAGAGTACTTATATAAACACCCAGTTTCTCAAACAAGAATATCAGTAACATATGAATTCCTTCATAAAAATATAAATTTAGAACATCAATCAAAAATGATTTGACAGCTTCTTGAAATTGAGAACTCAGTTCAAATGTCAACATCTGTAAGTTATTAATTCAAAATAACTCACATGTACACATAACCTCTCATAATCTCATAACCTCAGGTATACTTATATGACCAAATTGAAATTTAGATATAAAGAATATAACATTCCCCTCTGAAATATGAATAATAATCATATTTCTTATACAAAATCAAACACACTTCATTCATATCACAAATACTCTGTCTTTGATCTAATAATTCCAAATGTTTTGTCATTTGTAACTGAGTTTGCAACTCCAGAAACCATTCTTCTTTTAAGCATATTTTGCAACAAATCATCACCTCTCCTGATTTCATTTCTAATTTGCTAATATAATGTTTTAATTCTAAACATTAAACATAACTGAAATATAATGAATAACATAATAATAATAAAAATAATAACTATAGGATGCGATAAAATATTTCCTGCTGCTGAAGTAATTTAAGTTTTTCCCCAAATTGATATACTATTACTGAATGTTTTTCACCAATTATTACCGGAGAACTCTGACCATTGATTAGCTATTTCTTGCAAATTTCCTTTTTTAATGATTAAATTCATCTATCTGAGACATCTATCTGAGATATATTGTATTGTAAGGGAAAAGCACTTATATTTTTCATAAGCATATTTGTTACATTTGTTCTCAACACATTAACACTTATTGCTACAATGTTACAATACAAGCCTTGATTTAGGTTTTCTGTATGTGTACAAGAGGAGAAGAAAGTTTTAACCCTTTCTGTGTCTGTCATGATCTGAAAACAGTTCAAATGTCAACATCTGTAAGTTAATAATTCAAAAGACCTCACATGTACACAATATTACAGGGGATCTCATAACCTCAGTTATACTAATATGACCGAATTAAAATTTAGATATAAAGAATATAACACTAATTCATTCTAAATTGGTATGATCAGTGAGAACAGGTACAGGATGATTAGCCCATTCCAGCAGATTCCTCTGCTCAGAAAAAGCTTCCCTAAATGTCAGCGGCTCCTTATTCCCAATGTTATAATTCCTTTCAGCTGAATACATTAAATGAGAGAAACAAACAAAAGGGTGAAGCTGCATCTTTTCTCCAATTTTCTGATTAAGTAAAGCACCCTTAGCAGAATCTGAAGCATCAACATCCATAATGAAAGGTAGTTCAGGATCAGAATGTACAAGTATAAGTCTGGAAGTGAAAAGAGTATTTGGTTTACTAAACACCTTCTGTACCTCAGGTGACCACAACAAAGGGCGTCCTTTTCTTTGTCAGCTGTGTAATTGGAGCTATCACCTTAGAGAAGTTCCTTATGAATTTTCTGTTAAAGTTCTTGCTGAAGCTCTGTGTGTGAATGAGATATTGAGGTTCAGTGTCAGATACAACAACATCTCTTCCACTCCCCTTCCTCTTTCTATTGGGGTACCTCAAGTCTCTGTCCTTGGGCTCCTCCTATTCGCTCTCTACACATCCTCCCTGGGCCAGTTGATATCCTCCCATGACTTCCAATACCACCTCTATGCTGGGTGTAGCTCTCACTCTCGACTCCTCAACTCACCCTCTCAATCTCCTCACGTATTACAAACTTACTGAGCAACATATGTAGCGCCAACCCCGAAGGAGCCGCTTGAGTAAATTTGGTTCTGTACTCTGCCCCACAACCCGAGAACAGCTTCAGCCCCTCTGGCATGCCTGGCAAACAGTGTAACTGCAGACACAACAGCAAATAAGCACACAATGTGGTAAACCAGAAAGCTGAACAGTAATAATTAGGGTTGTGCTGATACTGATTATTTGCAGGAGTACTTGTACTTGTGCAAATGCTCCCGATGCCTAAGAAGGATACAGGGGGCACTCAGGAACAATCAGTGTAGCAGCAAGGGAGGTTACAATCATTGATCTCCCTGTGTGGCTTTCAATAAAGCAGCTGAAAGCCACGGTGGGGAGAGGAGGGAAAGTACACAGGGAGATTGGTGATTATGCCTTCCCCCGCCACCGCACCGATTGTTCCTGAGTGTCCCCTGTATTCTTCTCTGGCTCCCCTCTGTGTTCCTCTGTGCACTCCTCCAGTTCCCCCCCATCCTCCTCTGGTCCCCTTTTCTGTGCTCTCTGCCCCCCCCCACCTCTGGTCTGACGCCCTCTGTGCAATCTTCAGTCCCCCCCTCCTCCTCTAGTCCGCTCTGCCTCCGTCCGCTCTCTGGTCCCCCCTCCTCCTTCGGTCCACTCCCCCTCTGTCACTTACCAGCTCCTTCCTTTTCCGAATGAACAGAGTCAGTGATTCAGACTTCAGTTTATGAATGGAGATGAGCCTCTGTCTCCTCTTCATTCATCTTCCGTGAAGCTGAGGCTGCTGGGAAAGGGACTGGGGAATATCTATCCTCAATATTTAGACCCCTGACATCTCACCAAAGCCCCTCTACCCTAAGAAGAATAAAAAAAAAGGAAAAAACCATTGTAATAAATAAATATTCTAAAGTAAAATTGTAACAATAAAAATAAATAATAAAAAATAAAACAAAATAAACACAGTCTGACACTGACTGCCCCCCCCCCCCCAAACAAAAAGAAAGCATTGTGTATATATATATATATATATATATATATATATATATATATATATATATATATATATATATATATATATATATATATATATATAGTAAAAAAATAATTAAAAAATCTACTGCCTGTGCAGCATATTAGTACCACTGTCACATGACATTAAAAAAAGTATTGATAATCGGTATCGGCGAGTACTTAAAAAAAGTATTGGTACTTGTACTCGGTCTTAAAGAAGTGGTATCTGGGCAACCCTAGTAATAATATATAACAGAATAGCACTGAAACAGATGCAAATTACAACCAACACAGTTTTAAACTAACGTGACCTATGTGCACAGGCATAAAGGGGGAACAGAGACAGTTTGTTAATGGCCAATCTGTCTCCCTAAAATCCTGAGCCCACGGGTCCTGAAAGTTTATGTGTTATACAATATTCAAACCCTGTCAACTTGTGTTTTGAAAGTCAGAGTTCCTCATTAACGAGTACAAGTGTTTTGCACTGAGTCCTTAGCTAAGTAAAGAAGAAACGTGACAGTCCTCACATTGGGGGTATCTTCAGCTAGGCCCAAAGAAATCTCTATGCAAAGAAGCTAAAGAATAAAGGACAACTGATGGAAGGTGTCTCTTGGGGAAGGCTCTGACAAGAAGACAGGGTACAGGTGTCTGTATGCAGTCTCAAGGAAATAATTTGCACAGAATGGGCTATCGCCCAATCACCAATCCAGCATAACCAGGAGTAGACACACGGGACACACTCTTTGAGACTGGCAACCCGGCAGTAGGAAGGCACAGCGATGTCTGTTCAAACCACCCACATGACCGGTGGAGCCCCTGAGGTGATGGGTCTGCTTCTGACCAATGAGCTGTTAGCCAGGAATGGTCACTCTGCTGGAGAACTGGTAGCACCCTTTCCTTTTTGCCTTTGTGGTCTCTCTCTTGCATGCTGGGGTGGGTAGTTTCCATCTCTAGGGATTGCTATGGGGCTGCTGGTGATGGGGACTACATGTCCCAGGATGCCTTGCTGCTCCTGCAGTCTTCCAGGTAATTGTCTCCCTTCCTCCTACCAAATGAAAAACAGGGGAGGGAGCAAGGCGGGTGGCAGTGTCAGTGAGGAGAGGAAGGGGATGAAAACCCCTGAAGCAGCTTGACAGGCTCTCTCCCCCTGAGAGCCTGTCTGTGTGTATCTTCACAGGAGGTGCAGAGCCGTGGGTGGCTGAGCGGCACCGGCTACACATATCAATATGGATGTCACACCACTTCCTCAAACTCAATCTTTCTAAAACTGAGCTTGTAATATTTCCTCCTCCCCAAGCTCCTCCCCATGACTTTACCATTGAAATCAACAGCACAACCATTGATCCCTCCTCACATGCCAGGGTGCTGGGTGTAATCCTAGGCTCTGACCTTTCCTTCAGCCCCCACATCCAATCACTGGATAAATCTTGCTGCCTTAACCTCCGCAACATTTCCAGAATTCGTCCCTTCCTGACTAACGACACCACAAAACAACTTTTTCACTCCTTGGTTATATCCTCGACTTGACTACTGCAACTCCCTTCTAACTGGCCAACCTTTACTTCAGTCTAATGCTGCTGCTAAACTAACATACCCTACTAACCAATCTGTGACTGCTGCCCCTCTCTGCCATTCTCTTCACTGGCTACCCCTACCCCACCGTGTAATATTCAAAATACTAACCACAGCACTTAAGGCCATCCACAACATCGCCCCCAGCTCCATCACCAACCTCATCTGCAGATATCGCCCAAATCGTTATCTCCGCTCATTCCAAGACCTCCTACTCTCTAGATCCCTTGTTACTTCCTCCCATGCTCACCTCCAGAACTTCTCCAGAACCTCTCCCATCCTCTGGAACTCCCTGCTCCAGTATGTCCGATCAGCCCCTACCCTGTCCTTCTTTAGCAGATCCCTGAAAACCCACTTATTCAGGGAAGCCCACCCCACCTCTACCTAAGAACTGAACCCGAGTCACCTCTATCAGATCATATCCACAGCTATTACCTTTTGTACCACCTCCCCCTCCCTTTAGATTGTAATTTCCATGAGCAGGGCCCTCTTATTCCGTCTGTATTGAATTGTATTGTAATTGTACTGTCCCCCTTTATATTGTAAAGCACTGTGCTAACTGTTGTATCCAGGCCTCATCATCCGAAGAAACAAGGTTTTGCCTGTAAAGTCTCTCCTTGGAGGACTGGGCTCTGAGAAACCAGGCTTGGTGTACTATTAACAGTGGCACGAAAGTTCTGGCAGAGTCTTTTACAGGACCAGGTAAGAGGTTTCTCTGAGTAGGAACCCAAAAAACCCTGAAGGTTGGCACAACGCTACCAGCCGTCATGGGTGAAGGCTGGAAACTGTCTGTTTTCAGCAGTTCCTGCGGCGGGGACAGATAAGAGAAGTTAGTCCTATATATATTTCATATGGATTTCTTCAGAGAGTAGTTGCATGTCTTACCTGGTTCTGCCACCAGAGAGAGTAAAGAGCAACCTGGTGTTTACTTACGTGCCTTTCCAGGATACACACTCAGTGAAGCCAGTCTCCAGACCGTTCACCTCCTCCGCTGCAAGCTCTGCCACAGGTGATGAAATACAAGGGGGGTCCCATGTAGTCTGAGGGTCCAGCGGGCACTCTACGATGGACCTCTTCCCCCCATCCTCATCGATATGATGGTCCTACGCGCGCGCAAGGGGCACGCTTTTACAGCTCCAGGCAGAGAACAGAGGGAGGGCGTGGTTGCGCAGGCGCCAGGCTACTAATTTAAAGCCCAGAGCGTCAGAGCTCTGTTAACAGGTGGACGCAGAGTGTGGGCAGTAAGCATCCTAAGTGGTCAGATCCAGGCTAACCTAAGACACCTACTCAGCATCAGGTTGTGCAGTATTAAGCATATATGTGTATTGTGAGACTTTTAGCACAACAGTGATTGCATATGTACTAGTACCTCTGCTTTGTAGCTTTGGACTATGTCTCCTCGTCTCAGGTCTCAGGGGGAGGTAACAAAGGCACAAGAACGTCACTTCCTAGGTCTAGGGGTCCTAAAGATGCCAGTAGATTACCACCCCCCCTGCAAGACTGGAGCCAGTCTCACAGGATGAGCCAGTGCCCCTGTCAGGTTTTGCAGCCTCTCCCAATGTTGCAGCCCAGCGTATGTCACGGAGGATTCCCCTAAGGCTACATTGGAAGGTTTTGAAGGAAGGATTATGAATTTTATTTCAGCTTCCTTACAAGATAACAGGAAAAGGGGTAGATCCCCTCCCTCTACTGCACTTTCTATTTCAGATGATTCTTCTGACAATGAGGAGAGATCCCTATCCAGGGATAGGGATCAAGAGCAGTCGGAGGATTCAGAGGAGGAGGAGGGAGTTTCCTCCTCTCAGGCACTCAAGAGGCAGGTCCAGTATTACACTGAGTTGGTGCGTTCCACATTCAGAATGCCCTCTGCTGAAGCCGCCAAATCCTCTGTTTCTTCCTTGGGGGTCAGAAAGATCCCACAGACTGCTTATTCCTTTCCAATTCATCCTTAATGGATAAATTGTTGTATGAGGACTGGGGACATCCCGATAAACTGTTTTCTCCTCCTAAAAGGTTTTCTATGCTTTATCCTTTGGAGGAAAGCTTCACCAAGAAGTGGGAGGTCCCATACGTGGATGCAGCTGTCTCTCGTGTGAGCAAAAACCTGACCTGTCCTCTGGACTATGCTCAGGTGTTTAAGGATCCAACTGATAAGAAGAACCACGCTGTCTTCAAGACAGTAAAACATTTGGAAAGCCTAGGTTGGATAATCAACCTAGAAAAGTCTTCCTTGCAACCTTCAACAAGGTTGGAATATCTGGGCATGATCATAGACACTGCTCAAGGCAGAGTGTTTCTACCAGAGCCAAAGGTCAAGGCCATAAAAGCTCTAGTCCGCCTAGTGTTAAGCAAAAGGAGTCCATCCATTCAGCTATGTATGAGACTGTTAGGAAAGATGGTCGCCTCTTTCGAGGCTGTTCCATTTGCCCATTTTCACTCAAGGCCTCTGCAGAGAAGCATCCACGCAGCTTGGAACAAGAAGCCTTATGCCTTGGATCTTCCTATGTGCCTATCCCCAAGGATACGCAAAAGCCTCAATTGGTGGTTACGAACCAGAGATCTTTTAAAAAGGCAAAGCCTGTCTTCCACTACCATGGAAAATCGTAACCACGGATGCCAGGCTGACAGGCTGGGGAGCAGTTCTGGAAGAAGCATGCACGCAGGGAAGATGGTCCGTGACCGAAAGGCGCTTGCCCATCAATATTCTAGAAATTCAGGCAATTTACTTGGCCCTCATGGACTGGTTTTACAGGCTACAAGGTCATCCTATTCGGATACAGTCCGACAATGCCACGGCAGTGGCTTACATCAATCACCAGGTGGCACTAGAAGTCTGGATGCCCAAATTGAGGTGAATCACATTCTTGCATGGGCAGAAAGCCATGTTCCATGCCTGTCTGCGATATTCATCCCAGGGTGGAAAATTGGCAAGCGGATTTTTTAAGCCACCAGCAACTATGCCCAGAAGAAAGATCTCTACACCCCGACATATTTCAGATCATATGTGACAAGTGGGGTACCCCAGATGTAGATCTGTTCGCGTCCAGATTCAACAAGAAACTGGACAAACTTGTGTCAAGAACAAAGGATGTACTTGCTCAGGGTTCAGATGCTCTGACAATTCCATGGGATCAGTACAATCTAATCCATGCCTTCCCTCCAAATCCGCTTCTTCCGCGGTTCCTGGGGAGAGTCAAAAGGGAAGCAAAGTCGGTCCTTTTAGTAGCCCCGGCTTGGCCCAGACGACCTTGGTATGCAGAGATCGTAAAGATGGCAGTGGGCAGGCCTTGGGTCCTCCCACTCCGGCCAGATCTACTCTCAAAGGGTCCGATTTACCACCCTGCTTTACGAAATCTAAATTTAACGGTTTGGATGCTGAAACCCATATTTTAAAAGACCGTGGGCTCTCGGAGTCAGTCCTTTCCACCCTGGTCAATGCCAGAAAGCCGGCCTCCAGGCTTATTTACTACAAAATCTGGAAGGCATATGTTTCCTGCTGCGAACCCAGGGGATGGCATCCTAGAAAGTATGTCATTAGTATTAGTATGTCATTAGCAGGATCTTGACCTTTCTTCAGTCAGGCCTAGAGATGAAATTGGCCTTGAGAACTATCAAAGTCCAAATTTCGGCTTTGTCTGTATTTTTTCAGAAGCCAATTGCTTCACATTCCCTTGTCCGGACCTTTGTTCAGGGGGCACTGCGATTGAATCCGCCAGTCAAACCTCCATTATGCCCATGGGATCTGAATTTGGTGTTGTCTGCAATACAGGGACAATCCTTTGAACCATTGCACCATGCTCCTTTAGCACTTTTGACAAAAAAATTAGTCTTCTTGATAGCCATATCCTCTGCTAGGAGAGTATCAGAGTTGGCAGCTCTTTCTTGCAAAGAGCCGTATTTGATTATTCACAAGGACAGAGTAGTTATGCCTCCTCATCGGTCCTTCCTACCCATGGTTTCTGGATTCCATTTTAATCAAGATGTGATCCTACCATCCTTTTTTCCAGATCTGCGGTCCACGGAAGAAGAATCTTTACACAGACTTGATGTGGTAATAGCAATCAGCATCTATCTGCAGGCAACTGCTCAGATATGGAAAACTGATTGTTTGTTCATCCTGCCAGAGGGCCCGGCAGCTTTGAAATCCACTCTTTCTAGATGTTATTTTTAAGGCTTATGGTATAAAGAGGAAGACTCTTCCTTTTCATGTGTTTTCAGGGTTGTTAGTGCTTCTCGGGCAGTGCATCACCAGGCCTCCATGGCTCAGATCTGTAAGGCTGCAACTTGGTCTTCAGTCCATACATTCACCAGATTCTATCAGGTGGATGTAAGAGGGCAAGAGGATGCCGCCTTCGGGTACAGTGTACTGCAGGCTGCAGTTTAGTTCCTCTGGTCCCTTTGCGGTCTATGTTTCTGATCTGTGTCTCCCTCCCTTCAAATGAGAATTGCTTTGGGACATCCCACTATGTAATGAAGGCTCTGTGTCCCATGATATATGGTCAAGAAAACAGGATTTTTGAATACAGCTTACCTTTAAAATCCTTTTCCTGGACCTCCCCATGTCAGCCTACTATGGGTCAGCTCCTCCCCCTCTGACCCCTCGTGGACTACCTCTTTTCTAGCCCATAAAAGGGCGGCTGTCTGCCCACACCAGTGTTCTTTTTTTTTTTCCTCGCTCCGGACGCCTTTTAAAGTTTATTTTTATTTATTTTATTTATTTATTTATTTTTTCTCTTCTCCATCCATCCATCCTGTTGGGTTCAGCCTCTCCCGATTCAGAAGACCCCCCCATATAGGCTGTAAATCTCCTGAGGAGGTGGGTTCCCGTAGTGCTGGGATTGTATGGTACAGTATAAATGACTGTGTATTACTGGCAAAGGTCACTGGCAGTATAAATGACTGTATATACCTTCGTTAGGCAGGTGCTGGCACTCTCTCCTTCCATGTTTTTGTGTGTTCATGGTTTGGCTCGCTGGGTCTTGCAGTTCACCGCCTCCACATGTACTCCTTTCAGGAAACTCAGAGTTGTGCAGGTGAGGTCAGAGTTAGCTTCCTCTTTGGGTTGTCTAACAAACACCAGAATGCTCACCGCAAAGAGGTTCCAAATCAGCATTCCAGCCTCAAAAGAGTAAAGAAGGGACTAGTCATGACAAATCGCAGAGTCGCATGCAGCTGGATAGAGGTCAAGACATCAGACGGCTCAGCACAATGCATAGTTTCCAACAGTCCTGATTTTCCCGGGACAATCCCAATTTTGGGACCCTCGTCCCGATTTAATCTTGTCTGAGTGTTTTCCTGAATTTTTGGGTTTGTCCTGAGAAAATCGTGAGTGTTTTTCTCAAAAAAAGGCTCCACAAAAATGGCCGCCGTCGCCTCCACGAGTCAGTCAATCAGTTGTTTCCCATTGTGTTCAGTGCAGGGGAGAGGGGCAGCCAATCGGCTTCTCTCTTCAGTGAATAAAATAGAAAATTCTATTGTACAATGAAGCCTATTGGCTACAGGGATTGGCGACCCATCCCCCCTCTCCACTGAACACAAAGAAATCCTCCCTCCGCTCTGCCCCATGTGTGACAGTGTCTCATCATCTGGGATAGACGAGAAGAGGGGGGGCGCCGGGGAGCAGCCGCTCATGAGTGTGACTAGAGAGAGAGAATTTACTACAGACACGCTTCCTGGGCTACTCTGCATACTGGCTAGTTGGTGATGTGCCCTATAATGTGCCCCCTGAGGTGCCCGATGCCCTAATGTGCCATGTGCCCTGATGTGCTATGTGCCCTGTGCCCTGATGTGCTATGTGCACTGTGCCATGTGCAATGTGCTATATACCCCAATGAGCCCCATAATGTGCCATAATGTGCCCTGATGTGCTATGTGCCCTGACGTGCCCCATGCCCTGATGTGCTATGTGCCCCATAATGTGCCCTGATGTGCACCATAATGTGCCATGTACCCTGATGTGCCCCGTGCCCTGACGTGCCATGTGCCCTGACGTGCCATGTGCCCTGACATGCCTCGTGCCCTGATGTGCCATGTGCCCTGATGTGCCCCATAATGTGCCATGTGCCCTGATGTGCCATAATGTGCCCTGATGTGCCCCGTGCCGTGCTATGTGCCCCATAATGTGCCCTGATGTGCCCCATAATGTGCCATGTACCCTGATGTGCCCCGTGCCCTGACGTGCCCCGTGCCCTGACTTGCCATGTGCCCTGACGTGCCATGTGCCCTGACGTGCCATGTGCCCTGATGTGCTATGTGCCCTGACGTGCCCCATGCCCTGATGTGCCATGTGCCCTGATGTGCCCCATAATGTGCCATGTGCCCTGATTTTTCCATAATGTGCCCTGATGTGCCCCGTGCCCTGATGTGCCCCATAATGTGCCCTGATGTGCCCCATAATGTGCCCCATGCCCTGACGTGCCATGTGCCCTGACGTGCCATGTGCCATGACGTGCCATGTGCCCTGATGTGCCCCATAATGTGCCATGTGCCCTGATGTGCCATAATGTGCCCTGATGTGCCATAATGTGCCCTGATGTGCCCCGTGCCTTGATGTGCCATGTGCCCTGATGTGCCCCATAATGTGCCATGTGCCCTAATTTTTCCATAATGTGCCCTGATGTGCCCTGATGTGCTATGTGCCCTGATGTGCCCCGTGCCCTAATGTGCCCTGATGTGCCCCGTGCCCTGATGTGCTATGTGCCCTGATGTGCCCTGTGCCCTGATGTGCTATGTGCCCTGATGTGCCCCATAATGTGCCATGTGCCCTGATGTGCCTCATGCCCTGATGTGCCATGTGCCCTGATGTGCCCCATAATGTGCCATGTGGCCTGATTTTTCCACTATGTGCCTTGATGTGCCCCGTGCCCTGATGTGCCATGTGCCCTGATGTGCCTCGTGCCCCATAATGTGCCATGTGCCCTGATGTGCCCTAATGTGCCCTGTGCCCTGATGTGCTATGTGCCCTGATGTGCCCCATAATGTGCTATGTGCCCTGATGTGCCATAATGTGCCCTGATGTGCCATAATGTGCTCTGATGTGCCCCGTGCCCTGATGTGCCATGTGCCCTGATGTACCCCATAATGTGCCATGTGCCCTGATTTTTCCATAATGTGCCCCATAATGTGCCCCGTGCCCTGATGTGCCATGTGACCTTATGTGCCCTAATGTGTCCCGTGCCCTGATGTGCTATGTGCCCTAATGTGCCCCATAATGTGCCATGTGCCCTGAAGTGCCATAATGTGCCCTGATGTGCCCCATGCCCTGATGTGCCATGTGCCCTGATGTGCCCCATAATGTGCCATGTGCCCTGATTTTTCCATAATGTGCCCTGATGTGCCCCGTGCCCTGATGTGCTATGTGCCCTGATGTGCCTCATGCCCTGATGTGCCATGTGCCCTGATGTGCCATGTGCCCTGATGTGCCCCATGCCCTGATGTGCTATGTGCCCTGATGTGCCCCATAATGTGCCATGTGCCCTGATGTGCCCCATGCCCTGATGTGCCATGTGCCCTGATGTGCCCCATAATGTGCCATGTGGCCTGATTTTTCCACTATATGCCCTGATGTGCCCCGTGCCCTGATGTGCTATGTGCATGTGCCATGTGTCCCATAATGTGCCATGTGCCCTGATGTGCCCTGTGCCCTGATGTGCTATGTGCCCTGATGTGCCCCATAATGTGCCATGTGCCCTGATGTGCCATGTGCCCTGATGTGCCATAATGTGCCCTGATGTGCTATGTACCCTGATGTGCCTCGTGCCCTGATGTGCTATGTGCCCCATGCCCTGATGTGCTATATGCCCTGATGTGCTGTGCCCCTATCTCCTATGCCCTGATGTGCCCCGTGACCTGATGTGTCTTGTGGCCCGGTGCCCCGTGCCCTGATGTGCCCCAATGTCCTGTGCCTCAATGTCGTGTGCCCTGATGTCCTGTGCCCTGATGTCCTGTGCCCTGATGTGCTGTGCCCTGATGTCCTGTGCCCTGATGTCCTGTGCCCTGATGTGCTGTGTCCTGATGTGCCTTGTATCCTGATGTGGCTTGTTCCCTGATGTGGCCTGATGTACCGTACCCTGATGTGTTGTGCCCTGGGCCGGTCTGGATGAAGTCCAGGGCCACATTTTTGTCCCAGTCCAGCCCTGGCCCCCTCCCCCATTCCCCCCATGTCGCCACTATACCTGCACCCATCCCCCCATATCACCACCATGCCTGCACCCGCCTCCCCCCATGACAACACCATGCCTGCATCCCCCTCCCCCCATGCCTGCACCCCCTCCAGCCTAGTCACCACCATGCCTGCACCCCCCAGGTCACCATCATGCCTGCACCCCCAAATCACCACCCTGTCTCCACCCTTCCCCAAGTCAGCCTGTAACACCCCAAGTCACCATGCCTCCACCCACTCACCTCTCTCCTCTTGTCACCACTCTTGAGGAGATGTAGCTAGACTGTAGCCAACACTCCATCTGCAGCCAACACTCCGCTGGAGACACCTGCCATAAGAGGTACTGTACTGGGAATGCCTGATGGAAGGAGGCACTCCGCTGGGGCACCTGATGCAAGGACAGACTCTGCTGGGGGCACCTGATGTAAGGATGAACTCTGCTGGGGGCACCTGATGTAAGGACAGACTCTGCTGGGGGAACCCGATGGCATCTGGTGGCAGGCGACATAGCAGGTGACACGCTCAGTGGTCCCACTGATTTTGCATTATGGTGAGTTGAATGATTTAATTTTATATTGCAATGTAATAATAGAAATAATGCGCTTCAATCATCCTGACAACACCATAACAACCATGGTGCCGGGATGATTGAAGCGCCAACACCAGGTGTTTGGAGTATCTTTATCTGCTGATGGTTAAACTCTGGAATACACATTGCTATTGTGGTGTAGGATCTGGGTCTGCTGTGCCTCCATCCCTCTACCCCCCTTTCCCCCTTTCCCTCTGCATCCCTGATTCATCTCAGACTCTAACCACAACCCATTTTAGCCACGCCCATTTCCCCATTTTTTCTATGCCACGCCTACTGACGCATGCCACGCCCCCTAATTATAGGCTGACTCCACCTACAGCCAAAAAAGTGTCCTGAAGTTTTTTTTTACAATGTTGGCAATTATGGACAATGCTGCGAACGGACGCCAGGTTAAATCCTACATTAGTCAAGAAAGGGTTAAAGAGTGTTACAAGGAATCCTGCTCATTCTGCTGTATCTTCACCATCTGCAGATTCAGATCATGTGTTTTCAGTGCGTTTTAACTCTGAAGTCGATAGCAATTCGGATCCATCTGAGGCTAAGGTGGTCTTAGAATCGCATAAGTTTGATTTTTGCACTGGTTCCCCTCTTGGTGGAGTCTGTTAAGGAAAGGATCGTCGCCTCCAAAGAAACAGCAAAGATACTACCCGTATTTAAAGAAATCGTTACCTTTCTTCCCATTTCATTTCTGAAATTAAAAAAGTAGTTGACGATGAGTGGGGGGGGGGCCTGAGAAGAAGCTCAATGTGCATAATGGAGTATCAAAGCTGTACCCCTTGGGACACTATGCCTAAGGTGGATGCTTCATTACGTATATTCGCCCGCCACATTACGCTTCCGCTGGAGTATTCGCTCTCTTTTAGGGATCCTATGGAGTGCAAAATAAACGCAGACCTAAAAAGGTTGTATAGTTTGGACAGCAGCCTGCAGACTGGCACTCACTCCGGTGGCAGCAGCACTTGGGCTGGGTTAGCACCTGTGCGTTTTTTGGAGCTTTTTGCGTTTTGCGGATTTGCACTACCGTCCATTTATCATGGTCTCCTGTGGAACACGTTCTGTGGTGTGGTTCTGCGGAATGCGCTGGGAGTGCATGGGTGTGAATCCAGCCTTAGAGTGTGGTTAGCGGAGCTGGTGGATGGATGTTTCCATTAAAGTCTGGGAAGTGGCAGTTCTTCTCCTTGCAGACTGCTGTAGAGTTGTGGCTGAAGTGGCTGTCAACCAGGTCAAGATGACAGCAAAGATAATGGCTCTTTAAGACACAGTAGCCCTTTTGGTTTAACAGGAGATCCAAAGAAGGATTCAGAGAGGCCAGGGCTTACAGACAGTTTTTCAGACAGTGGAGGGGAGCTGGTTCAACCTTCCAGAAACCTTCCAAGCCCAGGGCCAACAAAGCCCCTGGGCTGAGCGGTATCATCGCGTCACCTCCCACTGTCATTATAAATCCAGCAGGACGGGCTATCTGTGGTCATCCGGCCGGTGACACAAACTGTTCTTCTTCTGAGGATGTTCTTTCCTATTTTACATGTGAGTGTTTACTATTATTTTAAATAAATATCTTTATATTTTACACTATCGGAGCCCTCCTCTTTTTCTCTTTATGATGATACTACTTTGCTGAGGGCCAAGTCCTTTCCCTGTGGATCCATTCATCTCCACCACAGTTCCTGACATCCCATTCCAGCCTCCATCCAGACACCTGGGAGTTCCGGAATAGCAGGATTTCATAGCCTATTTAGACCCTCTGTAACGGGGGTCATGGGGTTCTGGTAAGTGGCCAGGCTCTTTATCTATGGTGGCAGACCCAAACACCTTGGATTCCATACAATTGGACAATTTAGGATTGTCAAATCACTTTGTGGGTGTTTTCTCATATGGACTATTTTTTCACTATTTATATTTTCATTTATATATATTTTTTTTTGTATATATCACACACGGAACTTTCTGTGTCTAAAGATTTTCTGCGCCAACTTTGATACATCATTGTATTTAATCTCGATATTTGCTTAAGGAGGGGCTGAATACTCCCCCAATTTTGCATAAGTGTGGTTTGTCATATTATCACATTCTCATTTTTGTATTGTGTTTTTTCAAGGTTGTGGTACCTCTTAGCCACATACATTATAGTTTGTTTAGCGCGAGTCACCTTTTTTCCCATTTACGTTGTGTGTTTGTGTCACATTTAGGACATCGCAGCATATATTATATACATTTTTTGATGCGCAGTTATTTTTTACTTTTTCCTGGGGCTGTTTCCACTGCTGCATCCCCAGAGTCGCGCAGTTCACACTGCGACTTTGCTGTCCGATTTGTGATGCAATGTTATTTGACCTGTGAAAACCTTTTGAGAACAAATCGCACAGATGTCGGAACAAAGTAGTGCAAAAACCTTTTTTGGAGTTGCTGCGACTTAAGTCGCACCAATTAGAATGGGGACCATTGAAATACATGGGTTTTGACTTGTCATGGGACTTCGCATGTGTCAGGTCGCACAACAACTCGCAGTAGTGGAGACAGAGCTTAAGGCTTCAAATAAGTCCTTCTGAAGCTGTCTCTGCTTAACCCTCTCAAGTAGGTGCAAGACTAGCCCAATTCAGGGGGGTTTGGGGTGGACAAATTACATGATGCCTGGATAGTAGCCGTCATTCGATCATGTTATCGTCTCAAGTTCAGAACAAGGCCCCCTCAGACCTTGTTCATAGAAACTGGACTTCCTACGGATTTGGAAAGGAGGCAATATTTGCAAGGATATATAGGGGAGCTGTTGGCAGCAAGGGCCATCCTTCTGGTTTCAAGGCAAAGAGTATGTTCCCCTCTGTTTTTGGTCCCAGAGGCTTCACGGGGGTTTCGGACCAGTTTTTGACCTCAAAGTCCTGAATACTTACATGAAGGTTCCACCATTCAAAATGGAGTCATTGGAAATGATCGTTTTGGTTGTGGAGTCAGGAGACTGGATGTTTTCCATCGATCTGGCGGATGCGTATCTTCATGTCTCCATAGATGCATCTCACCATCACTTTCTCAGGCCTTCCGTGGAAGGCTCTTATTTTCATTTTTAATCTCTCCCATTCGGTCTCTGCACGACTCTGAGAACGGTTTTTAAAGCTACTGTCTGCTGTCGTTGCGACTCTCAGGGTCAAGGGAGTGCAAATATTTCATTATCTAGATGACATGCTACTTCTGGGTCCATCAAATGAGCTCCTTCTAGTTCATGTGAATTCACCTGCAAAACACTAAAGCCGCGTACACACGGTCGGACTTTTCGTCTACAAAAGTCCAACGGACGCTGACGGACTAAAGCTGGCTGGTAATCCGATCGTGTGTGGGCTTCTCCGGACTTTCAACTGACTTTTTTTGCCTCAAATCCGACGTACTTTAGATTTGAAACATGCTTCAAATCTTTCCGACGGACTCGAGTACGGTCGAAAAATCCGCTCGTCTGTATGCTAGTCCGACGGACAAAAACCCACGCTAGGGCAGCTATTGGCTACTGGCTATGAACTTCCTTATTTTAGTCCGGTGTACGTCATCACGTAAGAATTCGACGGACTTTTGTGTGATCGTGTGTAGGCAAGTCTGTTCGTTAGAAAGTCCGCCGCAAGTCCGTCGAAAGTCCGCCGCAAGTCCGTCGAAAGTCTGTCGGACAGGCTGTCGGACTTTTGTAGACGAAAAGTCCGACCGTGTGTACGCGGCATAACTCGTTTCGGTTGGTTGATCAACTTTCGAAAGAGCCAGATGCATCTGACCCAAATGTTGGAGTATTTAGGAGTACAATTCAACACGGATCGGGGTCATGTTTCTCTTCCTCAGAGGAAGGTCCAGGGGATCCAGTCTCAGACAAAGCAGTGATGGCCAGGCCTTCTATGATGCTGAAGGAATCCATGCAGTATCTGGGGGTTTTATCAGCCACAGTTCCAGTAGTCCCGTGGGTCAGGTGGCGCAGAAGGTTTCAATGCAACTTTCTTCTTCAGTGAGATCATCTGCCAATTCCAATAATCTGGTCCCTGGTTGGTGGTCAGTAGCTCGCAATCTTTCCTGCGGCGTTCCATTGAAGGCCTCAGAACCAATAGTGGTGTCAACCAATGCCAGTCTGGCAGGCTGCAGGGCACACTGCCTGGGAACGCAGGTTCAAGGCTAATGGTACCTTTGCGGGGTGAAGAGTTCAAATTTCCTGAGATTGGATGCTGTCAGACGCGCTCTTAGTGTTCCAACCTATGTTGCGAGGTCAAGCTGTCAAGATTCTTTTGGACAACAAAACTACGGTGGTTTATGTGTCTCATCAAGGGGACACAAGAAGTCACCCTCTCCTTCAGGTGGCATGTCAATCTTCCTCTGCACAGAGAAGAATATCGGCTCTCTTACAGCATCTTAACTCCCTGGGCCTGGCAATGTTTTAGCAGATCGCTTGAGTCGAGGCTTTGGGGATCACAACAAATGGGGCCTCAACCCCAAGTACCTACACAAGATCTTCGGGTACGGCTTCGATAGATCTTACGGCATTGGAGAATTGTCAACTGCCTTGCTTCTTCTCCCGGACCTAGCATCCACAGGCATTGGGTCAGGGTGCTCTGTCCAGATCTTGGAACTTCCCCTTGGTGTATGTATTCCCACCACTTCCATTGGCTCTTAAAATCCTGCTGAAGATTCAGCGAGAAAGGGTCACAGCAATAGTAGTCCTACCTTACTGGCTCAGGGAGCTGTGGTTCCCTCTGGCTTGGAGGATAAAGTTGGGCTCACCAATCCCTCTGCCTCCCTGTCAAAATCTCCTTCTGCAGAGTGGGGCCTGACACCTGAACCGCAGGAGGATAAAGTTAATGACATTATTACAGGATCGTCAGAACGAATGTAACCTATCACCGGATCTGGAATACTACGGAAAGGGATTGGGACCTTGGATCTCCTTCAATATCTAACATTTTGGAGTTTCTGCAGAGTAGTCTCCAATGGTTAGCTTATAATTCCCTGAAGCGTCAAATCCCTGCCTTGCCGGCTATGTCGTGTACAAGATATGCTCTACATCCGTTGGTGATCTGATTTTTTTAGGGGCAGCCATAGAAATCAGACCTCCATTGAAATTGTTTTTTCCAAAAGAGGACATAACACTAGTCTTGGGAACATTGCTGGTTCCTCCGTTTGATCAAGCTTTCTCTTGTTCATTATTTCTTTTAACAGTTTTGTTTTTTACTAGCCGTGGCCTCGGCCAGAAGAGACTCCGAGTTGTGCACCTTCTCATCTAAAGAACCATATTGTTTGGTGCTCCCAGACAAGATAGCCCTTAGGCCAATACCGAGCTTTCTAAGGCAGTTTGAAGAGCAGCAAGCTGGAGTGTGCCCAACACCTTTTTATTAGGCATTACAAGCTTAATATGGCTTGTCCACCTGAGGAAACATTTGGCTCTACAGTATTACGGCAGCTGTTGCCCATTAAAAATTTTGAGTAGCATTGCGTTGAGGTTTTGGCTTATTTTTTTATTTTTTGTCTTCCCTCCCTTCTTAATATTGCTTGGTACATCCCATAGTAGGCTGACATGGGGAGGTCCAGGAATAAGGAAAATTGTTATCCATACTTACCATAATTTTCCTTTCCTGGATCCTCCCCATGTCAGCCAGAGGATTCTTCCTTCCTCAGAGGAAGGTCCAGGGGATCCAGTCTCAGAAAAAGCAGTGATGGCCAGGCCTTCTATGATGCTGAAGGAATCCATGCAGTATCTGGGGGTTTTATCAGCCACAGTTCCAGTAGGTCCGTGGGTCAGGTGGTGCAGAAGGAGGTTTCAATGCAACTTTCTTCTTCAGTGAGATCATCTGCCAATTCCAATAATATGGTCCCTGGTTGGTGGTCAGTAGCTCGCAATCTTTCCCGCGGAGTTCCATTGAAGGCCTCAGAACCAATAGTGGTGTCGACCAATGCCAGTCTGGCAGGCTGCAGGGCACACTGCCTGGGACAGCAGTTTCAAGGCTAATGGTACCTTTGTGGGGTGCAGAGCATTATGTGCTGGATTTCAGGCGTTGGAGTTCTGATACGGACTGGAATGACGCTGCCCTGCGTTATCAGTTTCGCATGGGCTTATCTGATTCACTTAAAGACGGTCGGAATACCCCAATCCTTGGATGACCTTATCAAACTGTCCGTTCAAATAGACCGGCGTCTAAGGGAGCGCCGCTCTGAGAGATCCACCAACCAATTCCACCCTACCTGGATCCTCCCCAAGGTCCCTAGTGATACCAGATCTGTCGGCCAATGTCCTCGTGCACCATCTACCCCGGTCCTCGATACCCAGGAACCTATGCAGCTCGGTCTTCTCTGCCCATCTCTCACTCCAGAAGAGCGGCAGCACCGACGTGTCAACAATCTGTGCATGTATTGCAGAGAGTCGTGTCACGACGTGAGATCTTGCCCTGACAAGACACGTAAGTCCCTTTCAACCTCTCCTAAGTATGCACCTGCCTTGCCTAATCCTGCTAATCACCTTGCTCTCTCCATTATTCTACAGCTTCCAGGACAGGATCTTCCAGTCTCAGTCATAATTGACTCCGAAGCATGCAGCTGCTTCATTGACCTTACTTTTGCTGCTAACCACCGCATTTCTCTCCAGTCGAAGACTCAGGGACTCGCTGTACACCTTGCTGATGGCTCCACCCTTAGTTCCGGTCCTGTCACCCAGGAGATTATCCCTTTGCTGGCCATCATGGGCCCTCACCATCGGGAACTTCTTCGATTGGATGCCATCTCTTCACCACTTTTTCCCATTATCCTGGGAATGCCTTGGTTGCAGGCCCATAATCCTAGCATTGACTGGGTCACTGGGGAAATTAAGTTCCTCTCCAGGTATTGCCAACAGCACTGTTTGCACAATACCTCCATAAAACCCACTCAACTCCTCTGTCTGGACATTGACACTGAATCGCACCAGGCAATTCCCACTCCTTATTGGGACTTTCTTGATGTGTTTAGCAAGAAGGGGGCAGAGACCCTTCCTCCCTACAGAGCTTATATTTGCCGATAGAACTTCTGCCAGGAACTGAAGTCCCTTTTGGAAGAATTTTTCCACTAACAGAGCAGGAGCTGGATACCCTTAAGATCTATATTGATGAGAATCTAAAAAAAGGTTTTATCCGTCCATCCACCTCACCGGCCGGGGCCGGCATCTTCTTCGTCGAGAAGAAGGATCACTCTCTACGGCCTTGTATCGACTACCGGGAACTGAATAAAATAACCGTCAAGAACCGTTATCCTCTACCTCTCGTGCCCAAACTTTTCCAAAGACTGGGTTCTGCAATAATCTTCACCAAACTAGATCTCCGTGGTACCTACAACTTAATCCGCATTAGAGAAGGAGATGGATGGAAAACAGCCTTCCGTACCCGGTTCGGGCACTTTGAGTATCTTGTTATGCCCTTTGGCCTGTGCAACGCACCAGCGACATTTCAACACTTTGTTAATGATATTTTCCGTGACCTTCTGGACTTGTATGTTATAGTGTATTTAGATGACATCTTAATCTTTTCCTCTTCAGTCACCGAGCATCGCAGACTTGTCCGAAATGTATTAACCCGGCACAGGCAGCATGGACTTTACGCCAAGTTGTAAAAATGCGAGTTTGAACTCCAGTGCATCCAGTTCCTCGGCATAATCATTTCTGTCAATGGCATTAAGATGGATCCTCAAAAAGTGGCAGCCATCCTGGACTGGCCCACTCCCTCCCATAAGAAAGGAGTTCAACGCTTCATTGGCTTTGCCAATTTTTACCTGAAGTTCATAAGGGGCTTTTTCTGCAATAATTGCCCCATCACTGAATTGACCAAGCAAGGGAACCGATTCTGTTGGTCCCCTAAGGCGCAATCCGCCTTTGAAAAACTGAAGGAGCTATTTACCTCTGCTTCCATCCTAAAACATCCAGATCCTGCCTTACCATTTGTCCTTTCTCAGCAGCAAGGCGCCAAGGCCCTCCTCTATCCAGTAGCCTTTTTCTCACGTAAGCTCTCCACTGTGGAGAAAAATCATGATGTAGGAGATCGGGAGCTTCTAGCCATCAAGGCCACCCTGGAGGAGTGGCGCTACCTACTGGAGGGTGCTGCTCATCCCATTCTGGTCTATACCGACCACAAAAACCTGGAGTACTTGAAAACGACCAAGAGATTGAAACCACGGCAGGCAAGGTGGGTTTTTCTCCAGATTTCAGTTCCACATCACATACAGACCTGGCTCTAAACAAATCAAGCCGGGGCATTATCCCACATGTTCCATGATTCCGGGGAATCCTTACCCCCAGACACCATCCTTCCTGCTGGACATTTCTTGTTACTTCAAGGGGATCTCTTATCCCAAAAAAGATAAGCTTCTATGGGTTGGTCCCATCTGCTGAAGATGTAAGCATGCAAGATGGTTTGTTCTGGCACAAGGACAAAATTATGGTCCCAGAGAATCTGAGGGTGGCAGTACTGGAACAACCATAAGTTGGCCGGACATTTTGGTGTTCTGAAAACGACAGAGCTGGTACAACGCACATTCTGGTGGCCTCAGCTGGCAAACGACTGCAAGAGCTACGTGGAATCATGCACCACCTGTGCTCGGAATAAGAATAGCCGAACGAAAGCCTGGGGCCTACTAAGACCCTTACCTGTTCCAGAAAGACCCTGGAAATTTATTTTGATGGATTTCATCATAGAGCTCCCTCAGGCAGAAGGTTTTTCTACCATCTTTGTCATTGTGGATAGATTGTCTAAAATGGCTCACTTTCTACCCATGAAAGGCACACCTTCAGCATTGGAAACAGCGAAAGTTTTCATTAAGGAAATAGTGAGACTGCATGGAGTCCCATCAAGTATAGTATCTGATTGAGGTGTTCAGTTCACTTCCAGGTTTTGGAAGGCTCTCTGTGGGTCTCTCGAAATTGAATTGGCATTCTCCTCTGCCTACCATTCCCAGACGAAGGGGCAGACGGAGACAACCAATCAAACTTTGGAGCAATATCTCCGCTGCTTCTCTGCCTTCTCATAGGACGATTGGGTTTCTCTACTGCCTATTGCTGAGTTTGCCTACAACTCTTTGCACTCTGCCATTAAACAAATGCCATTCTTTGCCAACTATGGCTTCCATCCATCCTTCCTGCCCGGTTCTTTACCCGAGTGTGTGATTCCCGCAGTCTCCGAAACAATGGACTTCTTCCTCACCAACAATAAGTTACTACAGGAGACCATGGCTAAAACCCAGGAATACAATAAGAGGATGTTTGACAAGAAGAAGCGAGGAGAACTCATCCTAGAACCTGGCAACCAGGTTTGGCTGTCTACAGCTAACTTAAAAATGGCCTGCCCCTCAAGGAAGTTGGATCCCAAATTCATGGGTCCTTTTTCAGTCAAGAGGAAAATTAATGATGTGACGTACGAGCTTGACTTACCCGATACTTTGAAAGTCCATCCAGCTTTTAACGTGTCTTTGCTGAAACCTGTTATTCCCAATTCTTTTCCCGGCCAAAATACTGGCCCACCTGAACCTGTAATCATTAACAACGAGGAAGAATTTGAGGTGGAAGCAATCCTGGACTGCAGGAAGAGGCACAACCAAGTCCAATACTTAATTAAGCTGAGGGGGTATGGACCAGAAGATAATTCCTGAGAACCGGAAAGCAACATGCATGCTGAAGAACTTTTAAGGGATTTTTGGAGTGCCCAAGCCAATAGATTGGCCCTGATGGGCATCCGGAGGCTGCCCTTAAGGAGGGGGCACTGTCAGAGAAGCTCCCGGAACAGACTCAGTATCAGGTGCCCTGGGGTGCGCCGGTGCACGCCACTGTATGGGCGTTTGCCGCCAATTGCCCTATTTAAACTGTTGGTGCACTTTGCTCTGTGCTGTCCGATCTGCAGCTCCCAGTATCCATGCTTCCTGTTTACCTGTCTGAATGTTTGATCTCCTTGATACCTGGCTTGTCTATTGGATTACTCTCTGCTGTCTGCCTGCATCCGACCCCGGCCTGCCTTTGACCTTGAATCTGCCTGCTACTTTGTACTACGCTGCCCGGCTGTTGCCAACCCTGCCTGTCACCTGGACTCTGAACCTGCCTGCTCCCTTGTACTGTGCTGCCCCCCTGTTGCCAACTCTGCCTGTGACTGGACCTGCCTACCCTGCTCCTGCTCTGCACCTGCTGCCTGTGCTCCAGCTTACCAAGGATCTCCAGTCCACTTGCACCAGGATCCTGGGCCTTACTTCTGCAAGTCACCCGCCAGGCTCTCATACCATTCTGAGCTCCTGTGCCTCCTGTTCATACTACCAGGGGCCAGGAACCAGATACGTAAGGGAGACCTTCCCCTGCTGTATCGGGCTCGTCAGTCAGGTACGTGGAAGTCTGACAGCCCCACCCTTGCCAGGAATGCAGCACCATTGCCAGGAATGCAGCACCATTGCCGGGAATGCACTCACCGTTGCCAGGAATGCACTCATCATTGCCAGGAATGCACTCATTATTGCCAGGAATGCAGCACCATTGCCAGGAATGCAGTACCATTGCCAGGAATGCACTCACGAGCGCCAAAGATTACCTACAGGAGAATCTCCTGCTTAAGCGGCGGCCTCTTTAATAGAAAGTCCTGCCTCCTTTGATGGACAGAACAGTCATCCAATGACGGTGCCGGAGATGGGATTTCCTATTACAGAGGCCTCTCATAAACAGGAAATTTTCCTGTGTGTGTGTACGGTGCTCATCCCACCTCCTCCCTGTCCCCTCCTAGGCATATACATCTTTTGTGGCCCCGGCACTGGGAGATCGTCGGGGGCCACAAAAGATATGTATGTCCCAATAACCAGGCGGCCCTTCAGAACCAGAACGCGGGCCGCAATTGGCCCACGGGCTGGACTTTGGACATGCCTGGTTTAGGGTCATTGTCCTGCTGGAAGGTGAACCTCTGCCCAAGCCTCAGGTTTTCTTCTAAGATTCCGTTGTATTTGGCTTCATCCATCTTCCCATCAACTCTGACCAGCTTCCCTGTCCCTTCTGAAGAAAAACATCCCCATAACATGATCCGCCACCACCATAATTCACGGTGGGGATGGTGTGTTCAGGGTGATGTGCAGTGTTAGTTCTCCACCACACATAGCGGTTGGCTTTTAGGCCAAAAAATTCAATTTGATCAGAACAAATTGATCAGATCAGAGCACCTTCTTTTACAGAGTAAAAATTTTATGAATATAGGAGTGGGTGGCGATCAGTTCTGATCACTCACTGTGTTCATTCAGGAAAGGAAAGAGCTGGTAAATATCCCCTAGTGTGCTGCAGTTACATAGGGGAAGGTTTCAGGATGAAGAGCAGGGGAAGGGGCCAGTAAATATGCCATCAATTCAAAAGTGCGATCCGGGCACCTGCTAAGCAGGAGGGCTGGCTGTACTGCCTTATTGCAGACACTGATCCTCTTCTCCACTCATCCTCTTCCCCTCCTCAACCTCATCTGGCTAAACTGCAGGGGGAGAAACTAGAGAATCAGTATCTGCAATAAGGCAGTACAGCTGGTCCTCTTGCTCAGCAGGGGCCTGGGTCCCCCATTTAAACTGGTGGGGCCCGGGCCAGGCACAGTGGGGGCGGCTGTACTGCCTTATCAGCGGTCCGGCTCACAAAATGCAACGATGTTAATATCTGCAAATGTCTCTTTATTCTGGAACATTGGTGGGGCCTCGTGATTCCACTTCTACATCACACACTGCATCAGGTCCAAAGAAAGTAGAATGTTTCCTGAACACAATCCTCATTGTCCATATATATCCACCATAACATTGTTCTGTATGACAGCAATTTAAATATACACAATGGTTTATAGGCAAGCAGGCCTTTATATGTGGCATTTTAAGGAAGAATACAACATGATATTTGGGTTAAAATGTGTCAATTTATTATTTTACTAATACAAAGTAATAATACCTATCCAAATTGTCAAAAGGGTGAATATACTGGCCTTGTCAGCGGCCTTGTCACCGGCCTTGTCACCGCCCTTGTCACCGGGCCTTGTCACCGGCCTTGTCAGCGTGAATAGAGGAAAAGCTGATAACCGGCACTTCCTGGTTACGATGTGACCAGCTGTGATTGGACACAGCTGATCACATGGTAAAGAGCCTAGGTAATAGGCTCTTTACCAAGATCGGAAATCAAGTATGTCAGAGCGACACACCGCACCACCGATCACCGCGCTGTGTGCCCTCAGTGGCATGCGTGAGTGGCTTATCCTGCTGGATGGCATATGACGTCCAGTTAGGATAATGAAACCACCGCCCCGTCCTCATTGTGCCGGGCGGAATGTGGTTAAGAACGACCCACAGACTCCGAGTTGTGAGAATATGAAAGGGTATAATGGAGAGCCACGGGCTCGTTATGTGGAAGTATGACAATGTAATCTTCTATAGGTCATGATGCCATGGCAGAAATGGGAGGCCCGGAATGAAAATTGAAGGATGGAAAGGTAACAACTGAATGTTAAAAGTAAAAGGAAGTAATGTGGAGGAGATAGAAGTTAACTCAGGGGGTGGAGAGATATAAAAGGAGAAGGCAGGGTTTGTACAGGAGCAGTGTGAAGGAGACAGACATAGGGAGAAGTTGCTGGGA
This sequence comes from Lithobates clamitans, assembly GCA_037952925.1. Taxonomy (NCBI): domain Eukaryota; kingdom Metazoa; phylum Chordata; class Amphibia; order Anura; family Ranidae; genus Lithobates; species Lithobates clamitans. Next base: position 254,616 of record JBBGZY010001271.1, on the reverse strand, counting down.
GGGAGACAGACACAGGAAGAGTTTGTAGCAGTTTACAGCAGCATGGCGGACATTGACATGCTTTCAGCACGTCTGCGAATGGCGGCGGCGACAAAAGGGCAGGACTGGCTGCGGGCACAGGTAGCAGCCTTGATTTCAGATGAGGCGGGGGGGGGCGGAGGCGACGCCACGCGCCAGGCGGTCCCGGCCGCCTGAACGTTTTTCACCAGGCCCCTCAAGCAGAACAGCTCGCCCAAATAGGAGCCTGGGAACGGACCCATCGGCTCCCCCAGCGAAACGGGTGGCCGTTGCTACCCCTGGGGGGACGGGGCGGAATCCTCTGCAGTGGCGGAGCTCGGGGGCGGGGCTTCGGGCCGTTATGGTGCCTGAGCATCGCCTCCCAGGATGCAGGAAGGCAGGAGAACAATCCCCCCCTCTTCACAGGGGTCTGCCAGGAGGTAGATCCGACGGGGGAGGAGCAGGGCCACGGCTGGAGGTCAGCTATCTGATGCTGCTGGCAGCCCTTCAGTGACAAGCAGAAGTCGGGAGCCAGGAGAGGACAGAGGGAGAGGAGCAGGGTCTAGCAGAGGAACCAGCAGTTGGGGACAGCACGGCACAGCATCCGGTGGACGCATGGAGAGGGGGAGTACAGCCACAAGACGGGAATCCACGGCCACTAGGCAGGCTTCGCCTGGGAGGTTAGTCACGCCGATGCTCCAGGCCACGGAGGTACGGTCAGAAGGAGAGCTGTTGGGATCGGATGAAGAAGTGAGCCAGGATATCGCACCATCTGGAGGGTCCAGTGCAGCGGTGATGGGGAGCAGACTCAGTCAGCCTGGTAAGTCACATGTTTTTTACCTAATCTTGCTATTAATGATGACAGTAGTAATTGGGTATGGGGGGCGGGGGGGCCCCGAGGTTACCTGGGGACACTGTGGGGGCCACGGTGGGGGGGCCGCCTGGCTTAGGGGGGGCGGGCGAGCAGCCTGTCGCCCCTGGGACAGGGGGACCGTTGCAGGAGTTACTGGGGGGTTTAAGGGATTTGGCTCAGCGATTTGCAGGCAACCAATTGGCACCGTGGGTTGGTTGGAGGACAGGTTGAGAAGTCGGGTAATGGTGGGACCCCGGGGACAAGGGGTGAAGCTGTTGCCACCTCAGACTTAGGGGTGTCTGGAACTACCATCCTGGTCAGGAAGGATGTGGTCAGGATAGCAGATGCAGGAAAATGCGAAGTCTATGTCTGCTATGAGGGCCCGCTGGGAGCGCATTTAAAACAAGAGGTTCGGGATAAAATCGTTAATGGTGAGTATGTTGAAATTTTCTCCTTGTTACCGCTGGAGAAGTTCAACTTAGACAGGGTGAAGCCGGACGATTCAAAAAAAGAGGATGAGGAGAAGCGGAGGTATCGGTTGATCCCTAGGACTTTTGGGAACTGGTTACAGGCATTCGCCATTATGGCAAGCGTAATAGATGAGAAGAACCCGGAGCATTGCTCGGCGTTGTTTTGCTACATGGACACCATAGGGGAAGCACGTAGGGTGTATGGGGGAACCGCGTGGCTTCATTATGACAAGCAATTTAGGCAACGAAGGGAAGTTAGGCCAGCTCTTAGGTGGGACCATAAGGATATCAGCTTATGGATGCTTTGATGTCTTCCGCCAGGGTACCAAATCAGTTTTTTCAGGGGGGGGGCCAGGGGATCATCCACCTCTGGACTGCCAGCCAGGAAAAATTTGGGGTGTGTTGGCAGTTTAACGAAGGATCCTGCAAGTTTGGGGGCTCCTGTCGTTTTAAACATGAATGTTCAGGATGTGGGGGGAATCACGCTTTGTCACGCTGCTTCAAAAAAGGAAAGAAGCCAGGGGAGCCTATTCAAAAGAGGGACAACGCCAGTGATGGAGGTAAGGATGCGGCCTTTCTTAAATAGGTATCCGGATAGGGAGGCAGCGAAGGTGTTGGGGGAGGGTTTTTCAGTGGGTTTCAGAATTCCGTGCTCCATGGCAGTTATCCCTCCTATGGCCAAGAATTTACAGTCGGCACTGCAGAATCCTGGGGTGGTTTCAGAGAAATTGGCCAAGGAGGTTGCGTTGGGGCGCATGAGTGGGCCTTTTGCAACTAGGCCGCTGCAGGATTTGGTTGTGTCGCCGTTGGGAGTGGTGCCTAAGAAGGAACTGAATAAGTTTTGCCTTATACACCACCTCTCGTTTCCAAAGGGGTGATCGGTGAACGAGGGTATCAATCCCGAGGATTGTACGGTGTCTTACACATCGTTCGATGCGGCAGTGGCATGGGTGCGGCATTACGGTCAGGGGGTGCTCATGGCAAAATCGAACATTGAGTCGGCATTCCGTTTGCTCCCAGTACATCGGGACAGTTTTTGGCTGTTGGGTTGCTGTTGGCAAGGGGAATTTTGCGTTGATCGGTGTCTGCCAATGGGTTGCTCTATATCTTGTGCCAAGTTTGAATTGTTCAGCTCGTTCCTTGAATGGGTGATTAGGGACGTGTCAGGGTTAGATTCCATGATACATTACCTTGATGATTTCCTCTGCGTGGGGCCCCATTCCTCTAAGGGGTGTGTGATTCTTTTGGCAACCCTGCAACACATTGCGGGTAAGTTTGGGATACCATTGGCAGCAGATAAAACGGAGGGCCCGACGACAAGGTTGAGTTTTTTGGGCATCGAAATCGATACCGAAGCAATGGAGTGTAGGTTGCCAGGAGATAAGGTGGCTGGGCTGAAAATGGATGTCAGGGAAATTACAGTCCCTATTAGGTAAGTTGAATTTTGCGTGTCGCATTATTCCGATGGGTAGGGTTTTTTGCCGATGGCTGTCGGCAGCTACAGCAGGGATACAGTCTCCCACCCATTTCATCAGGCTTACCAGGGAACACAGGAAGGACTTGAAGGTGTGGCACACGTTCATGGAAACCTATAATGGACGTTTGTTGTGCATGGAAGGGCAGTTAAGTAATTGCGACATGGAATTGGTGACGGACGTGGTGGGATCTACTGGGTACGGGGCTTTCTTCCAAGGGCAGTGGAGCACAGAGGCATGGCCGGAATTTTGGGTGGAGGCAGGATTTACTTAATCTGGTGCTATTGGAATTATTCCCGGTGGTACTGGCAGTGGAATTGTGGGGGGAGGCGTAGAGGAATTTGAAAATACGCTTGAATTGTGTCAATATGGGGGTGGTTCAGTTCGTCAATCGGCTATCGCCATCATCCCAGCCGGTAGTACGGTTGTTGCACCACCTTGTGTTGAGGTGTTTACAACTTAATGTTTTTCTATATGCTGTTCATATCCCGAGCATTGACAATACGTTGGGTGACTCCTTGTCTCGGTTCCAGTGGGACAGGTTCAGGTAACTGGTGCCCGCTGCGGAAGCAGAGGGGATTCCTTGTCCGGGGTGGCTTTGGGAGATGGTATCGGAGTCGCCGCGGGATGGATCAGGAAATCGGTGAGTGGGACGACCTGGGCGGCATATAATAAAGTGTGGACAGAGTGGGCTGCATTTACACGGCTGGTGGATGCCAGGCTGGGAGGGCCGGACTTGAGGCTGTTAGTAGTGTATTTTGTGTCACGACACATGGAGGAAGGTGGGTCAGTGTCAGCAATTGAGCGGAAGCTGGTGGGGTTGGCTTTTTTATTTAAGCTGCAAGGCATGACTGATTTTACAAAGGATTTCTGGGTGAAACAGGCGCTAAAAGGTTATAGGAAGAGTCAAGCAAAAAAAGGATTCGAGGAGGCCGGTGTCCTTTTCAATTCTGCAGGTAATGTGTACTAAACTAGGTGGGGTGTGTAAGTCGGGTTATGAGGTAATTTTGTTTAAAGCAGTTTTTTCTATCACGTTTTTTGGAGTGTTTCGGGTGGGTGAATTGGTGAGTCCGGCAAAATGAGTAGCAGGGGGGTTGAGGATACAGGATGTGGAAGTAAAACGGGATAGGGTGTTGCTGAAATTATGCAGGTCTAAGACAGATCAGGCAGGAAAAGGGGTAAAGGTGCAGTTGTTCAAGTTGCCAGGGTCGGGAATTTGCCCAGTTAAAGTAGTTGAGGAATTTTTACAAAGTCGCCCGGTTGGGGATGGGCCGTTGTTTGTGCATGAGGATGGGACCTTTTTATCCAGGTTTCAGTTTGTTACAGTGTTTCAGAAATGCATTGGGGCGGCAGGGTTGGATAGTAGACAATTCACCTCACACTCCTTCCGCATCGGGGCGGCTACTGAGGCTGCCAGGTGTGGGTTGGATGAGGCAGCAATTAAGAGGATTGGGAGGTGGGAATCCAGGAGGTTTCAGTCTTATGTGCGCCCTCATTTGTTATCGGATGATGTATAAAAAAAAAAAAAAATCAAATAGAATGATTATATATTATAAGTACATGTATGTTACTAAAGAGGTGGAGGAGTTGCAGATGTTTCAATTTGTTTTCTGTTGTGTTATGTCTTTTCAGATGGGGGTCAGCCACGCCTCGTCTGGATCCTAGGGCACTCATGTTTTTTGTGGTCCAAAAAGGGGGGACGTCAGACCAGAAGGCAGGCAACTAGGGATTCCCATGAGGGAGGCTTGTATTCATTGGTTAGGATTTCCAGAGATGGGGTGGGGCAGAGTTGTGCCGGAGGTTGAACGCTACGCTTGACTTGATCGGCCCCCTGATGTTTTGGTTTTACATGCAGGAGGCAATGACCTGGGGGTCCGATCCACCAGGGAACTGGTGTCGGCTGTTAAGTGCGATTCTTTGGCGCTTCGGGTGGCCTTCCCGGGAATAATAGTGGTATGGTCAGACATAGTAGCACGGACGTCCTGGCGCATGGCGCGATCGGTAGCTAGGATTAATAAAGCACGAATCAAAGTGAACAAGGCTGTGGGAAAATTTGTTGTTAACAACGGGGGATTGGTTGTAAGGCACACGGAGTAGGAGGTTAACCTAGGGATGTACCTGAGGGGAGATGGAGTGCACCTTACCGCAGTAGGCATTGATCTTTGGGCACTTGGCATTCAGTATGGTATTGAGAGGGCATTGCGGGTGTGGAGGTGCCCTTAAGGCTAAGGGGTCATCCTTGAGGGCTGTGGCGGCATCTTTGGTCTCTGATGGTGGTACAAAATAAACAGAGGTGATGGAAAAGGTGGGGGGCTTTTCAGTGTTACGTGCCCCTCTGGTGTGTTCTTACAGCGGAAGGCTAGGCTGGAAGACAAATGTTTACACTGCGGAAAGGGGGTTGTCTCCAAGCTGTTTAATACGGCTGGAGGCCTGGTATGGTAAAATATGGTACCGCAGTGTACTGGTGATGGAGAAGTTTTGAAGTGAAGGATGTGAAGTTCGGGGTGCCATCGGAAGACCAAAGATTGGGAGGTGATAGAACGGTCGGTTAAAAAGTTGTGCATAGTTATAAATATGTTGATTAAAAAAGTTATTTAAAAGTTGGTTTTATAGTTTATTAATAAAGGAGGCTGCTATGGCCAGTTTTTACTCCAAAACAACTCCTGTGTGTGGTCTAATTTATTATAGATAAGAAGGGGGGAAAAGAAAGGGGGTTAGCAAATAAGAGTGGGTGATGGAAGTTGGGGATATCGGTTCTTGCACTGGTCATGGGTCATGTATTCCATGTGCAGCTGCAGATACTTCTGTTTCTCTTGGATGGATGGGATTCTTCTGATTCAGTCATTCTAATTTACATTTATAGAATGACTTAATAGTAACTTGAATCCAACTCTATCAATTTTTTGTATTTGTTTATGCAACCTTCAATCTCAGAACTCTTATATCTGTATAAAAAAAATGGAAGGCGTGCACACCTAGTGCATCACTTATGACATTTAATAATAAAATCCATAAAAAGTGGGTACACACAAACAGCAACTGGATTGTGCCATAAAAACACACAGTTATGCCTCGTACACACGATCGCACATTCCGACAACAAAATCCATGTTTTTCTTCAAACGGATGTTGACTCAAACTTGTCTTGCATACGCACGGTCACAAAAAGTTGGTCGGGAATTCCGAACGTCAAGAACGCGGTGACGTACAACATGTACAATGAGCCGAGAAAAATTAAGTTCAATAGCCAGTGCGGCTCTTCTGCTTGATTCCGAGCATGTGTGGCACTTTGTGGATCGGAATTGTCTACACACGATAATGAATTTACGCAAATGTATTTTGTTGTCGGAAAATTTGAGAACCAGATCTCAAATTTTGTGCGACGGAAATTCTGATGGAAACTGTCCGATGCAGCCTACCCATGGTTGGATTTTCCGACAAAAGGCTCCCATCGAACATTTTCTGTTGGAAAATCCGACCGTGTATACGAGGCATAAGAGACCATGTGCCCTATACCATTACAGGGTATAATCTAATGCGTTTTGGGGGTGCAGCTCTGAGGAAGAGGGTGCCCCCCCGAAACAGCCCCTGTTACTGTTTGTGAGTACCCACTTTTTATGAATGTTATTATTAAATGTCATTGGTAATGCACTAGGTGTGTGCGCCTTCCATTTTTTTCTTTTTTTAGTGTGATGAAGTCACTTTGGGCGGGGGGTCTGTGGAACCCAGAATCCCTTGGGGTGGTTGGAAAAACCTTGATTCAGCTCCCCATGCACGTCCTATGTCTAAGTCACCCTGTGTCTCTAATAGGGGCACAGGGTGACCAAGAAATCCAGTCTGATCTGTACTAATCGGACTCACTGTACAGCCACACTGGAATGTTGTGTGTGTGTGTGTGTGTACATATAGATATATATATATATATATATATATATATATAGATATATATATATATATATATATATATATATATATATATATATATAGTCTCATTTTGTTGTGTACTCTTTGCTGGGTCGTTTGGGGTGTGGCTGTATTCCAATGTTCTATTGAGTCTGTCTGCCTTGGATATTATGGGATGAGTATGTAGATTAGCTGAGACTGGTGGGGGTTTTTTCCTCCAACAGCTCTCACTGCTGATTGGACATTCTTCCCCACCCGGAATGCAAAGTGGGGGATTGTCCAGAGTATTACCTGTGTACATGTGTTTTTCAATAAAACAGTTCATGTTCAGCAACCAAACGAGTATTGCCTTGTTTTGTGGTTGTTAGCGGTTGTAATATCTGATATCTATATTCAGACTGGGAGGAAGCGGTATATGATGAAAGTACTCAAGCGGAGTATGGGACGTTTCGTTACATTTAGTGTCTATTGAATCTCCCCATCTGAGGAAGGCAGCGTCCACCCAGTCCTTAGCTACCGATGTCCCTGTTGCCCTTCACTTTAGAAAACCCCTTAGTGCTGGAAGTGACTGTCTTTTTTTGTCATCTTATATCTGTATATACTGTGTATAACTGTGTCTTTATGTCTTCCATGGAAAGCTGCACAAATATGTGAGAAACTTTTATTACAAGAACCCATACGGTGGTGAAATCTACTTTAATGAGAGAAGAGAAGTTCCATCCGATCTTATTTTACTCAACTGGCATTTTGTTAATGCTTCATTTTATTTGTCTAGAAGAATTTCCATTATAAAAGGCCCAGATTACATCCCTGAAACATTTATCAATATGAGTGACCCCGTCTACTGGAAAAAAGGCAAAGTAAGGAATCACTGGATTGTTTTCTCTTCATATCATTTGCTGAGGATGTTCATATTTTGGATTCATAAGGAATTTCTAGTCTTATTTTAAGATATACCAGTCAATGGAACAGGTACATCCGAGTTACTACATCCTGTGTAATGCCTGGTGAGCATCAAGAACACGGCACACAGCCTGGGAAATCTCTGCAAACCTCCATGTACAATCCCTGCAAAAAAGGGAGGAAGGCTGGTGCCATGGAAGTCTGCTAAAACATTGTTTTATTAATGCAGGTGAACAACAGTCTAAAATGCCAACGCGTTTCTGCCATCAGGACTTAATCATGATTAGGGTCTGATGGCTGAAATGCATTGGCTTTTTAAACCTGAATGTTTTAGCCAACTTCCATGGCACCAGCCTTTCTCCCTTTTTTACACCGATACTAGACAATGTACCTGTTCATGAATGGGGTCATTTTTGGAGACAAATACGTTATAAACTTAGAAATAGTGGGGAACTGGCAAAGTATACTTCCTTCTAAAATGGTAACCCCGGGTATCATCCTATGTAAGAAAGCAGAAACATTTATTTTTATATAAGTGACTCTATTGATAACTATCGGGAACCCATAAATACATCCAACTGAACAAAATCACTATTTTTATTGCAGGACACGGTATAGAAAAGTGTGACAAATGAATGAACACAATATACTGGATATCAAATAAAAGAATTGTATATTGTTGGACATTATATATAATATACACTCACCGGCCACTTTATTAAGTACACTTGTTCAATTGCTTGGTAACACAAACAGCCAATCACATGGCAGCAACTCAATGCATTTAGGCATCTAAACTTGGTGAAGACAACTTGCTGAAGTTCAAACTGAGCATCAGAATGGGGAAGAAAGGGGATTTAAGTGACTTTCAAAGTGGCATGGTTGTTGGTGCCAGATGGGTCGGTCTGAATATTTCAAAAACTGCTGATCTACTGGGATTTTCATGCACAACCATCTCTTGGGTTTACAGAGAATAGTCCGAATAAGAAAAAATATCCAGTGAATGGCAGTGAATGTGGCATGGTTGTTGGTGCCAGATGGGCTAGTCTGAGTATTTCTGGGATTTCACACGCAACCATCTCTCAGGTTTACAGAGAATGGTGGGAAAAAGAAAATATCCAGTGAGTGGCTTGGCAGTTGTGTGGAGGAAATGCCTTGTTGATGTCAGAGGAGCAGGGCTTTTTTTCTCAAACAATAGGTGCTGGAACTTAACCACGGCCCAACAAACCCCCCCCCCCCCTACACACACCCTCCAAATCACATTAAATAGTGGGTGTGTTCAGTCAAATTTTCCGAAAACAGTAGGAGGGTCTTAAAGGGGCATTAAATACCAGGATTGCATTACATACAGAGTGCAGAGCTGTCACTTGTAAACACAGAAGCCAGACTTCTGAGTTTACAAGTGATTGTGTTGAGCAGGCACCAAAGGGTCTAAGCCAGAGGTGGTGGAACTGAGTTCCACCAAGTTCTCCCTGAAAAAAAGCCCTGTTAATACCACAGGTAAGCAGCTGCAGTATTTAAAGTTAGTGTACTGTGTCCTCTGCACAGTGTGCACCTAAAGCTACCTGAAGACAATTGCTGGTGTTCTTCTGATCCTATTAGTACCACAGGCAGGCTGCTGCAGTATTTACAATTAGTGTAGTGCATCCTCTGAACAGTGTGCACCTAAACCTTCCTGAAGACAATTGTTGTTGTTCTGATCCTATTAATACTACAGGCAGGCAGCTGCAGTATTTACAGTAAGTGTACTGTGTCCTCTGCACAGTGTGCACCTAAAGCGACCCGAAAACAATTGCTGGTGTTCTCATACTAATAATACTACAGGCAGGCAGTTGATTCTGCTAGCTGCAGTATAATCAGTATATATATACTTCCCTGCTTTGTGCAGCTACATCTCACTGCAGGTATGTCTGGAAGGCCTACAAGGAGAGGCAGACAGTCACAAGCCAATAAAAGAGGGCAAGCAGGCTCTGTGTCTAGAGGCAACAGTGCTGGTCGTGGAGACAGTGCAACCTCATCAACACGTGGCTTTGGGACACGTTTGTCCTTTTTTTTGGCAGCTGGCCGTGTTGAGCCGCAACATGCAGGAGACTTGGTAGAGTGGATGACCAAGCCGTCCTTATCCTCCTCATCCTCTCTCACCCAGGCTTAGGGTACTTTGTCTGGCAAAGCAGCTGCCAACACGGCCTGTTCCCTCAGCTCAATGGCATCAGTCACTCCTTCCCTAGCCCCACCATGTCCTCCTGAGGAGTCCCCTGAACTGTTTGACCACAGTGTTGGGTACATGCTCCAGGGGGATGCCCGGTGTTTTGAAGGCTCCGATGTTGGTACCCAGCTAGAGGAAGGCAGTAACGTGAGCCCAGAGAGAGGGGGTACCCAAGAAGGACAGAAATCTGATAGCCATGTTCCCCCAGCTGCAGCATACTGCCAGGTTTGCTCCAGTGATGAGGAGGGAAGGGATGATGAGGTCACTAACTCCACGTGGGTGCCTGATAGGAGAGAGGAGGAGGCACATCTCTAATGAGGCAGGATGCCCTCCAGGGGCTAGCTTAAGGACAGCACATCGACTGCATCTGCATTTGGACATTACAGTCTGGTTATAAATGTCACGTACCAATCTTTTGTATATATTTATGTTGTAATCTATGTAAAATACACCCAGTAGGGTGAGTAATTCGGGCCACTATTGTATGTAGTAAAATATTTTGGGGGGCATAAGGATTGTGTAAGTTTGGATACTTAAAAGAGTGGTGCGGTTTAAGTAGAGTAGCGCATTCAACACATATACATATTTTTTATATAGGGCAGGCCCCTACTTTCAAACATCCAACATACAAACGACTCCTACTTGCAAACGGACGAGACAACAGGAAGTGAGAGGAAATCTACCTCTAGGAAGGGACATTTTCTCCTATGTCTCCTCTTCACTGATGCTTTATCACCAATCCTTGTTTCACTAAAAACCCCAAATTTTCAAAAAACATTTGTCATTGGGACAGAAAGTGAGGTGAAATCTTCTGAAGAGGAGCACAGACAGCAAAACAAATGTCACAAGGGTGATAACCCTTCCCTATGTTTTCCAAAAAGCGTAAAAATAGATTTTTTTGACTGGAGCTACACTTTAAAAATGTACCAGTTCAAAATTACAAACAGATTCAACTTAACAACAAACCTACAGTCCCTGTCTTGTTTGCACCGCCTGTATACTGCTGTTCAGAGTATATAGGGCCTGGGGGCCCCACTCCTTTCCTTTTTTTAATTTGGGTGCGGGGTTCCCCTTAATATCCATACAAGACCCAAAGGGCCTGGTAATGGACTGGAGGGTACCCATGCCGCTTGTTTTACTGATTTTCATCTATATTGCCAGGACCCGACATTACATTAAAGCCGCAAGCAGTTTTAAATGACTTTTATTCCTTTAAAAATGTCATTTTGTGCAGGGACTGTTCTAAGCACGGGAAACATGCGCCACTTTACAGGCATACTATAGACACCCCCCAGGTACGATATTTAAAGGAATATTTCACTTTTTTTTTTCACTTTAAGCATCATTAAAATCACTGCTCCCGAAAAAACTACAGTTTTTAAAACATTTTTTTGCATTGATACATGTCTCCTGGGGTAGGACCCGGGTCCCCAAAGGACAATAACTTGCATATTAGCCTTTAAAATTAGCACTTTTGATTTCGAACGTTCAAGTCCCATAGACTTTAATTCTAAAGTTTGCGCAAACTTTCGGTCTGTTCGCAGGTTCTGGAACTGAACCAGGGGGTGTTCGGCTCATCCCTAAATAGAAGTCTATGGCTAAGTGCAGCAAACCCACAGGAAAGCTGCAGGTACACTGCACTGCACCCGCGGTGTGGGTAAGCTGTAGCACATCACTGTGACAGCAGCCCTATACTATTATGCACTCTGTGATGTTCTGGAATGGCGGATAAGCAAGCCCAGACCACCATCTACCAGTCACCTGTCTGTGATCAACAGGTTGCTGACTAGGGTTGCCACCTGTCTGGGATTCACCTGGACAGTTCGGGTTTTGAATCATGTGTCCAGGTTTCAGTCTGCCTAAAACCCGGACACAATATTCAAATAGGAATGTGGCTCAGAACTGGGCCTGATATGAGGGTGGGGAGGCACTATGCACGCCACATTACTATTCTCTTTGGAGCTCCCAAAGGTGTCCCAGGTCTGTTACAATCCTACAGGGTATGCTAAAAAAAAAGGTTTTTTTATTGTGCGCCGCTTGGCTTGAAGAAAAAGTGGCAGCCCTATTGCTGACCCCTCCGCCTGATTGGATATCAAACCTGAAGAATTCAACTTGAACCCATGGTGAAGGCAAAGCCAAACCTCATTTGTAACACTTTTGAAAAGCCTCATGAAATATTATGGATCTTTAAAATATAATAATAATAATAATAATAATAATAATAATAATAATAATAATATTTGATTTTCAGGTCACAGTATCTCGATGTTCGGATCCCTGTATTCCTGGCACCAGAAAAAAGTTTGGATCTTCAATTCATAAATGTTGCTATGAGTGTGTCTCATGTCCAGAAGGAGAGATCTCCAACATTTCTGGTAAGGTTTGTATTTGTCTTTATGAAGTCCTGTACATCTCTGTCACCCCCATGTTTTATCCTTTTATAGACCGATTCCAGCACTCCTCTCCTACATGTAAAAATCATCATTTTTTTGCTAGAAAATTACTTAAAGCTCCCAAACATTTTATATGGTTTTTTTTTAGTAGAGACCTTACGGAATGAAATGGTGGTCATTGCAACTTTTTGTGTCACACGGTATTTGCGCAGCAATTTTTCAAACGCTTTTAGGTCTCACGAATTAAAAAAACAAACAAAAAAAAAAACAGTAAAGTTAGCCAAAATTTTTTGTATAATGTGAAAGATGATGCTACGACGATGATGCTGAGTAAATAGATACCCAACATGCTACGCTTTGATATTGCGCACAATTGTGGAATGGCGCCAAACTTCGGTACTTAAAAAGTTTTATTTTTTTACAGATTATCCATTTAGAGTTACAGAGGAGATCTAGTGCTAGAATTATTGCTCTCACTCTAATGTTTGCGGTGATACCTCACATGTGTGGTTGAATGTCGTTTACATATGAGGATGCCACTTACGTATGCGTTTGCTTCTGCGTGCGAGGCATGTGGGGATGGGGGCGCTTTATTTTTATAATTTTGTTTTTTATTGTTTATTTTATTTTTATATTTTGACACTTTCTCTTTATTTATTTTTTTATTACTTTTATTCCTATTAGAAGGAATGTAAACATTGTTTGTAATAAGAATAGGACATGCCAGTAGGGTTGCCACCTCTCCGGGATTAATGACATTATTCAGACAGCATACTTGCCAGTGAGGTGTCCCCAGTGTCACCCGTGTGTCTTCCCCTCATCTCTGTCCCCATTCCAGTGACCACACACTCTTCTCTATTTACTTCTGCTGGTTTCTGTCCCCCTCACTGACATTCACAGTTTCCACCTCAAGGCTTTAAGGGTCCCAAAACAGCAGGCACCCCTTAGGACAGACCACCAGCAGCTAAAGGACCCCTCTTCTCCCTGTCTGTGTGTCTCCTTGATGAAAGGATCATCCAGCTTCACAGGAGCCCAGTAGAAGGAACATCGGGTGCAGCCGATCACTCACTGCTTGTAACACATGGGAGCTCCTCACAGCCTACAGAACAGGACAGCAGGAGACACTTATGCAGTCCACCACTGTCACCTCACTGTCCACCCCACTGTCCACCTGACTACTGCCCCCTGTCCATCCTGCTGCCCACCCCCCAGTTCACCCCACTGCCCCTCAACACTACCCTGCTGCCCCTCTATCCAGCCCGCTACCCCTCTGTCCACCCCGCTGCCTTCTGTCCCTCCCCATGCCCCCTTGTCCATCCCATTGCCTCAATGTCCACCCCTCTGCCCCCTTTGTCCATTCTGCTGCCCCCTGTCCCTCCCTCTGCCTCCCTGTCCACCCCTCTGCCCCTTTGTCCATTCTGCTGCCCCCTGTCCCTCCCGCTGCCTCCCTGGCCACCCCTCTGCCCCTTGTCCATTCTGCTGCCCCCTGTCCTTCCCACTGCCTCCCTGTCCACCCCTCTGCCCCCTTGTCCATTCTGCTGCCCCCTGTCCTTCCCACTGCCTCCCTGTCCACCCCTTTGCCCCTTTGTCCATTCTGCTGCCCCCTGTCTCTCCCGCTGCCTCCCTGTCCTCCCCTCTGCCCCCTTGTCCATTCTGCTTCCCCCGTCCACTCCTCTGTCCCCTTGTCTATTCTGCTGCCCCCGTCCACTCCTCTGTCCCCTTGTCTATTCTGCTGCCCCCTGTCCCTTCCGCTGCCTACCTGTCAATCCCTCTGCCCCCTTGTCCATTCTGCTGCCCTTTTGTCCATCCTGCTGCCTCCCTGTCTACCCCTCTGCCCCCTTGTCCATTCTGCTGTCCCCCTGTCCATCCTGCTACCTCCCTGTCCATTCTGCTACCTCCCTGTCCACCCCTCTCCTCCCTTGTCCATTCTGCTGCATCCCCATCCATCCTGCTACCTCCCTGTCTGCCCCTCTACCCCTTGTACATTCTGTTGCCCCCCTGTCCCTCCCGCTGCCCCTTTGTCCATTTGGCTGACCCCCTGTTCATTCTGCTGCTCCCTTGTTCATTTTGCTGCCCCCTGTCAATTCTGCTGCTCCTTGTCTACCCCTCTGTCCATCCTCCTGCCACTTTAAAACACCCAAAAGTGTCCAAGGTACTTTTACAATGTATACTACAAAAATAAAAAATAAACATTGCTGTGCACCAGAAAAGTGTTTGGGTTCGATTTGAAGAAAAGGTGGGAACCCTACATGAAAGGTCCTCTTTATGGAGATCTGGGGTCTATCTCTCCTCTAGGCTGTAAAGACTGAGATAAAAAAAAGCAATTTCAGCCTTTCCACTTGAACACACGGCAATGTTTACAACTGCTGGGGCCGGACATGACGTCACAACACCACGCCCAGCTCTTTTGAAATTCAGTGTCTATGTATTCCCCTTATGTTTCCTATTTGTGTGATTTATACTGAAACTAATTGACCTGTGATCGCTGTTACCTAAATTGCCCCGTATTTCCACATCCGTGATTAGGTCTGTATTGTTGGTAATCAGTAGATCCAGTATTGTTTTATTTCTAGTTGGTGCGTCTACCATCTGACCCATAAAATTGTCCTGCAAGACATTAAGGAACTGGCGAGCCTTAAATGAATGCGCGGTTCCCTCCGCCCAGTCTATGTCTGGATAATTAAAATCCCCCATTATGATAACACTTCCCATCCTTGCTGCTAATCCAAATTGTGATAGAAGATCTGTCTCTACTTCCTCCTTCAGGTTAGGGGGCCTATAGCATACTGCCAGTATTATTTTCCCCTTAGCTTCATCCCTTTGGAGCTCTACCCATAAGGATTCCACCTCCTCCCTAGCTCCCTCAGTGATGTCATCTCTCACATTCACTTACGTTATTCTTGATATATAGGCATACCCCTCCCCCTTTTTTACCCTCTCTATCCTTGCGGTAAAGGGTATACCCTTGAATGTTTGCCAGCCAATTATGAGAGCTGTTGAACCAGGTCTCTGAAATTCCCACAAAATCCAAATCCTCCTCATACAACAGTATCTCTAGTTCACCCATCTTGTCCACCATGCTCCTGGCATTGGTGAATAGCCACATAGTTTAGACCGGTCGCATATTGTCCTCGTATTGGATGTTTCGAGATTGCAACTAGGACTTGCTACTATACTTACCTTGTGTTTTTGTGCTTTTGTCAACCTACCACTAATGCCCCCAATACTACCCTCTGGAATATCTTCCGCGCTGACTATCTCTACCTCTGGACCCTCCCCCCCATCGCCTAGTTTAAAAAACCCTCTAACTTTTTGGCCATCTTCATTCTCAGCAGATCTGCACCCTTCTCATTTAGGTGCAGTTCATCCCTTCTATAGTACTGATGATCGACTGAGAAGTCGGCCCAGTCCTCCAGGAACCCAAACCCCTCCTTACTACACCACGTGGTACGTGGATGTGGTATACTTGGACAGAGGGGTGGCTGTGGACGTGGTATGCTTGGACAGAGGGGTGGCTGTGGACATGGTATATTTGGACAGAGGGGTGGCGGTGGACGTAGTATGCTTGGACAGAAGGGTGGCGGTGGACATGGTATGCTTGGACAGAGGGGTGGCGGTGGACGTGGTATACTTGGACAGAGGGGTGGCTGTGGACGTGGTATGCTTGGACAGAGGGGTGGCGGTTGACATGGTATACTTGGACAGAGGGGTGGCTGTGGACGTGGTATGCTTGGACAGAGGGGTGGTGGTGGACATGGTATACTTGGACAGAGGGGTGGCGGTGGACGTGGTATGCTTGGACAGAGGGGTGGCGGTGGACATGGTATACTTGGACAGAGGGGTGGCTGTGGACGTGGTATATTTGGACAGAGGGGTGGCAGTGGACGTGATATACTTGGACAGAGGGGTGGCGGTGGATGTGGTATGCTTGGACAGAGAGGTGGCGGTGGACGTGGTATACTTGGATAGAGGGGTGGCGGTGGACGTGGTATACTTGGACAGAGGGGTGGCTGTGGACATGGTATACTTGGACAGAGGGTGGCAGTGGACGTGGTATACTTGGACAGAGGGGTGACTGTGGACGTGGTATACTTGGACAGAGGGGTCGCGGTGGACGTGGTTTACTTGGACAGAGGGGTGGTGGTGGACGTGGTTTACTTGGACAGAGGGGTGGCTGTGGACGTGGTATACTTGGACAGAGGGGTGACTGTGGACGTGGTATACTTGGACAGAGGGGTGACTGTGGACGTGGTATACTTGGACAGAGGGGTGGCTGTGGAGGTGGTATTCTTGGACAGAGGGGGGCTGTGGACGTGGTATACTTGGACAGAGGGGTGGCTGTGGACGTGGTATACTTGGACAGAGGGGTGGCAGTGGATGTGGTATACTTGGATTTTGCAAAAGCGCTCGATACAGTTCCCCACACACGGCTCATTTGTAAGGTAAAGTCTACAGACTTGGAAATATCAGTTTGTAAATGGATAGAAAACTGGCTAAAAGACAGAATTCAGAGAGTCGTGGTTAATGATTCTTACGCTGAATGGTCTAAGGTTATCAGTGGTGTACCCCAAGGTTCAGTGCTGGGACCCTTACTTTTTAATACCTTTATAAATGATATTGAGTCTGGGATCAAAAGTAACATTCCAGTCTTTGCAGATGACACCAAGCTATGCAGTGGAATAACGTCCTTACAGGATATCTCCAATTTACAACCCAACCTGAATGCTCTGTCTAATTGGGCGACTATGTGGCAGATGAGGTTTAATGTTGAGAAATGTAAAGTTCTGCACTTGGGGGCTAAGAATATGCATCATACATACTAGGGGGAGTACAACTGAGGGAATACGTGGTGGAGAAGGATCTGGGGGTTTTGGTAGATCATAAGCTCTATAATAACATGCAATGCCAAGCTGCGGTTTCCAAAGAGAGCAAAGTCCTTTCTTGTATTAGGAGAGATATGGACTCCAGAGAGAGAGATATCATCTGTACAAATCATTAGTAAGACCTCATCTGGAATAGGCAGTTCAGTTTTGGGCTCCAGTTCTCAAAAAGGATATCAGGGAACTGGAGAAAGTGCAGAGAAGGGCAACCAAACTGATAAGAGGCATGGAGGAGCTCAGCTATGAGGAAAGATTAGAGGAACTGAATTTATTCCCTCTTGAGAAGAGGAGATTAAGGGGGGATTTGATCCACATGTTCAAATATATAAGGGGTCATCCATATAGTGAACTTGGTGTTGAGTTATTCTCTTTACGGTCAACACAGAGGACATGGGGCCTTTCTTTATGTCTAGAGGAAAAGAGATTTCACCTCCAAATACGGAAAGGTTTCTTCACAGTAAGAGCTGTGGAAATGTGGAATAGACTCCCTCCAGAGGTGGTTCTGGCCAGCTCAGTAGATTGCTTAAAGAAAACCCTGGATACTTTCCTAAATGTACAGAATATAACTGGGTACTGACATTTATAGGTAAAGTTGATCCAGGGAAAATCCGATTGCCTCTCGGGGGATCAGGAAGGAATTTTTTCCCCCGATGTAGCAAATTGGATCATGCTTTTGCTGGGGTTTTTTGCCTTCCTCTGGATTATCTGTGGGTATAGAATTGGGTATATGGGATTGTACGATATTTTTTATTTTATTTATGGTTGAACTGGATGGACTTGTGTTTTTTTTCAACCCGACTAACTATGTTTCTGTTATAAAATTTTGAAAAAATTAAAAATCTTTCTTCATATATTTAGAAAAAATATATTGAAAATACCCCAAATCAGCATAGGTGTGTGCAGCCTATTGCATTAGGGTGGGCACCCCAAAGCTCAAACACACACGCCTTTCTCTGCAGCCTCAGCTGCACAGGACAGTAAGTGAATGGGAAGTGCACTGCGCTGAGCGGCTTCCTGTTCATTCACAAACTGAAGCATAGCAAATACAGTTTTTCTATGCTTCCGTTTTGAATGGACACAGTGAGTGAGTGTATATACTCTGTTCATTTAGAAAAGGAAGGGGTCGTTAAATTATTATTTTTTTTACTAGCCCCTTCCCCTGCTGTCCATCCTGAAACATCATCCAGGGGGAGGGGGGAGGAGGGAAGCCAGCAGCACTGCAGGGTAGGGGGGCCAACAGGAAAAGGGGGAAGCCCGGGCAGTAGGGGGAATCTGCACCTCACATAGTGATTAGGGTGTGCCCAGGCACACCCCCTGCACACACCTATGCAAATCAGTGTATATTATTTAGTCTGTGTGAAAGTTACAGACTATGGGAAATACAGTATATGTGAAAATTGATCCATCCTGATGTAGTGACGGCCGATCTCATTTCGTGAGGCCCTAAAATGTACTGATTGAAACTCTGACCCCGATGGTCATTGTGTTTGTATTGTTCTTCTTGCAGACAGTGAAAACTGCATGAAATGTCCTGATGAAGAATGGCCAAATGAGAAGAAGGATCGTTGTGTTCCAAAATTGGTGGATTTCCTCTCCTACAATGATGACACCATTGTTGTAGTATTTTCAGTTGTCTCCATATTCTGTTGTCTTCTGACTGGTTTAATATTGAGGATATTTATACATCACCAGGACACCCCCATTGTTAAAGCTAATAACCGGAACCTGAGCTATCTTCTCCTGGTCTCCATCATGCTGAGCTTCCTCTGTGTCTTCTTGTTCCTCGGCCATCCAGTAGATGTGACCTGCATGCTCCGTGTCTCCTCTTTTGGTGTCATCTTCTCAGTTGCCGTTTCTTCTCTTCTTGCCAAAAGTATTATGGTGTGTATTGCTTTTAAAGCCACCAAACCTGGGAGTCCCTGGAGGAAATGGATGGGAGCCAAACTACCCACTTTTATAATTTGTGTCTTATCAATGGTTCAAGTCATAATCTGTGTCATTTGGTTGTCTATTTCTCCTCCCTTCCAGGATCAGGACACTCACTCTTATCAGGGGAAGGTCATCATTCAGTGTAATGAGGGTTCAGTTATCGGCTTCTACTCTGTCCTGGGATATATGGGGCTTCTGGCAGCTGTAAGTTTCATTATCGCGTTTTTAGCCAGGACATTACCGGACAGTTTTAATGAAGCCACGTACATCACCTTCAGCATGCTGGTATTCTGCAGTGTCTGGATTGCCATGATCCCGGCCTATCTGAGCACCAGAGGAAAATACATGGTGGCTGTGGAGATTTTTGCTCTAATAGCCTCAAGTTCTGGACTCCTTGGCTGTATATTTTTCCCAAAATGTTACATAATTCTGTTCAGACCTGACCTGAATACAAAAACATTTATCCACTAATAAGTATGGAGCAACGCTGGGTTACCAGTAGTTATAGCATTATCTCTATTATTGTTAATTGAAGTATTTTGCTAATGTATTGAGAATGAACTTTATTAAATCTGAACATTTCATGCTTACCTCTTAGGTGGACGATGGGTTTAATTTTTGTTCTGCACACTGCTGGGATCAGACATGTTGGGTTTGTTGGAATCCTTGTCTCCTGCGGGTTGTAGTGGTTCTTCCCACCAGCCTTTATATCATTAGAGAATAGTGTGGTCACTTAGTGAGGAGTAACCACAGTGACTAAAGGGGGACAAAGTATCAAAAACAACCTAAAGTGTCAGATACCCGAAATACCCATCACCCATCACCCATCGCTCTTCCGGCCGGCCACCACCTTCCAGAAGGATTAAATAATGATGCAATTTTAGTTGTGGAATCAAATATCTATGTAGATGTATCTGTCGATATTAATAATTATATTTTGATTGGTGAATTCTAAAATGATTATTAATACAAGTTAAAGCTGATGAGAGCACGTTCTCAGTAATTTCACATTTTAAGTGATAGGTTGACTTCATTTTAAAGAACTTTTATGTTATAGGATCTAATCAGGGCTTTATTACTCAGAGAATATGTGCAGGAACTCCCATCTCCCAAGTCAGCCTTGGTCTCCGCCCCCTACCCACCTCCAAGGACAATATGAGATCTGGGGTCAAAAAGACTTCAGATCTCACATGTGCACTAAAATGCAATAAAAAAATTAATTAATGAAATGTCATTTAAAAAAATTCCCCTTTAAGAGCATTGGGGGGAAGGGGCGTTTGATGTCGCTTCTTCCCTCCAATAGCTGCTGCCATAACCCCAATATTATCAAAGTAGCAACGCACAGGTACGGCGATTTGGTATGAAGTGGTTAAACATCAGAATTACCACAACCAAGGGGTTAAATGCACTTTTCACTGGAGGGTCTTACTAATAAGGACCATGTAAGGAGGTATGTGTGCAAGCTCTAAGATCTCCTGGTCAGACGTGTCAAAGACAAAGCTTGAAGGAGAAGTACGGGGAAAGCTTGTTTGGTTGCACTTCTCCTGTGGATCCCATGACCATTGTATAACAGATGGACTATCCTTCCCATACTGCCTGACCAACTCCTACTCCAGCCCCCATACCATTACCCATTAATAGAGACCACACCAAGTTGGAGTAAATTTTGGCCGTAGCAGTAGTTTATTAACCAATAAATCAAACTTGATATCCCGCGTTATGGCCAACATGGACCCAAAGTCAAAATCATTGCCACCGACGTGTAACCCCACAACGTCCGGCGGCCTGTCCAGTCGTGCAAAGCAATGCACTTCTGGCACCCCACTGCTCCTCAGCATGCCCGGTACTCCCACCAACGTCTGCTCTTTTTGCCTCACACCACACCTACTAGAGGCCCAATATCCAGACCAGACCCAGGCTTAGTGTCCAGCAATGTCCCATTGTCTCCCCACATGCCTAATGTCTGCTCTTTTCTGCCCCCCACACCTAACAAAGTGGCCCAATATCCAGACCAGACCTTGTGTTCAACCTGAAAGAGAAGAAGAAAAAACAAACCCACCATTCATAACACCAACAGGCATGCATAAACATGTATAACCCCCAAACCAGCCCCGTAGGCATCCCCTCCCCTGTAATCGTTGTAAACAGGTGAGGAGAACAGACCCCCGGAACTTTCAAGATTCCCACCTGGCAATGCGCTTGGCTGCCTCTGCACCCGACCCACACGCGGCCGCCTACGTGGCTGCCCCAACTGAATGAGATTAAATTCTTTTTTTCCCAAACCCACTGCCCGTACACCTTTACAGACAGCCAAATAAATTGAAATCTGGACGTCTGGGACCTATCAGCATTATCCAAATTGACCCAACCACCTTCGGGAGGTTGGGTCAATTGGGTCTAAAAAAAAATCCTTCACCGCCCCCACCGGACATAATGACGAGTCCTGCCTGGAAAATACTTGGGCCTACCTCCCCGTGCCCACCTGCTCCGTTTTGTGCCTAGCACAGCACCAGGGATTTCCTATCTTCCCTGCAGGTGACCTACTGTGCCTGCACCTCCCTTTTGTACCTCTTGAATGCGCTCACTAGTTCGCTGCTCCATCAAGGACCAAATGAACGACAGGGAGGATACCGTTGCGAACCACTAACTCGTAATCCAATGAACACCGGCAGACGCCTGGGCTAAAACCTTTCCCGGAAGCTCAAACAACACAGGGCACTCAGTGTCTCAGCGCTTACAAGAGAGCCAATACCCTGTCCGTGCTTGCCCAAAATCTTCCAGTTATTACCGGCAACCCTGTAATTTAAAGTGTAATTTAAAGAAAGTCGCCAACCTGCAATTCTTATTATCTATAGAAGTATTATTTTATTTTTATTCTTATTTTTTTTATTTTTAAATTTTTATATACGGACCCGACACCCCCTTTGCAAAGTTCCGCAAGACCAAGTACAGAACCAGCCACCATCCCTCCGGGCCTTCCTGTTCTACCCCTGCCTGGTGCACCAACCACAAACATTACTGCCAAAAACCCACAGTATGCAGCCCATGTCACTTAACTTGCAGACTGCCCAAGCCCTACAGAAACAACCCCAAGGCAAACCTCTACCACCATTCAGGACAAGGAACCCCCCCTGTTGCTACGACGCCAGTGCCCAACTCCTGGACTCTATCCTCGCTTCAAGCTTGACCAAGCTTCAGCTACGACATGCTCGCCGCCGAGAGGCGAACAGCACTCATAACCCTTTTAACCGCATACATCTCAACATCAAACCTAGGAGAAGTCACACCACCAGCGGAGACGAGGCTGAGGCCTAATAGATGACCAGTATTACCCCGAGATTGTCCCTGTGTAAGCGCCTGGCAGCCCCTGAAAGCTCACCCCATCACACCCCGGCCAGCACCACCGAAACAATACTGGTAACACCAATTACGTAGCAAACCCCCTTACTTCCACGAATGCGGTGGAGTCCCACACTCCACCGGCCTAGAAAGGAAGCCCCCAACCTGTGAAGCTGGCCACATCTGCAAAAGTCAGATCGAAATGACTAACCGGTCTGGACATACACAATGAGCGTCCCCTTAAAAGAACCCAGGAAAGAGTTCAACCCTCGCCAATCCACCCTATGTTCCTCCAGCAGACGCCCAGTATTGCGTGTGCAATGTGACCCCGCCTTACTTGCCAACAGCCGCAGGCGAACCACTCACCTCCAGGTAGTATTTGGCATGAAAAATGAAACTTCCTAACAACGACTGCAATTTCCGTAATTGAACCTTGCGCCGTCCCAAACGACTTAGAATCTCAGTCTTGAGGGCAACCAACACAATGCCAAAGAAACTAAGGACTGTGTTCGGCCCCTCCGTCTTATCCGGGGCCAAGGGGATACCCAAAACGCTCAGCGAAGTGTTCCCACGTAATCAATAGCACCGTGCAGCTCCAGGATGATGCCTGGCCCTCACAAAGAAAACCGTCCACATAATGTGTGATAGAATGCACTCCAGATACATCACTAACCACCCACCCCACAAACGAGCTGAACTGCTCCAATAATGCCCAGGAGATAGAACAACCCGCGGGAAGGCAGCGATCCCCGTAGAATTACTTGTTCGGATGGCATCCCAGCACCCGAACACTAACAGTGTGAACTGGAAGCAGTCTCACCCGAAAAATGACGAATATTGGCGCTCAGCAACCCCAGAACACAGCCGCATCGAAGGAAGTGTAACGTACCCCACCCACCTATGAGTCAATCGCTGCATGGGCTGACCCCCCCTTTGGGCATAAAAGGTGGTGACTAAACCCAAATTTCCCCGGGCTCCAGCTTGGCATGCCCCCACAAGAGAGTGATAACCAAACCGCTAAAGTTAGTGAAGGGAAATGCCACCAATGCGCCCCTCGCCACTGCTGTACGTAGTTTCTTGGAAACCACTTCCGAATGTCGCCAGGCCGAGTGCAAGTTATGGGACACTAGAGGCGTCATGGCAAAAGCCCCAGGTATGCCCAATCCCACCGAGGCACCCGCACCCAATAATCATGCCTCCTCCTTATCAGGGTATCCATCACGGAAGAACTGCAGCCCTTCCACCCTCCCCGGCAAAGTCCCTATTGTTAGCATATTACCCGGCCTGACACTCACTTGAAGCAGCGGGAACAGGGGGTGGGCACCTCCGTACCCACAGCACCCATGCTTGTACCGGCAAGCCTCCCAACTCACCAGAACGCTCGTTGTACTACCAACCGCACCGGCCCCCTATGAAAAAGAAAAAACTGATTTGTGGCCTGCGCCAATGTCAGGAGCCGTATCCCCAACTAATGCCCTAGTGCTCCCACCGCAAGGACGAGCGTATTGCCCTATGTTGTTGGAAATGCCCGTCGTCCCTCAGCCAGGCAGTGTAGACGCTGTAGGCTCCTTGCCCTTCTCTATCTTAACCCCAACCGGCTTGCACTTATCCACTGCAGCAGGGAGAACAGTTCCCCATACTCACCTTCCAGAGTGTTTCCCGAACCCCCGATTCAAGGTGCGCCCCTAGGGGCCCCTCCAAAACACCTACACCACCCATTCAATTTTGAGTCGGTGAAACCAAAAACTTGACCACGTGTCCGACCCCTCCCTTCATGGCCTAGGCCCTCCCCAGCTAACCACCTCCCCCTACCCGCACACTGACCTGAAATAGCAAAATTTATAAAATGGACTTAACAGGCTGCCTAGGAAGGGTCCCACCAGCCGAAGGTCCTGCCTCCATTGTTGCTGACTGTCTCTGGGGCTCTTCCTCCACCTCTGGCACGACAGTGCGCCCTCTGACCTTTACAACGACCTTCGCCCCACGACAACCCTCCAGTGGCATCCTCCCTGGATGCTGAGGACCCGCATGGCTGCTGGCCCCGCCTCCACGTACCGGATCCGCCCACTGACAGCTGCATCACCCTGCCCAGTCCCGGGGGGGGCTCACCTCGGTCCTCCGACTGTTCTCCCTCCGCTGCAGCTACTGTCTGGTGCTGTGATAGCTGCCGGCTGTGGCAGTAGAGGGCCTGGCGGCCGCAGCTGGCTACTTCCCTCGCTGAGGCTCCACCCCCCGCCAACACACCGCCAGGGACGAAGCCCGCGCTCCCCCTCTCCTGCTGCCTGGCGGGCCACGGAGCTGCCTCAGCGATCCCGGAGATCCTTCTGTGTGGTGGGGGGGTTCCTCCCGGGACCCCCATCAGCAAGCACCATGAAGCGTATCGCGGGTGGTCCTGGAGGGGCCCAAATGGGACTTCTGGCATGTAGCTGGCTGCAGGGGAAGTGCTCCGGAAGCCAAAACCTCCGCGCTCATGAGGACTTCCACCCTCCGTACCGGAACCTCAGGCCTGCTCACCCCGCACCATTGCGATTCTTGTATGCAGCCTCCAGCTCCCAGTGTGGCCACTGCCATCCACAGCTAGACCATCTGACGTACCACCTCAGCCCTGTCTCCGTCTCGCAGCCAGCACCAAGCTTGTTCCTTCACACTGTACTGATGCTGGGGGGAGGGGCCAGCTCCTTTTTACTCTCATGTCCCCTCCTCCCCCAGGCTCCCCCAATCGGGTAAGACCTCTCATTTTGTCTGTACCCTGTTTCCCCTGTCATTCTAGCCCTCTGCTATTTTTACATTTATTTCTTTTCGCTCCGGGCTTTACTGTAGTGTAGTCCGTTCTGCACCCCTGTGACCTGTTTTCAGCAGACAGTGGGCTGAAGCCTGTCCGCTGACATCACAGAGCCAATCCAGGCTCGGGCAAGAATGTGACCATATGGTTGGGAGCCCCCCTCATGCCTGGACTGGCTCAGGCTCTCAGCGGCTGCTCCCATCCCCTCCACAGCCCAGCACTTCAGTGAATGGAGGGGGAGCAGAGCAGAGAGCCGCTGACTGACAGTATTCAGCTCTCTGCTCTCGGAGCTCTGAGAACTGAGCGATCAGTGGTGTTTGATCGCTCAGTTCTCAGTCTTAGAGCTAGCGGGGGACAGGTGAAGCATCGGACCACAGCTACATCCACCTAGGTAAGTATAATTCTCTCTAAAAAAAAAATCCTTTACTTCTCTTTTAAGGGTAGATTTACACATGTGTCTAAATCTCCCTTGGCCCAGAAGCCCGATCCACGCTCGGATCGCACTCCAGAAGCTACTGACAGGCGGTGATGAAGTGATGGGACACCTTCTCACCCACCGCCTGTTTTAACCTCATTTTTGCCGGCAAACACGCTGCAACCACTTGCATTGTTCACGGTCGCGGTGCTTCCCCATTGACTTGAATGCGTAGTATCTGGTGGGCTTCCCGCTTGACGATCGATACAAGTCAGGTCAACATAGTCGCCTGTGCAAAGCAAAGCATCACACCCACACCTTGTAAACACCTCGGTCCCTTGCCTATTGCAGCTTGGGGGGGGCAGTTGGCAGGGAACCAAAACATATTTCAATGGTGGATTTTTGCAATTCTCCAACTGCAAATCCAAACAAGGCCAAAGAGATTAGAGTGTTTCTAAAGTCATAGGCAGCAGCCCCCCTCAGCCGCCACAACACTTACCTGAGTCCCATCTCAATCCATGGATTTTGCAGGAGTGTCTCGGCTGTCAAGGAATATACCTCCTGATTGGTTGAGACCAGTGGCAGCTGGTGCTCAAAATCTTTTGGGGGGGAGGGGCGCAAACAAACTAAACAATTCTGAAAAATACTGAAAAAAAATCAAATGCAGCCACTGTGCCCATCAATCACAGTCACTCTGCCCATCAATTGCAGCCACTGTGGAGATCAAATGCAGCCACTGCCCATCAAATGCTACCACTGTGCCCATCAAATGCAGCCACTATGCCATCAAATGCAGCCACTGTGCCCATCATATGCAGCCACTGTGCCCATCAAATGCAGCCACTGCCCATCAAATGCCACCACTGTGCCCTTCAAATGCAGCCACTGTTGCCATCAAATCCAGCCATTGCGCCCATCAAATTCCGCCACTGTGCCCATCAAATGCAGCCACTGTGCCCATCAAATGCAGCCACTGCCATCAAATGCCACCACTGTGCCCATCAAATGCAGCCACTTCGCCCATCAAATGCCGCCACTGTGGTCATCAAATGCAGCCACTGTGCTTCTTCAAATGCAGCCACTGTGCCCATCAAATGCAGCCACTGTGCCCATCAAATGCCACCACTGTGCCCATCAAATGCAGCCACTGCCCATCAAATGCCACCACTGTGCCCATCAAATGCAGCCACTTCGCCCATCAAATGCTGCCACTGTGCTCATCAAATGCAGCCACTGTGCCTCTTCAATTGCAGCCACTGTGCCCATCAAATGCTGCCACTGTGCCCATCAAATGCGGCCACTGTGCCCATCAAATGCAGTCACTCTGCCCATCAATTGCAGCCACTGTGCCCATCAAATGCAGCCACTGTGCCCATCAAATGCCACCACTGTGCCCATCAAATGCAGCCACTGTCCATCAAATGCCACCACTGTGCCCATCAAATGCAGCCACTTCGCCCATCAAATGCCGCCACTGTGCTCATCAAATGCAGCCACTTCGCCCATCAAATGCCGCCACTGTGCTCATCAAATGCAGCCACTGTGCCTCTTCAAATTCAGCCACTGTGCCCATCAAATGCAGCCACTGTGCCCATCAAATGCACCCACTGCCCATCAAATGCCACCACTCTGCCCATCAAATGCCACCACTCTGCCCATCAAATGCCACCACTGTGCCCATCAAATGAAGCTACTGTGTCTATCAAATGCAGCCACTGTGACCCGCCCGCTCGCTGACTGCCCGGCACTTACCCCATCTTGAGGGGATCAGGCAGTGGGTGACGGCAGCGAGTTGTGGGATGGTGGAATGAGCAGCGGGTCAGGTGGCGTCTCCTGTGTCCTTCATTTGTCTCTTCTTCCTTCCTGCTAGGCATCCAATCAGATCGCCTGTGCCTTCAGCCAATCAGGTGATGGGTATTAGACCCACACCTCCCGATTGGCTGAGAGGCGGTTTAGTGTTAAAAAAGCAAATATTCATTTGCTTTTCTAACACACCTGGGTGGGCTCCAAGTGCAATACTCTGCGCTCTGAGTCCACCTTTGGACTGCTGCTCTGAATGGACACACAGAGCAGCAGCTCGGCCCGGGTGTCCCCATAGGAAGCTGCCTGCTGTGGGGGCACTCGGCAGGAGGGAGGTTCCAGGAGCACAGAAGAGGGAACTGAGAAGAGGAGGATCCCGGCTGCAAAACCAATTCACAGAGGAGGTAAGTATAACGTGTTTGTTATTTTTAACCAAAAAAAAACAAAACTAGACTTTAATATCACTTTAACCACTTGCTGACCGCCGCATGTACATATACGTCGGCAGAATGGCACAGCTGGGCATATGGGCGTACAGGTACGTCCCTTTGAATTTGCCTGTCGGGAGCTCCGTGAGTCGGATCGCGGGTCCCGCGGATTAGATCGCCCCGGGGATACCCGTGATCATCTCACGGAGCTGAAGAGCAGGGAGATGCTGTAAACAAAGCATCTCCCCGTTCTGCCTCGTGACACTGTCACTGATCATAGCTCCCTGTAATCGGGAGCTATGATCAGTGAAGTGCCGTTCATAGCCCATCCCCCTAACAGTTAGAAACACTCCCCAGGACACACTTAACCCCTCCCTAGCCAACTAGTGGTTAACCCCTTCCCTGCCAGTGTCATTTTTACAGTAATCAGTTCATTTTTATAGCACTGATCGCTGTAAAAATGACAATGGTCCCAAAAATGTGTCAAAATTGTCCGATGTGTCCGCCATAATGTCGCACTCACGGTAAAAATCGCGGATCACTACCATTACTAGTAAAAAAAATATATTAATAAAAATGCCATAAAACTAACCCCTATTTTGTAGACACTATAACTTTTGCGCAAACCAATCAATAAACGCTTATTGTGATTTTTTTTACCAAAAATATGTAGAAGAATACATATCGGCCTAAACTGAGGGAAAACATTGTTTTTTTATATATTTTTTGTGGATATTTATTATAGCAAAAATTTAAAAATATTGCGTTTTTTCAAAATTGTCGCTCTCTTTTTTTCTTTATAGCGCAAAAAATAAAAACCGCAGAGGCGATCAAATACCACCTCTTTATTTTTGGGAAAAAAAGGACATCAATTTTGTTTGGGAGCCACGTCACACGACCGCGCAATTGTCAGTTAAAGCGACGCAGTACAGAATCGCAAAATGTGCTCTGGTCTTTAGCCATCAAAATGGTCCGGGGCTTAATTATTATTATTATTATTATTATACAGGATTTACAGTTTACGCAGAGCTTTACAATATAAAAGGGAGACAATAAAGTTATAATACAATACAATACAGGAGGATTAAGAGGGCCCTGCTCAGAAGAACTTACAATCTAATAGGGTGGGGCATGTGGTACAAAAGGTTGTAACTGTGGGGAATGAGCTGGTGGAAGTGGTAGGAGATTAGTTGGAGACGTGATAGGCTTTTCCTGAAGAGATGAGTTTTCAGGGATCGCCTGAAGGTAGCAAGAGTAGGGGACAGCCAGACAGGTGGACGTAGCGAGTTCCAGAGGATGGGAGAGGCTCCGGAGAAATCCTGGAGACGAGCATGGGAGGAGGAGACGAGAGAGCTTGAGAGTAGGAGGTCTTGAGAAGAGCGGAGAGGACAATTTGGGTGATATTTGGAGAAAAGATTGGTGATGTAGTTCGGGGCAGAGTTGTGAATGGCGTTGTATGTTGTGGTTAGTATTTTGAATTTAATTCGCTGGGTGATTGGGAGCCAGTGTAGGGATTGGAGGAGAGGGGTGGTGGTCAGTGTAGGGATTGAAGCAGAGGGTTGGCAGACACTGAGCGGTTGGTAAGGTGGATAAGTTTGGCAGCAGCATTCATGATAGACTGAAGAGGGGAGGGGCCTATGGAGAGGCAGGCCAATGAGAAGGGAGTTGCAATAGTCAAGGTGAGAGATAACAAGGGAGTGAATGAGGAGCTTGGTGGTTTCATCAGTTAAAAAAGGGCAAATTTTAGAGATGTTACGGAGGTGAATTCTACAAACTTTTGACAATGATTGGACTTGAGGCTGAAATGACAAGTCCGAGTCTAGGATTACACCGAGTACCCTGGTGTGAGGGGAGGGACTGATGGTTGCATTGTTGATTTTGATGGGATGATGAGTTGAAGTCATGGAGGGGGGCACGGGCAGGGGGGAATATTCATAGCTCAGTTTTAGAGAGATTTAGTTGAAGGAAGTGGTGCGACATCCATGCTGATATGTCAGTTAGTATGTTAGTAATGCGAGAGGAGACTGAATGGGTGAGGTGAGGAGTAGACAGATGGATTTGGGTGTCATCAGCATATAAGTGGTATTGGAAGCCGTGGGCGGTTATTAAGTGACCAAGGGAGGAGGTATAGATAGAGAAGAGAAGGGGTCCAAGAACAGAGCCTTGGGGGACCCCCACAGAAAGGGGCAATGGAGAGGAGGAGACAGAGTTGTAGGTGACACTGAAGGAGCGCTGTGATAAATAGCCAGAGAATCAGGATAGAGCAGAATCTCGGAGGCCAAGGGAATGGAGTTTATTGAGAAGGAGCGGGTGGTCAACAGCATCAAAGACCGCAGAGGTCAAGTAGTAGGAGTATGGAGTACTGGCTGTTGGTTTTAGCAGTTAGTAAATTGTTAGTGAGTTTTAGTAAGGCAGTTTCTGTGGAGTGCTTAAGTGGTTAAGAAGTAATGATCTCCCCGGTCCCTTCCCATAAGCTGTCAAATCATATTCACTGAAAGAAGATTATATTCTATAATAATAATAAATATTCCTCAAATAAATATAATCACTCTTACATAAAACATAATAAATGTGCAAAAACAAAAGTGCCAAACAGTGTAAAATGAAGACATCGATCTCCAGAGATTTAACATATAAACCTTGTCCCACAATAAAAGTGCCATAAAATGTGCAAAATGGTGAAATTCCCTTAATTATGCGCAACATGTAAAAATCAAGTCCTCCACTAAGTGCAATAAATCCCTCATCAGTGACACCAGGGGCAAGTCCGGAGTCTAGTCTCGGGAGGGGCACTGCCAGAAAATATGTTTTTTTTTCGGGCAATTTATCAGAGAAATGGCTGGCGTTAGTGCTTCAATCATCACGGCGCCATGGTTGTTATGGTGTCAGGAAGATTGAAGCGCATTATTTCTATCATTACATTGTAATATATAATGAAATAGTTCAACTCACCATAATGCAGAATCAGTGGGAGCCCTGAGTGTGTCACTTGCCACCGTCGCCTGCCACCAGATGTAGATCGTTACTTGCCATGTCACCTTCCACAAGTTGAAGATTTTCACTTTCCACGTCTTGCCTGCTACAATTGTTACCTTCCTGCTGAGGTGGGGATTGTCCCTTTCTGTGTCCCAGAGTGAAGTCAGCTGCCTGCACAGTGAGGGTGCAGGGATGCAGGGCAGGCGTCAGGCAGTGAGAGATGATGTCATCTCTCTGGTCCCCTGCCCGCCAGCCCGCTGATTGGCCAGCCACCCACTCACCTGTCAACTGGTCCGTCCGCTCACCCACCGAGCCGCCAGCCCGCTCACTCACCCACCCGCCGAGCCACCCAATCACTCAACTGCCCGCTCACTCACCTGTAACTAATTTCTCGGGGGGGGGATTGCCCCATTGCCTCTCCCCTGGATCCGCCCCTGAGTGACACGGAAGAAGGTACCTTGGATCCACATCAGCTCCGTCCTGCGCATGCACAGGCACTTTGCGACGGAGGGCACATATATCGATAGAACACCGGGACCTCTGCTGTATGTTGCTGTAACTCACTGAGCCACCTGAAATGCTGGACTGCTCCTGCCTTATTGCTTAGATAACCTTGCCTTATGTCTTGTTTCATGTGAACCTTGAACCCTTTGCTCCTTCCATAAACTTCCTGATTTAAGCTATGTCTCTGCATTGCCTGTTTGTCAGATTATGGTGCTCTCTACAACCAATATCTTATTAGCATGCAGCAAAACCCATCTCCATCAGTAGCTGTGGTAGTATATAGACCTTACATCTCGGGTGAGTCCACATCATCCACCAGGGTGACCAGCTTGTGTACCTATCTAGCTGGTTGGTGAGTGCCTCTCTATTGCTATAGTTACGGGTCTCCGAGTCTGACCCCTGACCGTGACACATGTGCTTTAGCTGTGATAGGGAAAGCATAAGGAGTGCTGCTGATAAAGCACACAGGGAGAGATTAGTGTAAGGATTGTAGGGATTGGCAGGTCTGATAAAGTAGATGTAAACCCTTACTGAATGTCATAGAGGTATTAAGAAAGAATTTATGAAAGTGTAGCAAGGTATCTGGCCTTCTCCAGTCTAATGAGAACTTTCCAGGCCAAAGATAGCTGACATCCTTCTGTATGTGGTGGGTAGGGATGAGCCGAACACCCCCCTGTTCGGTTCGCACCAGAACATGCGAACAGGAAAAAAGTTCGCTCGAACACGCGAACACCGTTAAAGTCTATGGGACACGAACATGAATAATCAAAAGTGCTAATTTTAAAGGCTTATATGCAAGTTATTGTCATAAAAAGTGTTTGGGGACCTGGGTCCTGCCCCAGGGGACATGGATCAATGCAAAAAAAGTTTTAAAAACGGCCGTTTTTTCAGGAGCAGTGATTTTAATAATGCTTAAAGTCAAACAATAAAAGTGTAATATCCCTTTAAATTTCGTACCTGGGGGGTGTCTATAGTATGCCTGTAAAGGGGCGCATGTTTCCCGTGTTTAGAACAGCCTGACAGCAAAATGACAATTAGAAGGAAAAAAAGCCATTTAAAACTACCCGCGGCTATTGCTTTGCCGACAATACACATAGAAGTTCATTGATAAAAACGGCATGGGAATTCCCCACAGGGAAACCCCGAACCAAAATTAAAAAAAAAAAAAATGAAGTGGGAGTCCCCCTAAATTCCATACCAGGCCCTTCAGGTCTGGTATGGATATTAAGGGGAACCCCGGCCAAAATTTAAAAAAAAAATGACGTGGGGTTCCCCCTAAATTCCATACCAGACCCTTCAGGTCCGGTATGGATTTTAAGGGGAACCCCGCGCCAAAAAAAAAAAAAACGTCGTGGGGTTCCCCCAAAAATCCATACCAGACCCTTATCCGAGCACGCAACCTGGCAGGCCGCAGGAAAAGAGGGGGGACGAGAGTGCGCCCCCCCCCCTCCTGAACCGTACCAGGCCACATGCCCTCAACATTGGGAGGGTGCTTTGGGGTAGCCCCCCAAAACACCTTGTCCCCATGTTGATGAGGACAAGGGCCTCATCCCCACAACCGTGGCCGGTGGTTGTGGGGGTCTGCGGGCGGGGGGCTTATCGGAATCTGGAAGCCCCCTTTAACAAGGGGACCCCCAGATCCCGGCCCCCCCCATGTGAAATGGTAAGGGGGTACTTACCCCTACCATTTCACTAAAAAAGTGTCAAAATAGTTAAAAATGACAAGAGACAGTTTTTGACAATTACTTTATTTAAATGCTTCTTCTATCTTCCTTCATCTTCTTCTTCTTCTGGTTCTTCTGGCTCTTCTGGTTCTTCCTCCGGCGTTCTCGTCCAGCATCTCCTCCGCGGGGTCTTCTATCTTCTTCTCCTCGGGCCGCTCCGCACCCATGGCATGGGGGGAGGCTCCCGCTCTTCTCTTCATCTTCTTCTTCATCCTCTTCTCTTCTTCATCTTCTTCATCTTCTTCATCTTCATCTTCTCTTCTTAATTTTCTTCTCCGGGCCGCTCCGCATCCATGGATGGAGGGAGGCTCCCGCTGTGTGACGGCATCTCCTCGTCTGACGGTTCTTAAATAACCAGGGGCGGGGCCACCCGGTGACCCCGCCCCCCTCTGACGCACGGTGACTTGACGGGACTTCCCTGTGACGTCACGGGGAATGCCACAGGGAAGTCCTGTCATGTCCCGTGCGTCAGAGGTGCGGAGCGGCCCGGAGAAGAAAATTAAGAAGAGAAGATGAAGATGAAGAAGATGAAGAAGAGAAGAGGATGAAGAAGAAGATGAAGAGAAGAGCGGGAGCCTCCCCCCATGCCATGGGTGCGGAGCGGCCCGAGGAGAAGAAGATAGAAGACGCAGCGGAGGAGATGCTGGACGAGAACGCCGGAGGAAGAACCAGAAGAGCCAGAAGAACCAGAAGAAGAAGAAGATGAAGGAAGATAGAAGAAGCATTTAAATAAAGGAATTGTCAAAAACTGTCTCTTGTCATTTTTAACTATTTTGACACTTTTTTAGTGAAATGGTAGGGGTAAGTACCCCCTTACCATTTCACACAGGGGGGGGCGGGATCTGGGGGTCCCCTTGTTAAAGGGGGCTTCCAGATTCCGATAAGCCCCCCACCCGCAGACCCCCACAACCACCGGCCACGGTTGTGGGGATGAGGCCCTTGTCCTCATCAACATGGGGACAAGGTGTTTTGGGGGGCTACCCCAAAGCACCCTCCCAATGTTGAGGGCATGTGGCCTGGTACGGTTCAGGAGGGGGGGGGCCGCACTCTCGTCCCCCCCTCTTTTCCTGCGGCCTGCCAGGTTGCGTGCTCGGATAAGGGTCTGGTATGGATTTTTGGGGGAACCCCACGCCATTTTTTTTTGGCGCGGGGTTCCCCTTAAAATCCATACCAGACCTGAAGGGTCTGGTATGGAATTTAGGGGGAACCCCATGTCATTTTTTTTTTAATTTTGGCCGGGGTTCCCCTTAATATCCATACCAGACCTGAAGGGCCTGGTATGGAATTTGGGGGGACCCCCCCCCTACGTCATTTTTTTTTTTTTTTAATTTTGGTTCGGGGTTTTCCTGTGGGGAATTCCCATGCCGTTTTTATCAATGAACTTTTATGTGTATTGTCGGACCGGCAATTCATTAATAGCCGCGGGTAGTTTTAAATGAGTTTTTTCCTTCGAAATGTCATTTTGCTGTCAGACTGTTCTAAACACGGGAAACATGCGCCCCTTTACAGGCATACTATAGACACCCCCCAGGTACGAAATTTAAAGGTATATTACACTTTTATTGTTTGACTTTAAGCATTATTAAAATCACTGCTCCTGAAAAAACGTCCGTTTTTAAAACTTTTTTTTGCATTGATACATGTCCCCTGGGGCAGGACCCGGGTCCCCAAACACTTTTTATGACAATAACTTGCATATAAGCCTTTAAAATTAGCACTTTTTATTTCTCCCATAGACTTTTAAAGGGTGTTCCGCGGCATTCGAATTTGCCGCGAACACCCCAAATTGTTCGGTGTTCGGCGAACTTGCGAACAGCCAATGTTCGAGTCGAACATGAGTTCGACTCGAACTCGAAGCTCATCCCTAGTGGTGGGTGGTGAGGCATAGTGGGTGCAAGGTGGACAAAGTTATTGGGCGCCAGACACTTCTTGGATGTAAAAGAGGTTTTATTTCTCTTAACAGTCCTTTTTATATTTTTGGGTAAAGAGGGTTAGGGCCAGGACACCCTTAAATAGTTGTAGATTAGTTT
This sequence comes from Lithobates clamitans, assembly GCA_037952925.1. Classification (NCBI taxonomy): domain Eukaryota; kingdom Metazoa; phylum Chordata; class Amphibia; order Anura; family Ranidae; genus Lithobates; species Lithobates clamitans. Next base: position 219,609 of record JBBGZY010001271.1, on the reverse strand, counting down.
AGCAGACTTTGAGACTTCAATAGGTGGACAGCCATGCAGAGAAAGGCCCCAGCAAGGCACCACATTCACACATGCAGGAATGCTGTTTCCTATGGCAACAGTCCTTAACAGTTCCTAACTCAAATGTAACAGTTCCTTCAGCTTCAATACAACTGTCTCTTTTAGTTCTTCAACACTGAGCTCCTGGTCTCTGACTAGACTAGATGATTCACTGACTCTGAATCCCTTGAGCTCCTCCAATCTTTGCGGTGGTATCTTCCTCAAGCGTCACCCCCGCTTCCCTGCTGGGTCCCTGCGCTTGGCACTACAGATACTTCTCAAGTTTCACCCCCGCTGACTGGCTCGGTCCCTGGCTTGACTCACAAGGCTGCTCTGCAAATGTCACCTCCGCTGGTTGGGTCCCTGACTTGATCACCGCCTGAAGTTTCCCGATTCTCCACCGTGCCCATTTGGTGAGAATGCTGCTCTGGTACTTCCTTCATTTACTCACTGTGGCCCCTGGTAATAAGATGGTCGGTCCCTTTGTGGCGTCAGCTTCCCCTCTACCTCCGATCACTGACAGGTTCCCCGGCTGGCAGAACTGTCACTTCTGGTTGGACTGCAAGCCGCAATCCCAACCCTGTGCTGCTCTCTTACTTCTGGACACGTCCACCCAGACAGCCATCCGGGTGGCACAGACCATAGATCACCTGACCTCACCCGGATATAAAGGCTCTCCCAGCAGGCCAAGGGATCCAAGAAAACCCCTGCCCATTGCATGAGACACCCCACATACCCATAACCTGACCTTGGGTTGTCCTTCTCGTATCTAGTACCACCAAGTACCCAGCCACCTGGTGGTAGAAGAGAAAAGTGCAACAAGGCCAAACTTAGGGAGAAATTGATGGATCTCTAACAATTGACCAGGGTGACTACTTCTGGCAAGTAAATTTGTGAGGAGCATCCCTGACTAAACCCCAGGGTACTACAAAAGCAAAACTTAACTAATTGTCTCTTTGGTTATTATATTATGTCTATGTATTGTAAGGCTGACGTGTTATTAGGAAAACCTTTCACCTAACTACATGCCATTTCATGTCTTGTCAGATAAAGATGTACTCTGTTTGAGCTTTGTAATATCAAGTCATGTTTGTCATCTGAAACGGTTATCATATCAATTTTAACTTTGTCATTTAAACGTGTAATACCTATTCTGGAAATCACCATCTTCATGTTATGATAATTCATTAACTCAAGGTATATCTATAATGCTAGAGTATAGAAAGTAGAGATTATATTCAATAAAATAATACATAAACTAAAATTCTTGTGAAGTCTATACTCTGTGACATCACATTACCTTACACCACCTGACAATTTCCTTATCAATACTTGGCGATAGAGCACCCAGGAGAATGAAGATATTTGTCAGCACACCATGGAACAGCGTAGATAGCGTCCAAACCTGTAATTTATTGCATGATCACAACACAAGGAGAGTGCAACGTTTCAGAGTCACGCAGGACCCCTTCGTCACATACCTGACACGTCACGGGGAATGCCATGCGTTAGAGGGGGGCGGGGTCACCGGGTGGCCCCGCCCCCCGTTATTTAAGAACCGTCAGACGAGGAGACGCCGTCACACGACGGGAGCCTCCTTCCATGCCAGAATGGATGCGGAGCGGCCCGGAGAAGAAAATGAAGAAGAGAAGAAGAGAAGAAGAGAAGAAAAGAAGAAGAGAAGAAGATGAAGAAGATGAAAAGAAGAGCGGGAGCCTCCTCCCATCCCATGCCATGGGTGCGGAGCGGCCAGAGGAGAAGAAGATAGAAGACGCCACGGAGGAGATGCTGGACGAGAACGCCGGAGGAAGAACCAGAAGAGCCAGAAGAACAAGAAGAAGAAGATAGAAGAAAGGAGAAGCATTTAAATAAAGGAATTGTCAAAAACTGTCTCTTGTCATTTTTAACATTTTTGACAGTTTTTTAGTGAAATGGTAGGGGTAAGTACCCCCTTACCATTTCACACGGGGGGGCGGGATCTGGGGGTCCCCTTGTTAAAGGGGGCTTCCAGATTCCGATAAGCCCCCCGCCCGCAGACCCCCACAACCACCGGCCAGGGTTGCGGGGATGAGGCCCTTGTCCTCATCAACATGGGGACAAGGTGTTTTGGGGGGCTACCCCAAAGCACCCTCCCAATGTTGAGGGCATGTGGCCTGGTACGGTTCAGGAGGGGGGGCACTCTCGCCCCCTTCTTTTCCTGCAGCCTGCCTGGTTGCGTGCTCGGATAAGGGTCTAGTATGGATTTTTGGGGGGACCCCACGCTGGTTTTTTTTTTTTGGCACGGGGTTCCCCTCAAAATCCATACCAGACCTGAAGGGTCTGGTATGGAATTTAGGGGGACCCCCACGTCTTTTTTTTTTTTAATTTTGGCCTGGGTTCCCCTTAATATCCATACCAGACCTGAAGGGCTTGGTATGGAATTTAGGGGGACCCCCACGTCATTTTTTTTTTAAATTTTGGTTTGGGGTTCCCCTGTGGGGAATTCCTATGACGTTTTTATCAATGAACTTCTATGTGTATTGTCGGACCGGCAATGTAATAGCCGCGAGCAGTTTTAAATGGGTTTTTTCCTTCGAAATGTTATTTTGCTGTCAGACTGTTCTAAACACGGGAAACATGCGATCCTTTACAGGCATACTATAGACACCCCCCAGCTACAAAATTTAAAGGGATATTACACTTTTATTGTTTGACTTTAAGCATTATTAAAATCACTGCTCCTGAAAAAACGGCCGTTTTTAAAACTTTTTTTTGCATTGATCCATGTCCCCTGAGGCAGGACCCAGGTCCCCAAACACTTTTTATGACAATAACTTGCATATAAGCCTTTAAAATTAGCACTTTTGTTTTCTCCCATAGACCTTTAAAGGGTGTCCTGCGGCATTCGAATTTGCCGCGAAAACCCCAAATTGTTCGTTGTTCGGCGAACTTGCAAACAGCCAATGTTCGAGTCAAACATGAGTTCGACTCGAACTCGAAGCTCATCCCTACTCTCCAGTCCAAAATACGGGGAATAGGCTTGCTTCCCAAGGATCAGGCATAGGAGGCAGATGACCACAGCTACATATATGTTCTCTCAACTGGGTATTGAGACCGTAAAGGAGATACAGAGTCACCCCCGTGCTGCTGAGGCGCTGTCAGTGATTTATATCCATGCTTGTTAACATCTACCTATGGGTAAGAGGTAGTGGGGGTCATTTACTATAGCGCCACGGTGCTAATTTGTGCAAATTGCCGCGAATTAGCGCTAATGCGTGGCAATTTAGCGCTAATTCGTGGCAACTTAGCGTGAATTAGCGCTACTAGTGCTAATTCAAGCTAAAACGGTATTCACTATAGCACTGGTGAGAAAATACTCCCAAAATCAAATTTACTATAGTTCCCTGAAACCAAATAGCTCCCAAACCCTTACTCTGCTAAAACCTGGAGAATTGCACATGGAAATAATGTTTAGAGCATGATATAATTGCCTAAATGGTACTGAAATATGCGGTATATTATTTAAAGATTATCTGCTTTTAAACTGTGTGAAAAAGTGATTTCTACACTGAAATATCTTTAAAAGTCTGAGAAGTGAAAAATTCCCCGTTTTGGACAACTAGGTGCCAACACAACTGAGCATGCTCAGACCTGAAAATAACTCTCATTTTAACTCAAGTGTCTTTTTTAGAGCTATAGTAAATACCAAAATGAGAGTTAATTAGAGAACATTTTTTGGAAGTGAAAATCTGCTCTATTCTAGTCCAATTTAAGTTTCAGCCATTGATTCTAATGGAACAATTGTAACTTTCACAAAAAAATATTTAATGTTGAGATGAAATGTATCTTTCTGTGAAATAAATTTTCCTTTGCAACATTGTTGCTTCTACCTAAAATATTTTGATTTTAAGAATACTAGAATGTGGAATGTTTTGATCTTTTGGTAAAATATATTTTTCTCTGTCACTTTCACTTGTTACTCTTCATCTCACAACAATCTTTACCCCAAACTCACACATATGTCTTTATAATCCACAAACAATACCATTGCTGATGCCAATTTAAAATGAATCACAATTTTTTGTGCTTTTTATTATTTCCAAATATTCATAATTTGAGCCCAAAAAATGTGATATGTGTACCAACATCAGAAATCAAAATGTAATTCCCAAAATTTTGAGGGTAATATTCTACTCTCACCCACCAAACAAACACCAAATATCACAGAATAAATCAAGAAGAATAACTCTTGAGTAATGTAATTCCATCACCTGTATGTCCAAAGAAATGCAGGATTTATGTGTAGTTATGTGTACGAGGCTTTCACATGTGGCAGCTCTGTGGCTTAGAGATTGGAACTTCTGCTGAGGGTCTGGGTTCAAATCCCAACCATTTTGCTTCATGTAGAGAAGTTGTCTCATCTCCCAGGTCCTATAACTTTGTCTAAATGTAGTATTTATGTGTAGGAGGGTTCCACCACCACTGTAAGTTTTTTCCAGATACACTATTTAGCCAAAAGATTTGGGACGCCTGCCTTTACACACACATGAGCTTTAATGGCAGCCCAGTCTTAGTCCGTAGGGTTACAATTTTATTTGGCTAGAATAGCTTCTGGGAAGGCTGTCCACAAGGTTTAGTGTGTCTATGGGAATGTTTGATCATTCTTCCAGAAGTGCATTTGTGAGGCCAGGCACTGATGTTGGATGAGAAGGCCTGGCTTGCAGTCCCTACTCTAATTCAGACAAAGGGTGTTCTATCGGGTTGAGGCCAGGACTCTGTGCAGGCCAGTCAAGTTCCTCCACCCAAAACTTGCTCATCCATGTCTTTATGGACCTTGCTTTGTGTACTGGTGTGCAGTCATGTTGGAACAGGAAGGGGCCGTCCCCAAACTATTCCCACAAAGTTGGGAGCATGAAATTGTCCAAAATGTCTTGTTATGCTGACGCCTTAAGAGTTCCCTTAACTGGAACTAAGAGGCCAAGCCCAACCCCTGAAAAACAACCCCACATTATAATCCCCCCTCCACCAAATGATTTGGACCAGTGCAAAAAGCAAGGTCCATAAAGACATAGATGAGTGATTTTGGGGTGGAGGAACTTGACTGGCCTGGACAGAGTCTTGACCTCAACACAACAGAACACCTTGGGGATGAATTAGAGAGGAGACTGTAGATCAGGCCTTCTCGTCCAACATCAATGCCTGACCTCACAAATGCACTTGGAAGAATGGTCAAACATTCCCATAGACACACTCCTAAACCTTGTGGACAAGAAGAGTTGAAGCTGTTATAGCTGCAAAGGGTGGGCCAAATGAGTTTTGAACCCATTACTAATACTGGGATGCCATTACAGTTCATGTGCATTTAAAGGCGGGCGTCCCAATACTTAGACCAATATATTGTATATTGCTTGTGACACTGAGCATGGCTATGAACTTAGGGCTGGTTCACACCACAGAGATGCAGAGAACATGCGTGGAGCTGCCTGGTGGCTGAGTGGGTAGCAGTTCTGTCTAGCAGCACCTGGGATGTTGGTTCAATTCCCCAACATGCTAATCCTTGTGTTGAAGTTTATATGTTCTCCCTATGTGGGTTTCTCACCACAATCCAAAGACATGCTGGCATATTATTTGTCTCCTGTCAAAATAGTCTCTAATGTAAGAAAGTTAATTTTGGACTTTAGATTGGAAGCTCATTGCAGCCAGGGACTGATGTTAATGTTTATTAGCACTAATCATGCCCAGGGACTTGGACATTTCAAATTCTAGGGTTTACACTGCACAGGTACATATGCTTAGAAAACTGTTGCTTTGTTTATGTGGATGCAAATGGACTTTGATCTTTGTCCTGTAGTTGGAGATTTGATGCACATAGCCAAGGGCTAACACAGTTGCGAACACTATTATGTGTTCCTGCTCATCAGGTGCAATCACTTTAGACATACATGAAGAGCAGGGGCGAAACTAGAAATAGCAGGGCCCCATAGCAAAATGTTGTATGGGGCCCCCCTGCAAACAGCCCCCCCCCACAGCTGCCCTAGTGTCAATGCAGTGTGACCTGTGCCACATACAGCGTGACCTGTGCCCAATGCAGCGTGACCTGTGCCCAATACAGCGTGACCTGTGCCCAATACAGCGTGACCTGTGCCCAATGCAGCGTGACCTGTGCCCAATACAGCGTGACCTGTGCCCAATACAGCGTGACCTGTGCCCCATACAGCGTGACCTGTGCCCAATACAGCCTGGTCTGCCTGTGCCCCATACAGCCCCACCTATGCAGAGGAAGAGGCAAGCCACCCGGATCAGCAGAGAGCAGGATTGCTCGCTGTAATAGCTTTCATTTGAATTTGGTTTGTTTGGCCTGAGAAGGACAGGTTTTTTGCTGTGATTTGTGGGGGAGAAGGAATGAAATTGGGAGATTTGATGAAATTCTTGTGCATTTTTTCAATCAAAAGTGGGTTTATCTGGCCATGCTGTCAATGTTATGTGTGTATTGTTCCTGTCTGATCATGCAAACATCATTTGGAAGCATCTGCTGACCTTCTACTCTTTTTGATCTCGTTGTTTAATCATGTACACCGAAATGCAGCTTCCAGTAGAACATGGTCACCAATGTATGTGTGTGTGGATTGTGGGCTGGTGGTGGGTGTTTTGAATAAGTCTTTTGTAATATTATGTGGGAATGCTTTGTAAGAATGACTGTTAAGTATGTTTCTAGAATCTTGCAGATAACAATGTGATGTGTTGTCCATTATACACTGAAATTAAAGCTGTGTCCACTCTAAGGTTTTGTCAAATTTTAGATTGTAAGCTCCTATGAGCAGGGCCCTTAAAATCCCATTGCTAAATGTAGCACCATATATCCTGTCCAAATTTTTTTGAAGTTAGTAAATGAATGTAATTTTTTTTTCTGCTGGTAAAATGAAAGTACATTATTGAGCTTTTATTGTGGGTTTTTTTTTTCTTCTACTTTTCTTTCTCTTTAGTTTTTGTGGGTGGTGGTTTTGGGAAAGTGCAATATCTCTTATATTTTATTTCAATATGTATTTGTTCACCAAAAAACGAATCTCTTTGCCCTGGTTCACATTGATGCTACTTTGAAATTGCGCTACTTCACTTGAAGTAGCACGATTTCAAAGTAGCAAGGTCAGCGTGATTTCAGGTGCGACTTGATAGACATCTGTGTGGCTTCATACACAAATGTCTATTGAAGTCGCACCTGAAATCGGCAAAAATATAGTGCAGGAACTACTTTAGCAAATTGGTGCGGTGCAACAAAATTGGTGTTGCATCGATTGGAACAGTGCCATTGCCACTAATGGGCTGTGTCTTGTCATGCAATTTGATCTCTCAAATCACTCCAATGTAAACCTAGGCTTCAGCACACCTGAAGTAAGTGATAAAGGTGGAATCTTTATATATAACAGCTGTGGAGAATTGCAGGTAATGAATTCAGCTGGTGGATAGGCAGTGTTTGAATGTGTCAGCTCTGGCTCACATTGGTGTGATTTGTATTGATATTGGTGCAGTAACCTGCACCAATGTCTCTGATGTTGCCCCCACAGTCGGGACTGACATGCAGGAATGAAATTGTGTGAGTTCAGCTGAACGCTTTCCTCCCTCTGTCAGTGTGAACCAGGGCTCAAACTGGGCCTTTTGTCTTTGTAATTCACCTGCTGCTAACCCAGGGACACCATTTCTTATCAAACTCCCTTAAGTTTACCTTCAAATATATGCAGAAATACAGATTTGCGTATCAGAAAATAAAAAATACTAATCGTGGTTGAGATCAAATATTCGCATCTGCAATCAAAAGCGTGGTTTCACCTTCTGACCTGGAAATTAGTCATTGTATGCACCCGGAAGTTCCTGTGCTGGTCAGGATCTCCATCTAGGTGGACATGGCGAGGTCTCTTTAGCAAAGACGAGGTGCTGCTCATTGGCCGGGTAAGTGTAGGATATGTACTTAATCGATGTGGTAGTTGGATTTGGTGTGGGTGGGGTTTATTGATTTGTTTGGCATCACCACACATTTGCTTCCGTCCTATGTGCACACATCACTTCCTGCATTTGTTCTGCTGATGTAAATCAGTAAGGACTATGCAAGTTTAAATGAGAGCTATTTTTATAAAAATATTTATGACTTGTTTCACAGTTGGACGAATTTTCCAGCAAATTTGGACCTCTGAGTTGCATGACAAGTTGTACCCCATGATTCTCAATGAATCTGTGCTACTTTAAGTCGCACCAACTTCAAAGTAGTCCCTGTACTACTTTGGTGTGACTTTCATGTGACTTGAGGTATATCGGGTACAATATTACACATGCATGCCCAGAAGTTGGGGCCAAGTTGCAGTGGCAAAGTGGCAGTAAAATAGTGTGACTTTCAGGTCCCAGCAGTGTGAATGAGATTCAAGGATAACAGCTTTGAATTTGGCCCTATTGTCACTTGTGCATCCTGAAAGTGTAGAAAATTCGTCCCTGCACTACCTTGGTTTGACATTGATGAAGTTTGAGGTTCATACACCACAAGATTACACAGACATTGCTTCAAGTCATGGCAAAGCAGTGCAATTTTAAGGTCGCACAAGTGCAAATGGGGCCTTATTCAAAGGTGTTATCAATTAATCGCATTAGGTTACTTTCACACTTGGGTGACTTTTCACGCAGCTTTGGACCTCAGAGTCACATGAAAAGTTGTCCCCCTTGATTTCCATTCATATTTTTTAGAGCTGCACGATTAATCGTCGTCGTGATTTTTTTCCCCTTTGCGATCTTGAAAAAAGTGTTTCACGATTCTTGCTATGCAAAGAATTCTCTCTGCTCTTCTGAAGCCACAGACGTCAAAAGAAAGGAATAGAAAAACAGGGCAGTCTGCCAAGAATTAGAACATTATTTATCAGTGAACTTAACTAGAAACATTGTAACAATTTGTCAATGAAATAGACTTCTGTGTAAGTAAGGAAAGTTTAACGACTTAAACACTGACATTTGTTGGTTTCAGGTTAAAATCATTTTTTTTTGCTAGAAAATTACTTAAAATCCCCCAACATTAAATATATTTTTTTAGTAGAGACCCTAGAGAATAAAATGGTGGTTGTTACAACATTTGATGTCACACTGTATTTGCGCAGCGGTCTTTCAAATTCAATTTTTTGGGGAAAAAAGTTAGCCCAATTTTTTTGGGATAATGTGAAAGATTTTACATTGCGATAATCAGGATCTTTTTATTCCAAGCAAAAAAATTGTGATTCTCTTTTTGGCCAGAACCGTGCAGCTCTAATATCTATGCAACTTCACCCATGTTCACATAGGTCTGAATCGACATGCCAAATTGCGGGCCAAATCGGCGCCTATTGATGGCAATGGAACTGTCCGAATTGGTGCAATGCCACAATGATTCCCAAAAGTAGTTCCTGCACTACTTTGGGCGACTTCATGGGGCGATTTCTTACCTCCCAACTTTTTGAGATGGGTATAAGGGACACCTATTAGCAAAAGTAGGTAGGCATAGGACACCTTCTTAAAGGAGAACAGTTGGGACCTATGTGATTTCACTAGACATCTGTGCATGAAAGTGCACTGATGTCTCTGAAATTGCTCACAAAGTCGGGCTGACTCACACGTGTGCGACTTTGGACATCAGAGTTGCATGACAAGTCATACCCCATGATTTTCAATGTGTACCAATCATATCTGTGCGACTTCAAGTAACACTGACTTCAACATAGTCCCTGTACTACTTTGGTCTGACTTTACGGCGAGTTGAGGTCCATAGACCTCAAGTTTACACAGGCATTCCCTGGAATTGCGACAAAATTGCTGATGCAAAATCACGGGAAAGTTGCGTGCCTTTCCCTGCAACTCCTGCGTCCATAGACCTCAAGATTACACAGGCATTGCTTAAAGTGGCATCAAAATCTCACAACTTTCAGGTCGCACAAGTGTGAAAGGGGCCTAAGTCACTGTGCTGAGTACTATTATACCTAGAATATAAAGTAGTCCCACCTTTAAACACTAGTAAACGTATGTTCTCAATATAATTGTGCTCAAATGGCTGAAAATCACACAGATGGTATCACCTACTGAAAGCTTGCATTAGACTCAGCAGCATATGCTGAAAAGAGGCAAATGCCTATTAGCCAATACCACATCAGCATGAGCATGGTTGTTACTATAATATTAATGCCTGAAATTCAAAACATTATTGTATAGACTCAAACATTAGTAAATGTATTTTCTCTGTAGGTAAGTGCTCAGCTCTGTAGCATAGCTTTATACCCCGCTGCCCCCAAAAGTTCAAGCCATGAGTTCAAATCCCACTGACGGCATCACCTCCTGGAAGTGTGCATTGTCCTCAGAAGCATAATGAGCCAATGTACATCAGCTTGGTTTATTCCATATTTTAACTATTCAAATGCATGCAATGGTATGTACTTATTCAATAATATTATGGTATGGAATTCCAAAATTCAAGGAAAAAAATGTCATAGGGTCCCCCCAGTACATACCAGGCCCTTCGGTATGGACTTTAAGGGGTACCCCACACCAAAATGTAAAATACATTTGATGTGGGGGGCCCCCAAAATCCATACCAGACCCTTATCTGAGCATGCAGCCTGGAGGTCAGGATAGGGGGGAGGAGTGAGCACCCTCCACTTCTGAACCTTACCAGGCCACATACCCCAAAGCACCTTTTCCCCATGTTGATAGGGACAGGGGGCCTCTTCCCGACAACCCTAGTCGGTGGTTGTCGGTCTGTGGGCAGGGAGTTTATCAGAATCTGGAAGCCCCCTTTAAAAAGGGGGCTCCCAGATCTTGCCCCCTATGTGCATAGGTATGGGGTACATTTTACCCCTACCCATTCACCAAAAAAAGCAGTGAAAAAGTGAAATGTAAAAAAATCAATAGCCAGTTTTTGACAAGTCCTTTATTGTAAAATAGCTCCAAGCTGTCTTTTTCCCTGAGCCATCTTCTCCAGACGCTGTCTCTCCTTCCTCCATCTTCTCCCTGAGCTGTATTCTCCCAGAGCCGTCTCTCCTTCCGCTGCCATCTTTTCCATATGCTTTCTTCTGCCCCGCTGGTTACCCACTAATAAAAAAAAAGCTGCTCTTCTTCAATGGTGGTCTTCCTCCGCTGTGTTGTCACCCGCTGTGTGGCGTCTCTTACATAGCCATGGAGCGGACTCTCTGGGTGACATTATCGGATGGCCACAGAAGACCGCCACAAGAAGAGCAGCTTTTATTTTATTAGTGGGTAACCGGCTGAGCGGAAGAACACATCAGTGGAAGAAGATGGCGACAGCAGGAGAGACAGCTCAGGGAGAAGAAACACGAAACACTAGTGAATGTATTTTCTATGTATGCCCAATAGGCTAGTGGTCAGCACTTCTACCTTGAAGAACTCATGGGTTCAAATCCCACAGAAAAATACTAAAAGATTGAATTAGTGAAAAAAAGGCAAATGACTATTAGCCAATTAGCCAAAGCAGCATATGCTGAAAATAGGTGAATGCCAATTAGCCAATGCACTTTAAGTTTGGCTGATTCTATTATATTAACTCTTCAAATGCATGCAATGACATGTAAGTATTCAATACTATTATGGTGTGAAATTCCAAACACCATACACTAACTAATGGGCAGATTACATTTTTTGTTTGTTTATTTTAATTTGCTTTGCACTGAAAAAATAAACACAGCTGGTGGATGGTATTTGAACTTGTACCGTGAGTGCTGTGGAGACATCTGAGCAGACCACTAAGCCATTGTGCTAAGTACGAGACATGCATAATAGTGTAGTATGATTAAAGAATGAATATAAATAATTACCGTTTTATAGTCACCTAAATTAAAAAATAAAAAACAACATACAACAAACAGGTAACCTAAATGTTTAATACATGTAACTTTACAGAATAGCAGACATTGCTATGTAATAATCATTCATAACTGCATTCGTTAGCAAAAGAAGGAAAAAAACTAGAAATACTAATTGCAACATACATCAATAGAAACACACGAGGTACAGCACATCTCACATAAAAATGTTTCTTTCACATACATGGATCATGGTTACAGTGCAGTACTATATAACTTGGTAGGAATTGTCTTTTATATATACGCGGAAGCGCTAATTAGTGCCGATTTGGAATTTACCAATGTATGTTTCTCAACAATAGCGCCAATTTTCATTCGCACATTCGCCTGTTGAAATTTTATTTGGCTAAAATGGGAGCTATTATTTGCCATAGTGCCCAGTACTTCCTGGAGCTATAGTAAATGACCCCCATTGTGAATTAAGGTAGATATACTTTGTTTTAGTCTATAAACACATTAACTATAACCATTATGCTTGTTATACATGAACACAACATATGATACTCTTCGGTTTTCTGTGACTAGTAATATCATTCAGGATTGAAAAAGAGTTTGGAATGTATAAACCAAGGGTCCCATTTTTTATTATATAAATGATTAGTATTCTGTAGTGTGTGAAATATTTTTTCCATAAGATTAATATTGTTAATTCTAGTTTTCAAATGTGCTAGAGGAACGGATGGTGATTTCCAGTGGAATGCCATCAATCATTGAATTGCTACACAAATTGTGTGGACTAGCCTCATATTATGGGTGGGAAGCCCAATGATAGGGGCAAATAGGAGACAGTTGTATAGAGTTAGATTTATATTACTATTTGACATTTTAGATGCAAATGTTTCTAATTGTTTCCATATATGCGTAATCTTCTCACAATTGCAAAAAATGTGAGAAAATGAACCCATGGAGTTGCAGCCTCTGAAGCATATCTGAGGGGTTGTGGAGAAAATGGCATGAAGTTTAACCGGGGTATAGTACCATCTGGTGAAAAATGTAATGCTCTTTATTTGTGATTGATCTAGTACATTTATGTAAGTTGTTGATGCATTTGTCCCAGTTTTCAACAGAAAAAGAGAAGTCTCCTTCCTGCTCCCACTTAAGCATAAAGGGGAGTTTGTTTAATTCAGTGTTGTTAGTTAAATTTGAGTATATTTCTGATATCAGACGCGGTCTTCTTGGTGATTTTAGACATATGTTCTCAAAGAATGAGGGTGGATGTGAATTTGTTGTTTGGAAATGTGTGTTAAAGAAGTGTCTAATCTGAAGGAGGAGAGGATGTGTGAATCGCCCCCCCCTGCCTGAAAGATTCTTCCTGCATATGCCTCTATGATCTCTGTACTAGGGATCCTACGGTTCTGGTAAGCTGCCATCTGGCATTTATTTTCCTTGGCTTTATAATTTTTTTGGGATATTCTGTGGGGATACACCGTGGAAAGAATTGTTTGTCTTCGTATTGAAGTTTTGCACTAAAGGACTCATACTGAATGGAGTTTATCTAGAATGACATCATATATGGACATTTATTTCTTTTGTTAGTTTACACTAGTTTTGATATTTTTCCTTGCTCTTATTTGTTCATTATTTGTTTATACTGAAAGGAGTGCATATTGAAGGACACACTATATGGACATTTATTTCTTTAATTTATTAATTTACATTAGTTATGTTATTTGTTCATTAGTTAATTTGCTCCTTTTTGCACATAATTATCTGCACCTTTGGTTGCACACATTCGTTTGTTCACTTATTTTGTTACGCATCTATTCTTATGTTACACATGATTTTGAGCTGAATATTCCAGTTTTTTTAGTTGCAGCACCGTCACTTTACTGGTTTGATAACAAATACATTTTTTCTATGAGCACTTGTATTCAAAATAGGGGGTAGTGTGGGTTTTTTCCACGTTATAAAACATTTATTGGCTAAGATTATTGGGGTGTAAAATATGTGATCTAGTCGTGAATATTATTATTATTATTATTATTATACGAGATTTATATAGCGCCAACAGTTTACTCAGCGCTTTACAATGTATAAGGGGGACAACACAATTACAGTACAGTTCAATACAAAAGGTACAGGAGGGCCCTGCTCGTAGAGCTTACATTCTAAAGGGAGGGGGTGGTGGTACAAAAGGTAATAGCTGCAAAGAATGATTTGATGGGGGTTGCTCAGGGACAGTTATGTGGGTGTGGGATAGGCTTCCCTGAATAAATGAGTTTTCAAGGATCTCCTAAAGGTGGACAGGGTAGGGGCTGATCGGACATACTGGGGCAGGGAATTCCAGAGGATGGGAGAGGCTCTGGAGAAGTCCTGAAGGCGAGCATGGGAGGAGGTAACAAGGGACCTAGAGAGCAGGAGGTCCTGGGAGGAGCGGAGGGGGCGATTTGGGCGATATCTGCAGATGAGGTTGGTGATGTAGATGGGGGCGATGTTGTGAATGGCCTTGTATGTTATGGTTAGCATTTTGAATTTTACACGGTGGGGTAGGGGAAGCCAGTGAAGGGATTGGCAGAGAGGAGCAGCAGTCACGGATCGATTAGTGAGGTGTATTAGTCTAGCAGCAGCATTCATAATAGACTGAAGGGGGGATAGCCTGCTTAAGGGTAGGCCATTAAGGAGAGAGTTGCAATAGTCGAGGCGGGAAATAATCAAGGAGTGAATAAGTTGTTTTGTAGTGTCATTAGTCAGGAAGGGTCGAATTTTGGAGATGTTGCGGAGGTTAAGGCGGCAGGATTTAGCCAGTGATTGGATATGGGGGCTGAAGGAGAGGTCAGAGTCAAGGATTACACCCAGGACTCTGGCATGTGTGGAGGGACCAATGGTTGTGTTGTTGATATTAATGGTGAAGTCACAGGAGGGGGACCGTGAAGGAGGAAATATAACAAGCTCAGTTTTAGAAAGATTAAGTTTGAGGAAGTGGTGTGACATCCATACCGATATGTCATTCAGCAAGTTTGAGATCCGTGAGGAGATAGTGGGGGTGAGTTGGGGAGTGGAGAGATAGATCTGTGTGTCATCGGCATAGAGATGGTATTGGAAGCCATGGGAGGTGATCAACTGGCCCAGGGAAGAGGTATAGAGTGAGAAAAGGAGAGGCCCAAGGACAGAGCCTTGGGGTACCCCAACAGAAAGAGGAAGGGGAGCGGAGGAGATGGAGTTGTAAGTGACGCTGAAAGTGCGCTGAGATAGGTAGGAGGAGAACCAGGATAATGCAGAATCACGGAGGCCAAGGGAGTGTAATTTGCTGAGGAGCAGCAGGTGGTCAACTGTGTCAAAGGCAGCAGAGAGGTCTAAAAGTATGAGTATGTAGTAGTGGCCATTGGTTTTGGCAGTTATTAGGTCATTGGTGATTTTTAGTAGGGCAGTTTCAGTCGAATGTTGTAGGCGGAAGCCAGACTGTAGGGGGTCGAGAAGGTTGTTGTCCGTAAGGTAGCGACTCATTTGGTCATGAACAAGGCGTTCGATGAGCTTGGAGGCAAACAGGAGAAGGGAGATAGGTCTTAAGTTATTCAAACAGGTGGGGTCTAGTGAGGGTTTTTTGAGTATGGGGGTAACCAGTGCATGTTTGAACGGGGAAGGAAAGGTGCTGGAGGAGAGGGAGAGGTTGAAGATGTGGGTTAGGGAATTGAGGATAGAGTGGGAAGGTGGTCGCAGCAATTGAGAGGGGACAGGGTCCAGGGGACATGTAGTGAGGTGGGCCATGGAGAGGAGTTTATCAACTTCTTCTGTGGTAACTGGGCAAAAGGAGGAGAGTATTGAGTGTGGTGTTGGACCTGATATGTTGGGTAGGGGAGGAATTTTAATGCTGGATATCTCCTTGCGAATTGTGTTGATTTTGCTATTGAAGTGGTTGGCAATCTGTTGAGCGGTAAGCAAGTTGGTGGGAGGGGGCAGTGGGGGGTGAAGTAAGGAATTAAGGGTAGAAAAGAGTTGGCGAGGTTTGGATGAGAGGGTTTTGATGAGAGTGTTGTAATAGGTTTGTTTAGCAGTGTGGAGGCAGGAGTTGTATTTGAGAAGGACAGATTTGTAGAGGGTAAAGTCTTGCAGGGATTTAGATTTACGCCATGCTCGCTCAAGAGCACGGCTGCGTCTCTTGAGACTTCTGGTGTCGTCTGTTTGCCAGGGTTGTGGCAGATGGGGCCTGGTTCTGCGTGTAGAAAGAGGAGCAAGTACGTCTAGGGAGGATGACAATGTGGTGTTGTAGATGGAAGTGGTTAGGTCTGGGCAGGACAGGGGTGCGATTTTGTCATAAAGGCCATCAGTAGCAGAGTGAAGAAGGGAAGGTTTGAGGTTGCGAAGGTTCCTGCGGGTAGTGGTTTGTGGGTTGGCAGCATGGGATATAGGAGACAAGGAGAGTGTGAAACGGATAAGGTTGTGATCAGAGAGAGGAAAGGGTGCGTTGGAGAGATTGCAGGGAGTGCAGCGATGGGAGAATACAAGGTCAAGAGTGTTGCCGTTGGAGTGAGTGGTGGTTTGTGTCCATTGTGTTAGGTTAAAAGAGGAGGTTAAGTTGAGTAGTTTAGAAGTGGTAGCATTATTAACATTGATTGGAATGTTAAAGTCACCTAGGATGATGGCAGGCACTTCAGATGAGAGAAAATAGGGTAGCCATGCAGAGAAGTCTTTCAGAAAGCGTGACACTGGTCCAGGAGGCCGATAAATGACTGCGACCCTCAGACAAGCTGGAGAGAAAAGACGAATGCAGTGCATTTCGAAAGAGCAGGTGGAAAGAGAGGGAGGTGTGGGCAGTACCTGGAAGGTGCATTGTGGGGAGAGGAGAAGTCCGACACCACCTCCTTTTCGTCCACTGGGTCTGGTGGAGTGAGTCCAGAGAAGGCCACTGTGGGACAGTGCAGCTGGAGAGGTAGTATCAAATTCCTGGAGCCAGGTTTCAGTTATAGCAAATAGATCAAGGGATTTGGAGAGGAAAAGGTCATTGACAGAAACTAGTTTGTTGAAGACTGAGCGGGCATTCCAGAGGGCACATGAAAGAGGGGGGCCGACTTGTGGAATCAGGGGAATTGGGATGAGAAGGTTGCAGTTGCGACTACTGTTGGAGGAGGTAGATGGCCGATCATGGCGTTGGAAATTGGGAGTGGGAGGGCCGGGGTTTGGTGCGATGTCCCCAGACATTAGGAGTAGTAGGAGGGTGAGGGTGGTAAGGCGGGAGTGGGATTTATAGGAGCTGTGGTGGAATGGATGTGGTGATACTGTGTGGGCTTAGAATGAGCAGGAGGTGGTAAGTGGAGTAATATTGAGTGGGCAGAAGAGAGGGAGATATGTAAAGGTTGGGGGCTGGAGAGGGGGGGTAAAGTAATGAGAGTTTGAGGAGAGAGGACGTTATAACAAAGATTAGTGTGAGTATTTTAGAGGGTGGGGACAGGCTAATAGAAGGAAGGCTGAGGAAAGTTAGTGAATGAAGTGGAACTTCCTGCAAAATAACTGTGAAACAATAATGTCTGTACTTACTTTTTTTTGTAGCAGTGCCTTAGTCAAAGTGCCCGTGTCCAAGTGCCAAACACTTGTTGCCGGCGTGACACTTTATGCAAGGAGTGACCAGCCTAAACCCTCGCCAGCCGTCCCAAGAAATGAACTAAATTTATAGTGGCAAGGTGTGGGGGGAATTAAAAATTATTCAATTAGAAGCTGATAAAACTAAGCTTGTGGGGGGTGGGGTTTTACAACTGGCCTGGACAGATTGCAGTGCAAGAGGGGGCAACCGAATAAGGTTAAATGTGAATATGAATCATGTGGGTGTGAGTAGAAGGTATACTCGCCTGCACCTACATTTAAAGCTCTCCAAGAGTCTATCAGTTATAAATCATTTGTGTGAAATAGTTGTTTTTGAAAACGTTTTTGAATTCTGGTTTTGTTTGCTACGATCAAGGTTAGGCTGGAGCACCGAGTTAAAGTCTCCACCCAAAATGATATGTGATGAGTGGGATTGTTGTAGCTTATTAAAAAATTGTATGAAAAAAGGTGGTTGGTGTCTCATTTGGTGCATATACGTTGGCAATCCTAAGTTCTCTACCTGATAAGGTGCCTTTAATAATAACGAACCGACTGTCTTGGTCCCTGTAAACCTGTTGAACCTCTAAAGCAGGGATCCTCAAACAATGGCCCTCCAGCTGTTACGGAACTACACATCCCATGAGGCATTGTAAAACACTGACATTCACAGACATGACTGGGCATGATGGGAATTGTAGTTCCTGAACAACTGGAGGGCCGTAGTTTGAAGACCCCTGCTCTAAAGGAAAAGATTGATGAATAAATACAGCCACTCCTTTGGTTTTGGAAGAGGTCGAGGTATAAAAGGATTGATTAAATGCTTTGTGAAAAAAAATGTAGGGGGCCGTCTTTCATGAAATGTGTTTATTGCAGCATTACTATTTTTGCGTTTAGTTTTTTATATTGTAGGAAGGTTTTTTCCTTTTGTTTGGGGAATTGAATCTTTGGACATTATGTGATAAAATTACTTGATGGTCATGGTGTTATTTCAAATTATTTGACAGTCATGGTGTTATTTCAAATTATTTGATGGTCATGGTGTTATTTCAAATTATTTGATGGTCATGGTGTTATTTCAAATTTTGGGGAATCATCAGGAAGTGATAATAATCGATACGTTGTAGGGTGAATGGAGTATAAAAGTCCACATTTTCTAAATATAGTAGAGGTCAACCAGGTGTACAAGGATTTGATACAAAAATATCTTTTTTCCCTATGTTATGTGGTTCAAGGCATAGCAAAAAGATCGTAACACATTTATTTTTGCTTGTAAATAATGAAATTGGCTTAACATTGACTTGGTTAAATTGATGATAGGCAACTCCTATCCTCATATTGATTAGTGGTTCCAAATTAATAATAACTACTGCAGTAGGGAACAGACACAAAAGATACGCTCAGCATCTTTCCAAATAACTGTTCTGCTTTATTATGACGCAATTGAAGGTTTTTATGCACATGATTACGTAGGTATCACATTAATATTACAATTGTACATTTATGGTAAGAAGGGGCGTTACATAGGCAGGCTAATTCTAATCAGGACTCGAAAGAATGTAAACATTTACTGAAAACATTATTAGTGCCATGTGCACAGTGATGGCAGAGTGCAATACATACAAAATAGAATACAATTATATACAGAACTTACAAATTTCCATTACAGTCTTCCCTCTTTTGATCAATATTTTGATCACTAATCATACCTGCTATCGCCTTTAACCTGGAACCACCACACGCTTAGGTGGAGGTAGTCCTGACCAAAGAGGAAAAAAATCCATTGTGGAGAAAATAATAGCTGAGCAACTTTTTCATTACCAAATTCTACATAAAATGGAAGACGTACAAAAGACAAATATGACTTCAACATGGCTAAACTACTTCTCAAATATATATATATATCCCTTACAATTAAAGTAATTGAATCAAAAAGTACCCTAGACTGTGATCACAAGAGGGAAACAAATCAAACACAGAGATTTCTTTAATTTGGTCATTTTTGCAGTGTCTGGTGTGGATCCAGGTGACTTTTCCTTCAAGTTTTGCAAAAACTGTACATGAAATAGATGCTGTATTGAGTCTCCAAACATTTCCTTATATATAAATGTCTCTTAACAATCCACAAGTCACCTGGCTTTAGTTTTAGATCCTTCCAAACTTTTAGGATCTGGAATTGGGGAGAAAACACATAAATGAGTTTGTCAAAAACCTTAAAAGATCAGAAACATTCTCTGTGAGATCCGAATGGAGGACTTCAGCTGCTGAGACAAAATATAAGCAAGTGAATAACACACTCCCAAACAAAACCCCATAGGGAGAGAGTCCAACAACCACCTTAGGGGCTTCATAAAATATAAGAAAACATTCAGGCAAAAGTTTTCTAGTTTCTTACCCTACTTTTTCCGCTACATTGTAGACAGTAGGGGGTGTAAAAATAAAACTTCTAGTAAGGACTCTCCTATAAAAAATGATTTCCTCTGTTACTCTCTGTACTTTCTGCACTCCATATTTACAAACTACTTCTGATAACACTTTTTACTGTGGCTTTTGCAGTAGCATTTGCCACTGGACATCCAGAAAACATGTCCATACAGACAAAATGCATACTCGTACATCCTGACTTGGGCATCTGGATATATCTTTTTGTGATCTCTGGAAGGGATGTTCAGCTTTTGGTAACACCTTTGGTAACAGGTAAAACAAGAAGTGGTATGTTATAAAAACAACTGTGGAGAACCCTGGCTCTATCCCACGCTCATTTACTAAGGCAGCCATAACTGCTTGTGACTGATGACACGGTCCATGAGTCAAGCTGGAGGGAAAAGAGTGGCTGGCAGACATAAATGATCACCTTTTCCAAAGTCCTGTTTCATAATAAGTTGACCCCTGTTCTTCTCGTTCTGGGGTCCTTAAAGTTGAATTATTAATCCCAGCTATACTGGGCCAGAACTAGGGTGGAATCTGTGAGTTGCACAGACCCATCAAGTGTCCGGGGCTGTAAATGCAGCATCCTTAGTCACCTGGTCTGCTTCCATGTGTGAAAGTTAATATGGCTACCTGAGCAAGAACCTGGAAGGCTGAAAACAGCCAATCAAATTAACTTGGCATGCTTTATTGGTTTACCTGCCGAAGTAAAAACAAACTTCTGGCCCTTCAAATGGAACCAAAAGCTCTCTATATCTCGACTATCTATATAAATATACACTCTTTTTATAGCTCACAGGCTTTGCTAAAACATGGAGCTCTGCTTCTTGAGCTGGGGAAAAAGGATCCAATGACTTTGAATACAGAGTATCCTTCTGGGCGATAAACTGCATACTCAAATCTACAAAAAATGTAATATCTGGGTCTTCAGGGAGTGTGTCCTGCCCATAATGACTGGCCAGTCTTCTCTCTTCTCTACGTGTGCCTATACCCTCTTGCCTCTAAACTACTTTATCTAGCAGATGTACTACATATACCTGTGAACAGCACTATTCTTCCCTTTCTTGTCTATAACACTCCGATGGACAATAGACAGGGACAACATAACATATAACCACCAATCAATACAGTTCGATTAAGGGGAGTAAAATAGGTACCCTTTGTCCCGAAAATGCCTTACCGATCAAGGAAGTCTGATAACTCAAATGTAAGCAAAAGGCTTACCTCAGACGGCTGATTATCAGAAATTCCCGGATCGTCTCAAGCTCCTCGTTTCGGATACTCAGGGTCACCTGGAATCCCCTCCTAAGGCAAAGCTCGGCATGCTGACTTGGTTAAATTGATGATAGGCAACTCCTATCCTCATATTGATTAGTGGTTCCAAATTAATAACTACTGCAGTAGGGAACAGACACAAAAGATACGCTCAGCATCTATTCAAATTACTTTATTATGACGCAATTGAAGGTTTTTATGCACATGATTATGTCGGTATCACATTAATATTACAATTGTACATTTATGGTAACAAGGGGCGTTACATAGGCAGGCTAATTCTAATCAGGACTCGAAAGAATGTAAACATTATTAGTGCCGTGTGCACAGTGATGGCAGTGTGCAAAACATACAAAATGTATTAGAATTATATACAGAACTTACAAATTTCCATGACAAACATTAATTAGGTTTAACAAATATCTATAATGGAAAAAAAAAAATACATGGGGTTGGAAAAATAGTGTTTTCCCAACCGACAGTGAAACTTAATTAGACCAATTGAACTTAAAATCGAGATTTATGAATTTAACATAGAGTAGCATAAGAAAACAGATGAAAAAAATGTGAATTCACATTTAAATAGAACGGGAAAAATCCCTCTAGTGAGAATATATATCATAACTGAGTGGGGAAAAATCATGACGGCATAGGGCGGGTAGCCACCATGATTAACTTGAGCACGAATACCTGTGCAGCCTATGACGTATACCTTTGAATATCTTGGTGCTGTGAGTGATTCAGCACTTGAATCTGTGAGAAAAAAAAAAAGAAAAAAATTAAACAAAATAAAAGTGTATCAAGACATGTTAACCACTTCCTGCCCAGCCTATAGCAGAATGACGGCTGGGCGGTGGTTCAGTTATCCTGACTGGGTGTCATATGACGCCCTGCAGGATAACAGCCGCCACGCACCCGTGCGATCGGTGGACACCGCTACACCGATCTTGGTAAAGAGCCTCCGGCGGTGGCTCTTTACCATGTGATCAGCCGTGTCCAATCACGATGTAAATAGGAAGAGCCGTTGATCAGCTTTTTCTTACTCGCGTCTGACAGATGCGAGTAGAGGAGAGCCGATTGGCGGCTCTCCTGACAGGGGGGGTCTGTGCTGATTGATTATCAGCACAGACCTTCCCCTCGGATGCCCACTTCAGACCACTAGGGAAGCCGCCAGAGCCACCAGGGAAGCACATAATATGTAAATGGCCAGATACATCCTCATGGCCATCCACATGTGCCAACATATGCCCAATCAATGCCAATCAGTGCCCACAAATGGGCACTGACTGGCAGCATTATGAAAACAAAAAAAATCAGTGATGCCCAGCAATGCCACCCATCAGTGTCATCAGTGCCACCTATCAGTGCCCATCCGTGTCCATCAGTGCCCACCTATCAGTGCCCATCAGTGCCACCTAATCAGTGCCACCTATAAGTACCCATCAGTGCCGCCTACAAGTGACCATCAGTGCCGCCTATGAGTGCCCATCAGTGCTGCCTATGAGTGACCATCAGTGCAGCATACCAGTGCCACCTATCAGTGCCACCTATAAGTGCCCATCAGTGCCACCTACGAGTGCCCATCAGTGCCAAAATTGTGATTGAGATAATAAAAAAAAAACCCTTACATTTCGAAATCATGTAATTAACCAGAGACATGTCTCTAAAAAAACAGAAAAAAAATAATTATTGAGGAAAAGACTCAACAAAAAAATCTAAATAAAAAAAGATAAAGTATCCACTGCTGCAAATGGCACAGCTGTATGGGTATATCTCCTGAGAGAGGCATCCATAATGCAAAGCAGAAAGTTTCCAAAGCATGAGTATATTCAATGGGAACCGCTGTACCAATATAGGACACAATATAGGAATATAGGACACAAGATGGCAGTGTTGGATTATAATAGATTATAAGAAAAGCTGTTCTAAATCTATTATAGCATTTAAGGAAAAAAAAAATAAGGGTAGAAGTTGGCAGTGCATTGCTACAGCAGTAGATGTTGGTGTTTCTACATTATTTAGTAGAATTTAGCCATTTTAACTGTGTAGTCTTACTTTACACTGTTAGTTTATAGGGCTAATAATGCAGTCAGTATATATTCTGGTAATTTGAGAGCAGGTTTATAACCGCCTGAACTTCTCAAATAAATCTGGGTGAGAAAAAAAAACACAACAAAAAGAAGCAGAAAGGGAATCTAAAGGGGAGAAGAAGAAAGGTCTTCTAGTCATCTTTCACAAGAGCTGCAGATTTCATTTCAGTTCCAGTGAGCGGCTTCATGTCTTGTTCTGCGTCTATCTCCTCGGGAGGCAGGGCTGTTCCAGATGGGAGCTGAACGAGGTGTAGTTGGAGTACGTTGTTGGGATCCATAAGACCCGATTTTATCAGGATGTCTTGACCTTCAGGGATGGTGGTGGCAAAGTAAGTGGTACCATTATGAGGGATTATTAGTTTGAAGGGGAATCCCCATCTGTACCGGATCCTTGCTGTGGATAGAACAGTTGTGATCTCCTTCATTTTTTGGGGTCTGTCAAGTGTTGCTTGCGAGATGTCTGGATAGACCTGCAACTGAACTCCATCTAAAGTGACGTTTCTGATGCCACGTGCAGCACACATTATTTTTTCTTTACGTGCAGCACACATTATTTCTTCTTTGACTAGGAATGCCATACACACGATCTTAAATTCGGCCAGCAAAAGACCGATGAGAGCTTTTGGTCGGAAAATGCGACCGTGTGTACGCTCCATCGGACTTTTGCTGGCCGAATTCTAGCCAGCAAAAGATTGGGAGCATGTTCTCAATTTTTCGGTCGGAAAAAGTTCCTATTCGAAATTGCAATCATCTGTAGCAATTCCAACGCGCAAAATTCCTACGCATGCTCGGAAACAATTGGACGCATGCTCGGAAGCATTGAACTTCATTTTCTTGGCTCGTCGTAGTGTTGTACGTCACTGCCTTCTTGACGGTCGAAAGTTCAGCGAACTTTTGTGTGACTGTGTGTATGCAAGGCAAGCATGAGCGGAATCCCGTCGGAAAAGCCATCATATCTTTTTCCGACCAAAATCCTGATCGTGTGTATTTGGCACATAATACATAATTTGGCACATAATACGATATCCCTGGGAGGTTTGTCAGGAGGGGGTTCAGCCCTCAGTGCACGATGAATTCGGTCGCACTTGAAGGATAAGGGGTCTTGATCTGGCAAAAGAAACTGGAATAATTTGCTGGAGTATGCGATTAAATCTGTGATAGATTCTGGGGCTCCTCTTATTCTAAGATTACTCCTTCCGTTCCTGTTGTCCAAATCTTCCACATGTGCTTGTAACTGTGTAAAAGCTGAGCATAGTGTTTCATGCTCCCTTGAAAGATCTTTAAATGTGATTGCTAGCTCATCATGCTTATTTTCTAGCAAGTCTGTGTGTGTGCCTATTGCTGCTATTTCTTGGGACAGGGTTCTTGTGGATTTTTGGATCTCAGCTTAAAATTTAGTGCGCCGTTTAGTATATAAAGTGTCTAAACTAATGTCCAGATCTGCTTTTGTGAGGGGAATGTAATCACAGTTCTTAGAAGATGCTGTGTTCTGTGCTGCTGGTCTTTAGCCATGCTGCCCCGTTCCTGTGACCTGAGGAGATAGTGAGTTAGAGACTTCTGGTGGCTCCCACGTCTCTTCTTCCGCAAATTAGGCATGTACAGGAGCTTGTGTGTGGGGATGCCTGTATTTTGAGCCGATTACAGAGATTTATGACCCCGGGATCATGGCTGAAAGCCCTGTGAGGACCAGAGCTCTTTTCAGAAGTGGCCGCTCCGTCCCATGCCACGCATGCGCCCCCCGGATCCTTTTTAAATCATAATGATAACACAAAACATAAATGGCCCTGATAAAAAGTTTAAATTCCCTGGAACGTTTGGCCTTGGTACAGACACAGAAAGTGCTACACATAGGTTAAAATGGCAATTAAAGGTTAATTTCCCACATTTTGTGGCTTTTTACTGTAAATCACAATTAGTCTCTGTGTATAAATAGTCAATGATTTTGTTAGCTCTCACAGGGATGCACTAAGAAGGGTAGATACTGAGCCATGAGGAGTAGGGATGAGCCGAACACCCACCAGTTTGGTTCACAGCAGAACATGCGAACGGGCAAAAAATTTGTTCGAACACCATTAACCACTTGACAACTGGGCCCTTAAACCCCCCTCGTGACCAGACCAATTTTCAGCTTTCAGCGCTCTCACACTTTGAATGACAATTACTCAGTCATGTAATACTGTACCCAAATGAATTTTTTGTCCTTTTTTTCATACAAATAGAGCTTTCTTTTGGTGGTATTTGATCACCTCTGGGTTTTTTATTTTTTGCGCTATAAATGAATAAAGACTGCAAATTTTGAAAAAAAACGCATTTTTCTTAGTTTCTGTGATAAAATTTTGCAAATTAGTAATTTTGCTTCATAAATTTTGGCCACAATTTATACCGCTACAGATCTTTGGTAAAAATAACCCAAATTAGTGGATATTATTTGGTCTTTGTGAAAGTTAGAGAGTCTACAAGTTATGGTTCAAATCATAAAAAATTGATCACACCTGATGTACTGACGGCCTATCTCATTTCTTGCGACCCGAACAAGTCAGGAAAGTACAAATACCCCCCAAATTACCCCTTTTTTGAAAGTAGACATTCCAAGGTATTTAGTAAGATGCATGGTGAGGTTTTTGATGTTGTCATTTTTTCCCACAATTCTTTGCAAAATGAAGATTTTTTTTTTTTTCCCCCCACAAAATTGTCATTGTAATAGGTTATTTCTCTCACATGCCATGTATATACCACAAATGACGCCCCAAAATACATTCTGCTACTCCTCCTGAGTATTACGATATCACATGTGTGGGACTTTTTCGCAGCCTAGCCACATAGAGAGCCCCAACATGCATGGAGCGCCATCACGTGTTCTAGGAGCATAAATTACACATCTAATTTGTTGACTACCTATTACACTTTTGAAGGCCCTGGAGAACCAGAACAATGACACATGACACTGACGTGGCACTGATGACAAATGGCACTGATACGTGGCACTGATGTGGCACTGATGACAGATGGCACTGATACCTGGCAATGACACTGATGTGGCACTGATGACAGATGGCACTAATACATGGCACTGATGACAGATGGCACTAATGACAGATGGCACTAATACGTAGCACTGATGACAGATGGCACTAATACGTGGCACTGACAGATGGCACTAATACGTGGCACTGACAGATGGCACTAATACGTGGCACTGATGACACGTGACACTGGTGACAGATGGCACTAATATGTGGCACTGATGACATGTGGCGCTGATGACAAATGGCACTGATATGTGACACTGATGACACGTGGCATTGATGAAAGATGAAAGATGGAAAGATGGCACTAATACGTGGCCCTGATGACAGATGGCACTAATACGTGGCCCTGATGACAGATGGCACTAATACGTGGCACTGATGACAGATGGCACTGATACGTGGCACTGATGACACTGATGACAGATGGCACTGATACGTGGCACTGATGACACTGATGACAGGTGGCACTGATACGTGGCACTGATGACACGTGACACTGATGACAGATGGCACGTGACACTGACAGGTGGCACTGATGACAGATGGCACTGATGACAGATGGCACTATGTGGCACTGATGACAGATGGCACTGATGACAGATGGCACTATGTGGCACTGATGACAGATGGCACTTATACGTGGCAGTGGGGACAGATGGCACTGGGGACAGATGGCAGGGCAGATGGCAGGGACAGATGGCAGGGCAGATGGCAGGGACAGATGGCAGGGCAGATGGCAGGGGCAGATGGCAGGGCAGATGGCAGGGGCAGATGGCAGGGGCAGATGGCAGGGGCAGATGGCAGGGCAGATGGCAGGGGCAGATGGCAGGGCAGATGGCAGGGGCAGATGGCAGGGGCAGATGGCAGGGGCAGATGGCAGGGGCAGATGGCAGGGCAGATGGCAGGGGCAGATGGCAGGGGGAGATGGCAGGGCAGATGGCAGGGGAAGATGGCAGGGTAGATGGCAGGGGCAGATGGCAGGGCAGATGGCAGGGGCAGATGGCAGGGCAGATGGCAGGGGCAGATGGCAGGGGGAGATGGCAGGGCAGATGGCAGGGGCAGATGGCAGGGCAGATGGCAGGGGCAGATGGCAGGGGCAGATGGCAGGGCAGATGGCAGGGCAGATGGCAGGGGCAGATGGCAGGGGGAGATGGCAGGGCAGATGGCAGGGGCAGATGGCAGGGGCAGATGGCAGGGGCAGATGGCAGGGGGAGATGGCAGGGGCAGATGGCAGGGGCAGATGGCAGGGCAGATGGCAGGGGCAGATGGCAGGGCAGATGGCAGGGGCAGATGGCAGGGGCAGATGGCAGGGCAGATGGCAGGGACCGTTAACAGCGGGACACCTTTTTTTTTTTTCTTTTACACTTACCGCCGCAGCGGTTCCGCTCTCCCTCCTCACACGCTGTCTCTGTGTGAGGAGGGAGAGCCGGCGATGAGAGAGGATCTCATATGTTTACATATGAGATCCTCTCTCATTGGCACCGCCGATCGCACTGTAAACGGCCGCTGTCATTGGCCGTTTACGGTGATCTGTGACTGGCTGTGTCCGAGGGACACGGCCAGCACAAAACTTCCGCGATGCGCGCCCGCGGGAGCGCGCAATGTGGAATTAAACAGGAGGACGTCCAGGAACGCCCTCCCGGCAATTGAAGTCCGCGCTGTAGCCGTCTTTCGGCTATAGCGCGGACGCCTAGTGGTTGAAGTCTATGGGACACGAACATGAATAATCAAAAGTGCTAATTTTAAAGGCTTATATGCAAATTATTGTCATAAAAAGTGTTTGGGGACCCGGGTCCTGCCCCAGGGGATATGGATCAATGCAAAAAGAAGTTTTAAAAACGGCCGTTTTTTCGGGAGCAGTGATTTTAATAATGCTTAAAGTGAAACAAAAAAAATGAAATATTCCTTTAAATTTCGTATCAGGGGGGTGTCTATAGTATGCCTGTGGCGGATGTTTCCCGTATCTACAACAGTCCCTGCACAAAATGACATTTCTAAAGGAAAAAAAGTCATATAAAAGTACTTGCGGCTATAATGAATTGTCAGTCCCGGCAATACACATAAAAGTCATTGACAAAAAAGGCATGGGATTCCACCACAGTCCATTACCAGGCCCTTTGGGTCTTGTATGAATATTAAGGGGAACCCCGAACCAAAATTTAAAAAAAAATTGCGTGAGGGTCCCCCTCAAAATCCATACCAGACCCTTC
Organism: Lithobates clamitans; assembly: GCA_037952925.1. NCBI lineage: Eukaryota > Metazoa > Chordata > Amphibia > Anura > Ranidae > Lithobates > Lithobates clamitans. Next base: position 191,173 of record JBBGZY010001271.1, on the reverse strand, counting down.
AGGTCTGGTATGGATTTTAAGGCAAACCCCATGCCAAAATAAAAAAATGGCATGGGGGTCCCCCCCAAAAATCCATACCAGACCCTTATTCGAGCACGCAACCTGGCATGTCCCAGAAAAAGAGGGGAGGACAAGAGAGCGCCCCCCCTGAACCGTACCAGGCCACATGCCTGGCCCCCAAAGTACCTTGTCCTCATGTTGATGGGGACAAGGGCCTCATCCCCACAACTCTTGCCTGGTCTTTGTGGGGGTCTGCGGGGGGCTTATCGCAATCTGGAAGCCTCCTTTAACAGATCCCGGCCTCCCCCCGTGCATGGGGACATCCCTATGGCTTTCCTGTAGCGTCAGAGGGGGGCGTGGCCACATGGTGACATCGCTGGGTGACCCCGCCCCCTCTGATGCATGGGGACATCCTTATGGCTTCCCCGTAGTGTCACAGGGGACGGGACCCGGTTACGTCACCGGGTGTCCCCGTCCACTCTGACGCTATGGGGAAGCCATAGGGATGTCCCCATGCGTCAGAGGGGGCGGGGTCACCCGGCTAAGTCACCGTGTGACTCCGCCCTCAGTTATAAAAGAACTGTCAACTAAGAGGACGGTCATTACGGCGGGTGCCTCCCATGGAGGCGGATCGGTGGCGGCGTGCAGAGTTTTTTTTTTTTTCGGTCCGCCGGTGGAGCAAGAGAAGAAGAAGAAGACTTTGTGGGACATTTTTATTTTCTTATTTTTTAATAAAGGACTTGTCCCAAGCTGTGTCATGTCATTTTTACCATTTTCACACTTTTTGTGAAATGGTAGGGGTACATTTGTACCCTGTTACCATTTCACACAGGGGGGGAGACTGGGATGTGGGGATCCCCTTGTTTAAGGGGGCTTCCAGATTTCGATAAGCCCCCACCTGCAGACCTCCACAACCATCGGGCAAGGGTTGTGGGGATGAGGCCCTTGTCCCCATCAACATGGGGACAAGGTCCCAAAGCACCCTCCCCATGTTGAGGCCTTAGGTTTCTGGCCTAGCAGCCCAGGGTGATACAACACATGTCCACCCAGACAGCCATCCAGGTGGCACAGAACCCCAATCACCTGACTCCACCCAAATAAATAGGTTCTCCCAGCAGGCCAAGGGACCCAAGATAATCCCTGCCCATTGGCTGAGACACCCCATCCATTCCTAATCTGTCCTTGCAATGCCCTTGTCTTATCTAATGTCACCAGATACCCAGCCACCTAGCGACAGAAGAAAGAAGTGCAGCAATTCCAGAATTAGGGCAAAATCAATTGACCTCCTAACAATTGGCCAAGGCAACTACCGCTTGGCAAATAAATTTAATAACATCCCTGCCTAAACATCAGGGTGCTACATCATAAACTGTATGAATTTTAGAACCTTTGTAATTGTCTCATATTGTGCCGGTAAAGTCCACCTTTTTGGACAAGGATTTTTTTCCCTTTGTTCTGTTTTTTTTCTATTATTCCTCCTAAATTCTTACTAAGGTCCCAATCATATGGGGTATACTAAAGCTTGGAAATCTCTTTGTATTTGTTTGTATGCTAAAGTTTACCCTGCCACAGCAATGCACAGGTGTTCCGTGCATCCCCATAAAGGCAGTCCCATTCATGCCACTTGGGATACAGTGGATGCACAGACCTAGATGTCGCTCCCAATGTGACATCCGTGTGGGTGCACAGTCCCAAAACACAGGCAGTGTGACTTTGGGGACATGCACAGAGTCCTCATTCTCTTTTTTTCTGTACAAAGGCTTTCTATTCATTTATAAACACAGTTTACTATGCTTTGCTCACAGTGTTTATTCAGGAAGGGGATGGTAAACATGTCCTGTTTTCCAACCCCCCCCTTTCCGCTCTCCACCCTGACACCAATCTCCAGTCCCAGCCGCAGTAGCAGAGGAGAGGAGAGAAAGTAACAATCTCCGCTCATAATATCATGCACCGGATTGTATTTGGTTGCCGGTGTTGTGTCCAAACAGCAATTCATCAAAATCTCGAATTACTGATGGTTTAAAGAAACCGGAAGTGACGTGGTTGGAGTTTCAGTGAGATTCTGCACTGCGTCCCTTTAACCACTTGCCGACCGGCTCCTGTACATATTCGTCGGCACTTTGAAGATGGATATCTCAGTAACGGCAGCAGCTGCTGCCACAACCGAGGGATCCATCTTTTCAGGAGGTGTTTACGATAATGGTGGTCTCTGCGGTGGATTCACCACGATATCACCGTTATTGGTAGCTCTCCTGCGCCCTCTGCCGCTTACCGGAGCCGTCAGCAGTGGCGGAGGCGATTGGTTCCTTGTCGTGGCTGAGTATGAAGACAAGTGAGGCTAAGATGGCCCCCACCTGTCTCCATATCATAGCAGGGCGGAAGCGACGTCATAACGTCACTTCCGCCCATATGTCTTAAAGGCACATTTTTTCAATGTCATTTTTTAAAATGATTAAAAAAAAATGTTATTGCATTTTAGTCCAAATATGAGATCTGAAGACTTTTTGACGCCAGATCTCATATTTAAGAGGTCCTGTCATGTTTTTTTTCTATTACAAGGGATGTTTACATAGGAATAAAAGTGACCCAATTTTTTTTTTTTTAAAAACAGTGAAAAAATAAATAAAATCAAGTTAAATAAATAAGAAAAAAATTTTTTTTTAAAGCGCCCTGTCCCGACGAGCTCGCGCGCAGAAGCGAAAGCATACATGAGTAGCGCCTGCATATGAAAACGGTGGTCAAACCACACAAGTGAGGTATCACCGCTATCGTTAGAGTGAGAGCAATAATTCTAGCCCTGGACCTCCTCTGTAACTCAAAACATGCAACCTGTAGAATTTTTTAAACATCACCTATGGAGATTTTTATAAGTAAAAGTTTGACGCCATTCCACGAACGGGCGCAATTTTGAAGCATGACATATTGGGTATCAATTTACTTGGTGTAACATTATCTTTCACATTATAAAAAAAATCGTGCTAACTTTACTGTTTACTGTTGTCTTATTTTTTTTATTCAAAAAAGTGATTTTTTTCCAAAAAAAGTGCGCTTGTAAGACGGCTGCGCAAATACGGTATGAAATAAAGTATTGCAATGACCGCCATTTTAATCTCTAGGGTGTTAGAAAAAAACAATATATAATGTTTGGGGGTTCTAAGTAATTTTCTAGCAAAAAAACTGTTTTAAACACCAAAATCTCAAAATGAGGCTAGTCTTTAAGTGGTTAATTAACTGACAATTGTGCAGTCATGCGGTCTTGTACCCAAACAAAATTTATGTCCTTTTTTTCCCACAAATAGAGCTTTCTTTTGGTGGTATTTGATCATCTCTGCGGTTTTTATTTTTTGAGCCATAAACAAAAGAAGAGCATCGTTTTTGGAAAAAAAGCACAATATCTTTGACTTTTTGCTATAATAAATATCCCCTTTTTAAAAAAAAAAAAAAAACATTTTTTTCCTCAGTTTAGGCCGATATGTATTCTTCTACATATTTTTGGTAAAAAAAACCGCAATAAGCGTATATTGATTGGTTTATAGCGTCTACAAAATAAGGGATAGATTTATGGCATTTTTATTATTATTTATTTTTTACTATTAATGGCGGCGATCTGTGATTTCTATCGGGACTGCAACATTATGGAGGACACATCGGCCACTTTTGATACATTTTTGGGACCATTGGCATTTATACAGTGATCAGTGCTATAAAAATGCACTGATTACTGTAAAAATGTCACTGGCAGGGAAGGGGTTAACACTGGGGAGCAATCAAGGGGTTAACTGTGTTCCCTCACTGTGTTCTAACTGAAAGGGGGATGGGACTTACTAGGAGAGATGACAGATCGCTGTTAATACTTTGTATGAACACACGATCAGTCTCTTCTCCCCTGAAATAACCGGGATCTGTGCATTTACACACACAGATCCTGGTTCTTGCTCTCTGTCACAAGCGATTGTGGGTGCCCGGCGGTCATCGCACCTGCTGGGCACTCGCATCGGCGAGTGGCCACAATGGGAAGCGACGTAAGGTAACGTCCATTTGCCCAGCCGAAAACTGCGGTGGCTGGTCGGCTAGGGATGAGCTTCAAGTTCGAGTCGAACCCGTGTTCAACTCGAACATCGCATGTTCGACCGTTCGTCAAAATGCGAACGTTATGGGCCGTTTGCGCCAAATTCGAGTAAAGCTTATACTCGGGGGGCTTATGCGTGTCTTAGCTGCAGAAATATGGGTTTCCCGTGCAAGCCTGACATCCGGAGCTACTGAGCTTAGGTTTCTTCAATCCAAATGCTTCTCATTTCATGAACTAACAATACAAATTGATGATTGGCCAAGCATGCACTATGACCCACATGCTTGGTCAATCACAGCGCCGTCTGTACAGAGAACCATAATTGGCCAAAGCCAGGCTGGCTTCGGCCAATTATAGCTCAAGGGGTTTAGTACACGCCCCACACTATATAAGGCCGCCTGTGTGGCAGCCTTGTGTAGTGTGTTGCAGCAGCGGAGAGATAGACAGAGATAGAGTAGGCAGGTGAGACAGTTAGCTGCACTTACAGTGTATTGTGTATATATATGCATCCTAGGTGTTGTGTGTATATATATATATATATATATATATATATATATATATATATGTATATATATATATATACACACATACACTGTATTGAATTTAGGTAGATCCGTTCCTGTTATTCTCTTCCTACTGACAGGCAGGCAGGTGTTTTTACAGTATTTACAGCTACCTGAAGAAAATTGCTGGTGTTCTTCTGATCCTATTAGTACCACAGGCAGGCAGCTGCAGTATTTGCAGTTAGTGTACTGCGTCCTCTGCACAGTGTGCACCTAAAGCTACCTGAAGACAATTGCTGTTGTTCTGATACTATTAATACCACAGACAGGTAGCTGCAGTATTTACAGTTAGTGTAGTGCGTGCCCTGCACAGTGTTCACCTAAAGCTACCTGAAAAAAATTGGTGGTGTTCTTCTGATCCTATTAGTACCACAGGCAGGCAGCTGCAGTATTTACAGTTAGTGTAGTACATCCTTTGCACAGTGTGCACCTAAAGCTACCTGAAGACAATTGCTGTTGTTCTGATCCTATTAATACCACAGGCAGGCAGCTACAGTATTTAAAGTTAGTGTAGTGCGTCCTCTGCACAGTGTGCACCTAAAGCTACCCAAAGACAATTGCTGTTGTTTTGATCCTATTAGTACCACAGGCAAGCAGCTGCAGTATTTACAGTTAGTGTAGTGCGTCCTCTGCACAGCATGCACCTAAAGCTACCTGAAGACAATTGCTGTTGTTCTGATACTATTAATACCACAGGCAGGTAGCTGCAGTATTTACAGTTAGTGTAGTGCATCCTCTGCACAGTGTGCATCTAAAGCTACCTGAAGAAAATTGGTGATGTTCTTATGAACCTATTAGTACCACAGGCAGGCAGCTGAGGTATTTACACTTAGTGTACTGTGTCCTCTGCACAGTGTGCACCTAAAGCTACCTGAAGACAATTGCTGTTGTTCTGATCCTATTAGTACCACAGGCAGGCAGCTGCAGTATTTACAGTTAGTGTACTGTGTCCTCTGCACAGTGTGCACCTAAAACTACCTGAAGAAAATTGTCGGTGTTCTTCTGATCCTATTAGTACCACAGGCAGGCAGCTGCAGTATTTGCAGTTAGTGTACTGCGTCCTCTGCACAGTGTGCACCTAAAGCTACCTGAACACCGTTGCTGTTGTTCTGATCCTATTAATACCACAGGCAGGCAGCTGAAGTATTTACAGTTAGTGTAGTGCGTGCTCTGCACAGTGTTCACCTAAAGCTACCTGAAAAAAATTGGTGGTGTTCTTCTGATCCTATTAGTACCACAGGCAGGCAGCTGCAGTATTTACAGTTAGTGTAGTACATCCTTTGCACAGTGTGCACCTAAAGCTACCCAAAGACAATTGCTGTTGTTTTGATCCTATTAGTACCACAGGCAAGCAGCTGCAGTATTTACAGTTAGTGTACTGTGTCCTCTGCACAGTGTGCACCTAAAGCTACCTGAAGAAAATTGGTGGTGTTCTTCTGATCCTATTAGTACCACAGGCAGGCAGCTGCAGTATTTACAGTTAGTGTACTGCATCCTCTGCACAGTGTGCACCTAAAGCTACCTGAAGAAAATTGGTGGTGTTCTTATGATCTTATTAGTACCACAGGCAGGCAGCTGCAGTATTTACAGTTAGTGTAGTGCGTCCTCTGCATAGTGTGCACCTAAAGCTACCTGAAGACAATTGCTGTTATTCTGATCCTATTAGTAACACAGGCAAGCAGCTGCAGTATTTACAGTTAGTGTAGTGCGTCATCTGCACAGTGTGCACCTAAAGCTACCTGAAGACAATTGCTGTTGTTCTGATCCTATTAATACCACAGGCAGGCAGCTTTAGTATTTAAAGTTAGTGTAGTGCATCCTCTGCACAGTGTGTACCTAAAGCTACCTGAAGAAATTGGTGGTGTTCTTCTGATCCTATTAGTACCACAGGCAGGCAGCTGCAGTATTTACAATTAGTGTAGTGTGTCCTCTGCACAGTGTGCACCTAAAGCTACCTGAAAACAATTGCTGTTGTTCTGATCCTATTAGTACCACTGGCAGGCAGCTGCGGTATTTACAGTTAGTGTAGTGCATCCTCTGCACAGTGTGCACCTAAAGCTAGTTGAACACAGTTGCTGTTGCTCTGATCCTATTAATACTACAGGCAGGCAGCTGCAGTATTTACAGTTAGTGTAGTGCGTGCTCTGCACAGTGTGCACCTAAAGCTACCTGAAGAAAATTGGTGGTGTTCTTCTGATCCTATTAGTACCACAGGCAGGCAGCTGAGGTATTTACAGTTAGTGTAGTGCATTCTCTGCACAGTGTGCACCTAAAGCTACCTGAAGAAAATTGGTGGTGTTCTTCTGATCCTATTAGTGCCACAGGCAGGCAGCTGCAGTATTTACAGTTAGTGTACTGTGTCCTCTGCACAGTGTGCTCTTAAAGCTACCTGAAGACAATTGCTTTTGTTCTGATCCTAATAATACCACAGGCAGGCAGCTGGAGTATTTACAGTTAGTGTACTGTGTTCTCTGCACAGTGTGGACCTAAAGCTACCTGAAGAAAATTGCTGGTGTTCTTCTGATCCTATTAGTACCATAGGCAGGCAGCTACAGTATTTACAGTTAGTATACTGTGTCCTCTGCACAGTGTGCACCTAAAGCTACCTGAAGAAAATTGGTGGTGCTCTTCTGATCCTATTAGTACCACAGGCAGTCTGGAAGGCCAACAAGGAGAAGCAGACAGTCACAAGCCAATAAAAGAGGGCAAGCAGGCTCTGTGTCTAGAGGCAACAGTGCTGTTCGTGGAGACAGTGAATCCTCATCAGCATGTGGCCATGGGACACGCTTGTCCTTTTTTTCGGCAGCTGGCCGTGCTGAGCCGCAACATGCAGAAGACTTGGTAGAGTGGATGACCAAGCCGTCCTCATCCTCCTCATCCTCTCTCACCCAGGCTCAGGGTACTTTGTCTTGCAAAGCAGCTGCCAACACGGCCTCTTCCTTCGGCTCAATGGCATCAGTCACTCCTTTTCTAGCCCCACCATGTCCTCCTGAGGAGTCCCCCGAACTGTTTGACCACAGTGTTGTGTACATGCTCCAGGAGGATGCCCAGAGTTTTAAAGGCTCCGATGATGGTACCCAGATAGAGGAAGGCAGTAATGTGAGCCCAGAGAGAGGGGCTGGCCAAGAAGGACAGCAATCTGGCAGTCATTTTCCCCCAGCTGCAGCATACTACCAGCTTTGCTCCAGTGATGAGGAGGGAGGGGATGATGAGGTCACTGACTCCACGTGGGTGCCTGATAGGAGAGAGGAGGAGGAGGAGGCACATCTCCAATGAGGCAGGATGCCCTCCAGGGGCCAGCTTAAGGGCAGCACACCGACTGCATCACACCGCAGAGCTCCGCATGTGCAGGGCGCTGCTGTCTCTGCTTTCCAAAAGTTCTTTGGTGTGGGCCTTTTTTGAGACAAGTGCATCAGAATCCACCGCTGCTATTTGCAACATATGTCTCAAGCATATCTCACATGGCCAAAACATCACACCACATGCTTGACCAGCCATGCAGTTCGTTGGCAAACGTACCTAAAAGACCCACACCAAAGAACAAAGTGGGAATGGTGTTATCCTTCGCGCTTGTGATGAAATAAAAAGTGAATATGGTGACATTTACAGATTGTTAAAATAAATAAAGTAAACAACAAATAACATAATCAAACTCTTGAAGTGTAGTAATTATGATGATACCTTAAATAAGGTTGCAGCAAAAATACCAAGTGTTCACATTGCACTCAAAAACGAAATAAAAGGTGAAAGGTTTTTGCGCATCAAATCTATCATAAAAAATTCATTAAATAAAATTACAAATAAATCCCATAAAATAAATTATTAATATATGAAATTGTGCTTCAATATGTAAAAATAAAAATCAAAAATAAAAACTAAAATCTAAATTAAACGTGTAAATGCATCATCCAAAAAAATGTTAAAATACATGATTCCCAATAAAGGATGTGAAAGAAAATAAATGATTCAAAACACAAATATCAATGTGCAAAAATTGCAAAAACTAGAATAATAATAACCCCCAAAAGAGTTAAATATAGCTAATTTACTAAAAAGTCCATAAGAGATATATGTTATCCTCTGGGGTAATGTACATGGGGAGATGTAAATATGGTGGTAATGTTGATATTTCTCTTCATAAATGAACTGCCGGCCCTACGGGCTCTCTAAACTCTCACCTTAAGCAAAGAATTTTCAGGCATCAATGTGTGACTTTAAAGTGCTGATTAGGGATGAGCCGAACACCCCCCGGTTCGGTTCGCACCAGAACCTGCGAACGGACCGAAAGTTTGCACGAACGTTAGAACCCCATTGACGTCTATGGGACTCGAACGTTCGAAATCAAAGGTGCTCATTTTAAAGGCCAATTTGCATGGTATTGTCCTAAAAAGGGTTTGGGGACCCGGGTCCTACCCCAGGGGACATGTATCAATGCAAAAAAAACTTTTAAAAACGGCCGTTTTTTCGGGAGCAGTGATTTTAATGATGCTTAAAGTAAAAAAAAAAAGTGAAATATTCCTTTAAATATCGTACCTGAGGGGTGTCTATAGTATGCCTGTAAAGTGACGCGTGTTTCCCGTGTTTAGAAAAGTCCCTGCACCAAATGTCATTTTTAAAGGAAAAATCTCATTTAAAACTGCTTGCGGGTTTAATGTAATGTCGGGTCCTGGCAATATGGATGAAAATCAGTGAGACAAACGGCATAGGTACCCCCCACCCCCCAGTCCATTACCAGGCCCTTTGGGTCTTGTATGGATATTAAGGGGAACCCTGCACCCAAATTAAAATAAGGAAAGGTGTGGGGCCACCAGGCCCTATATACTCTGAACAGCAGTATACAGGCGGTGCAAACAAGACAGGGACTGTAGGTTTGTTGTTAAGTAGAATCTCTTTGTAATTTTGAACGGGTACATTTTTAACGTGTTTAGCTCCAGCCAAAAAATCTTTTTTAAGCTTTTTGGAAAACATAGGGAAGGGTTATCACCCCTGTGACATTTGTTTTGCTGTCTTTCCTCCTCTTCAGAAGATTTCACCTCACTTTCTGTCCCAATGAAAAATGTTTTTTGAAAATTTGGGTTTTTTTGTGGAACAAGGATTGGAAAGCATCAGTGGAAAAGAGAAATGTTTTTCCCATATTAACTCTTACAGGAGAGAATTTCCCTTCCTAGGGGTAGATTTCATCTCACTTCCTGTTGTCTCCTTCCGTTTGCAAGTAGGAGTCGTTTGTAAGTTAGTTGTTTGAAAGTAGGGGCCTGCCCTATATACTCAGCAGAAATTTGGGCCTTTGGTGTGGCTGTGGCCACAACACTGTAAGCCCTCACAGGGCCCTGCTGTGAAATATTAGATCAAGAATTGTAATTACATGTCCCTGTTGAACAGGAGCTGAAAAATTAGGCCTTAGGCACTGGTAAATATAGAAATGGTAAAAGAAACTGCGCTAAAAACCAAGTGTTGAAATAAAGTGCAGTGAACAGCAGCAACCTTCACAAAAACATCAAATGTGGAAAAGGCACTGGTGCTGGTGCCACAACACTGCAACCCCTCACAGACACTCTAGTTGGAATGCAGGAACGAGCCCTGCTGCAAAGTATTACATCAAAAATTGTAATTACACGCCCCTGTTAAACAGGGGCTGAAAAATTGTGCCTTAGGCACTGGTGGTGGCGCCCAGAACCAAAAATATTCTTACAAGCTATCAGCGTGATGATTGAGGAGGAAGAGGATAATTACTCAGGGATAGTCACTCAGAATCAGCATAGGCAGTCTTTGAAGGGATCTGAGATTTCAAAAAAAATTATTCGGTTACATCAGCATCAGGTGCTTGGTAGCTGGTGGTGATCCAAGACTGATTCATTTTTATGAAGGTCAGTCGATCGACCGAGTCAGTGGACAGACGCACCCTGTGATCGGTTACCACGCCTCCAGCAGCACTGAATGTGCGTTCCGAAAGAACGCTGGATGCAGGACAGGCCAGTAGCTCAATTGCATACTGTGCAAGCTCTGGCCAGTGATCCATCCTCAAGACCCAGTAACCCAGAGGATTTTCGGTGGGAAAGGTGTCCAAGTCTGATCTTGCCCCTAGGTATTCCTGCACCATATAAAACAGACGCTGGCGATGGTTGCTGGAACCGATCATACCTTGGGGCTGCGGACCAAAAAATTGTCTGAACGCATCGGTCAGACGGCCACCTTCTCCACCGCTCCTTCTTTGACTGACCGAAGCCTCAGCAACACGTTGTCCAGAAACAGGAGTTTGTAACCTCCCAGTCTCTGGGAACGCGTTGCACAGACCTTTCTGCAAGGCCTCCCGAAGATGTTTCATTCTCTGCTCCCTCTGCGATGGCAAGATAAGGTCCGCAACCTTACCCTTGTAACGTGGATCAAGGAGGGTTGCCAGCCAGTATTGGTCCTTCTCCTTGATACCACGAATACGAGGATCCTTACGCAGGCTTTGCAGGATCAGGGAGGCCATGCAGCGTAGGTTTGCTGAGGCATTCGGTCCGGAGTCCTCTGGGTCACTAAGGACGACATGGTCCGCAGCCACCTCCTCCCAGCCACGTACAAGTCCATGTGTTTCTTGGGACTGATCCCTTAAAGACTGCTGCTGATGCTGAGTGCCAGGCTCCACCTCCATACTGACATAATCTTCCTCCTCCTCCTCGTCCTCATCCTCTTCCTGTGTGATCGGCGGGCACGCAGGAACACTGTCTGGATAAAGGGGGCCTTGAGAGCTAAGGAAGTCCTCCTCTTCCTGCCTCTGTTCTGCCTCAAGTGCCCTGTCCATTATTCCACGCAGCGTGTGCTCCAACAGGTGGACAAGGGGGACAGTGTCACTGATGCATGCACTGTCACTGCTCACCATCCTCGTGGCCTCCTCAAATGGTGACAGGACAGTGCATGCATCCCTGATCATGGCCCACTGGCGTGGGGAAAAAAAAACAAGCTCCCCTGATCCTGTCCTGGTGCCATAGTCGCACAGGTACTCATTGATGGCCCTCTGCTGCGTGTGCAGCCGCTGCAGCATGGCCAACGTTGAGTTCCACCTGGTGGGCATGTCACAGATTAGGCGGTTCTTGGGCAGGTTAAACTCCTTTTGGAGGTCCGTCAGCCGAGCACTGGCATTATATGACCGGCGGAAATGCACACAGACTTTCCTGGCCTGCCTCAGGACATCCTGTAAGCCCGGGTACCTGCCCAAGAACCGCTGCACCACCAAGTTAAGGACGTGAGCCAAACAGAGCACATGGGTCATTTGTCCCTGTCGGAGGGCAGAGAGGAGGTTGGTGCCATTGTCGCAAACCACCATTCCTGCCTTAAGTTGGCGTGGCGTCAACCACCTCTGAACCTGCCCCTGCAGAGCTGACAGAACCTCTGCCCCAGTGTGGCTCCTGTCCCCCAAGCACACCAGCTCAAGCACCGCATGGCATCTTTTGGCCTGCATACTTGCGTAGCCCCTTGAACGACTACGGAGCACCGCTGGTTCCGAGGAAGAGGCCATGGAGGAAGAAGAAGAGGAGGGGGTGGAGGAGAGAGGTGTGTCACAATCATTAGCATTTTGGAGGCGTGGTGGCGGAACAACCTCCAACACTACTGCACCTTGTCCTGCATCCTTCCCAGCTGCCAGCAGAGTCACCCAATGCGCCGTGAAACTTAGGTAACGTCCCTGTCCATGCCTGCTGGACCATGAGTCAGCGGTAATATGCACCTTACCGCTGACCGCCATGTCCAGCGAGGCATGGACATTGCCTTCCACATGCCGGTAGAGAGCCGGAATCGCCTTCCGTGAGAAAAAGTGGCGTTTGGGTACCTGCCACTGAGGAACCGCACATTCCACAAACTCACGGAAGGGGGCAGAGTCTACCAACTGAAAAGGCAGCAGTTGAAGTGCTAGCAATTTTGCCAAGCTAGCATTCAACCGCTGGGCATGTGGATGGCTGGGAGCAAACTTCTTTCGGCGGTGCAGCAGCTGGGGCAGGGAAATTTGCCTGGTACAATCTGACGTCGGTGTACCAAAAGCAGATTGCCCACAAGTACTTGGCTGTGACACACCTAATTCTACACCTTCATTCCTCTCAGTGCAGGTCTCAGAGAGGACTGAAGGTCTAGTGGGGTTGGAAATCTCAGCTGATGAGGAGCAAGGAGAGGTACTCTTTGTTCTTTGGTGTGGGTCTTTTAGATATGCTTGCCAACGAACTGCATGGCAGGTCAACATATGTCTGGTCAAACATGTGCTACCCAAGCGGGAGATGTTTTGGCCACGTGAGATACGCTTGAGACATATGTTGCAAATAGCAGCGGTGCGATCTGATGCACTCGTCTCAAAAAAGGCCCACACCAAAGAACTTTTTGAATAATGCACAGAGACTGCAGCGCCCTGCACATGTGGAGCTTTGGGGTGTGATGCAGTCAATGTGCTGCCCTTAGGCTGGCCCCTGGAGGGCATCCTGCCTCATTGGTGATGTGCCGCCTCCTCCTCCTCCTCCTCCTCCTCCTCCTCCTCCTCCTCTCTCCTATCAGGCACCCACGTTGAGTCAGTAACCTCATCATCCCCTCCCTCCTCATCACTGGAGCAAACCTGGCAGTATGCTGCAGCAGGGGGAGCATGACTGCCAGATTGCTGTCCTTCTTGGGCACCCCCTCTCTCCGTGCTCATGTTACTGCCTTCATCGAGCTCAGTATCATCATCAGAGCCTTCCAAACGCTGGGCATCCTCCTGGAGCATGTACCCAACACTGTGGTCAAACAGTTCGAGGGACTCCTCAGGAGGACATGGTGGGGCTAGGGAAGGAGTCACTGATGACATTGAGCCGAGGGAAGAGGCCGCTGCTTTGCCAGACAAAGTACCCTGGGCATGGGTGAGAGAGGATGAGGAGGATGAGGACGGCTTGGTCATCCACTCGACCAAGTCTTCTGCATGTTGCGGCTCAACATGGCCAGCTGCCGAAAAAAAGGCCAAGCGTGTCCCATGACCACGTGCTGATGAGGATGCACCGTCTCCACGACCAGCACTAGACACAGAGCCTGCTTGCCCTCTCTTATTGGCTTGTGACTGTCTGCCTCTCCTTCTTGGCCTTCCAGACATACTAATGGCCTGTAGCTGCACTAAGCTGGTATATATATATATATATATATATATATATATATATATGTACTGATACTACAGCTAGCAAAATCAACTGCCTGCCTGTAGTATGAGAACACCACCAACCTTCTACAGGTAGCTTTAGCTGAACACTGTGAGCAGGATGCACCCCACTAACTTGTAGGTTTAGCAGAACACTGTGAGCAGGACGCACTGCACTAACTGTAAATAGTCTAGCTGCCTGACTGTGGTACTAATAGGATCAAAAGAACACCAGCAATTTTCTTCAGGTAGCTGTATTTACTTTAACAAGACAAGCCTGCCTGTCAGTAAGAAGATAACAGAAACGGATCTAGCTGAACACTGTGAGCAGGACGCACCCCACTAGCTTGTAGGTTTAGCTGAACACTGTGAGGTGGACGCACCCCACTAACTTGTAGGTTTAGCTGAACACTGTGAGCAGGACGCACCCCACTAACTTGTAGGTTTAGCAGAACACTGTGAGCAGGACGCACTGCACTAAATGTAAATAGTCTAGCTGCCTGACTGTGGTACTAATAGGATCAAAAGAACACCAGTAATTTTCTTCAGGTAGCTTTTTATACTGTAACAAGACAAGCCTGCCTGTCAGTAGGAAGATAACAGAAACGGATCTAGCTGAACACTGTGAGCAGGACGCACTGCACTAAATGTAAATAGTCTAGCTGCCTGACTGTGGTACTAATAGGATCAAAAGAACACCAGTAATTTTCTTCAAAATACTGTAACAAGACAAGCCTGCCTGTCAGTAGGAAGATAACAGGAACGGATCTAGCTGAACACTGTGAGCAGGACGCATTGCACTAAATGTAAATAGTCTAGAAGATAACAGGAACGGATCTAGCTAAACTGAATACAGTGTATATATATATATATATATATATATATATATATATATATATATATATATATATATATATATATATATATATATATATGCAACACCTGGGATGCATATATTTACACAATACACTTTAAGTGCAGCTAACTGACTGACTGTCCTGCCTAATCTAGCTAACTCAAATGAAATGACACTGTCTCTCTCTCTCTCTATTTAGTGTGGGGCGTGTACTAAATCCCCTGAGCCATAATTGGCCAAAGCCTCCTTGGCTTTGGCCAATTACGGCTCTCTGTTAAGGCGGCGCTGTGATTGGCCAAGCATGCGGGTCATAGTGCATGCTTGGTCAATCATCAGCAAGCAATGCACTGCGATGCCGCAGTGAATTATGGGCCGTGACGCGCCACACGTATTTGTAGCGAACGGCCCATATCGTTCGCAATTCGGCGACGACCGAACAGCCGATGTTCGAGTCGAACATGGGTTCGACTCGAACACGAAGCTCATCCCTAGTGCTGATGTGCGTTACCACATGCTGGTATGGTGATGGCTGAATTCTCCTCTCAGTTTAGCAGGCACCTATTAAAATAGAAGGGGATATTTCCACCTCGGCTGTGCCGACCCAGTGGGAGGAGGGGAGGAGAGAGGAGGCTCGGGTCGGCACAGCCGAGGTGGAAATATCCCCTTCTATTTTAATAGGTGCCTGCTAAACTGGCTGGCTGACCTCCAAAATTAATTTAACCTGCCCAAGAACCGCCTAATCTGTGACATGCCCACCAAATGTAACTCAACGTTGGCCATGCTGCAGTGGCTGCATACGCAGAAGAGGGCCATCAATGAGTACCTATGCGACTATGGCACCAAGACAGGGTCAGAGGACCTTGTTTTTTTTTCCCCACGCCAGTGGGCCATGATCAGGGATGCATGCACTGTCCTGTCACCATTTGAGGAGGCCACGAGGATGGTGTGCAGTGACAGTGAGTGCATCAGTGACACTGTCCCTCTTGTCCACCTGTTGGAGCACATGCTGCATGGAATAATGGACAGGGCACTTGAGGCAGATTAGAGGGAGGAAGAGGAGGACTTCCTTACCTCTCAAGGCCCCCTTTATCCAGACAGTGTTCCTGCGTGCCCGTCGATCACACAGGAAGAGGACAAGGAGGAGGAAGATTGTGTCAGCATGGAGGTGGAGCCTGGCACTCAGCATCTGCATCAGTCTTCAAGGGACAGTCATTTACAGTCCAAAGAAACCCATGGACTTGTACATGGCTGGGAGGAGGTGGCTGCGGATCATGTCGTCCTTAGTGACCCAGAGGACTCTGGACTGAATGCCTGAGCAAACCTACGCTGCCTGGGCTCCCTGATCCTGCAAAGCCTGCGGAAGAATCCTCATATTCGTGGTATCAAGGGGAGGGATGATTACTGGCTGGCAACCCTCCTTGATCCACGTTACAAGGGTAAGGTTGCGGACCTTAAATTGCCATTGCAGAGGGAGCAGAGGATGAAACATCTTCAGGAGGCCTTGCAGAAAGGTTTGTGCAACGCGTTTCCAGAGCCTGGGATGTTACAATTTCCTGGTCTTCCTGGACAACTTGTTGCTGAGGCTTCGGTCAATCACAGAAGGAGCGGTGGAGAAGGTGGCCGTTTGACCCATGCGTTCAGACAATTTTTTAGTCTGCAGCCCCAAGGTCTGATCGGTTCCAGCAAGCTTTGACAGCGTCTGATTCACATGGTGCAGGAATACCTAGGGGCAAGATCAGACTTGGACACCTTTCCCACTGAAAATCCTCTGGGTTACTGAGTCTTGAGGATGGATCACTGGCCAGAGCTTGCACAGTATGCAATTGAGCTACTGGCCTGTCCTGCATCCAGCGTTCCTTCAGAACGCACATTCAGTGCTGCTGGAGGCTTTGTAACTGATCACAGGGTGCGCCTGTCCACCGAATTGGTCAATCAGCTGACCTTCATAAAAATGAATCAGTCTTGGATTACCAGCT
Source organism: Lithobates clamitans (assembly GCA_037952925.1). NCBI lineage: Eukaryota > Metazoa > Chordata > Amphibia > Anura > Ranidae > Lithobates > Lithobates clamitans. Next base: position 174,585 of record JBBGZY010001271.1, on the reverse strand, counting down.
ACCAAGCACCTGATGCTGATGTAACTGATTGATTTTTTTTTAAATGTGAGATCCCTTCAAGACTGCCTATGCTGATGCTGAGTGACTATCCTGTTATGCTGAATGACAATCCTCTTCCTCCTCAATTTTCATGCTGATAGCTTGTAGGAACATTTTTGGTTCTGGGAACTGCCACCAGTGGCCAAGGCCCAATTTTTCTGCCCCTGTTTAACAGGGGCATGTAATTACAATTTTTGATGCAATACTTTGCAGCAGAGCTCATTCCTGCGCTCCAACTGGAGTATCTGTGATGGGTTGCAGTGTTGTGGCACCAGCACCAGTGCCCAAGGCCCAATTTTTCAGCCCCTGTTTAAAAGGTCGTATAATTACAATTTTTGATGCAATACTTTGCAGCAGGGCTCATTCCTGCGCTCCAACTATAGTATCTGTGAGGGGTTGCAGTGTTGTGGCACCAGTGCCTAAGGCCCAATTTTTCTGCCCCTGTTTAACAGGGACATGTAATTACAATTCTTTTTTTTTTTCTTTTAATATTCTTTATTAACATTTCTTAAAATTTACATACCTTCCAACAGACATGTAATGACAACACAGAATTCATATAAACAAAGTTCTCTGGGGAGAAGGCAGCTTACCCCACATCCGTATATAAAGTACTTCCATACCAACAAGCCTACCCTATCCCCAAATTACCAATAATTGGCCATTATTTATACAATATCCATTTTACCCTACCCCTTCCACCCAACCTTTAACCCCTCCCTCCCACCCCCTTCCACCCCATCCAGAATCTCACATTCTTTCAGTTATTCCTTACAACCAATGCTTATCAACCAGGGGTTCCTTTTTGAATTTTTTTAGATTCCCTCTTCTAATGTATCGGGCTCTCTCCTTCCAAATTATCTCATTTACTGTTTTTACCCACTCCACAACTGTCGGGGGCGCAACTGTTTGCCATCTTTGCATGATCAGCTTCCAGGCTTGATACAGACACCTCAAGACTGCTGTTTTTAGTGCTATCTCCTCCGATCCCCGTACTCTATATCCAAGGATGCATAATCTGACCTCTGTTTCCAAAGATAACCCCCACCTGCCGCTAATGGCTTCTACTACCCCCGTCCAGTATCTGACTAGCTTGGGACATCTCCAGACCATATGTATCAAATCCCCCTCCTCACCACATCTAGGGCATTTAGCATCTAATCTTAGTGCAAATCTAAATAATTTTTTTGGGGTGTAATATGCTCTATGTACCAGCATTAAATGAGAAACTCTCTGTGCAGGGGATACTGAGACCACCTGCCCAGTCTCCAATATTTTTCTCCATTGTCCATCTGTTAATTTCCCAACGTCCGCCTCCCATCCTTCCCTACAACCAAGATGTTCTGGTCTTACGATACTTTTGCTACACAGTTGCGCATATATTTCTGTATCCCCCCAAAACACCTTGTCCCCATGTTGATGAGGACAAGGGCCTCATCCCCACAACCCTGGCCGGTGGTTGTGGGGGTCTGTGGGCGGGGGGCTTATCGGAATCTGGAAGCCCCCTTTAACAAGGGGACCCCCAGATCCTGCCCCCCCCCCCTGTGTGAAATGGTAAGGGGGTACTTACCCCTACCATTTCGCTAAAAAACTGTCAAAAATGTTAAAAATGACAAGAGACAGTTTTTGACAATTCCTTTATTTAAATGCTTCTTCTTTCTTCTATCTTCTTTCATCTTCTTCTTCTTCTGGTTCTTCTGGCTCTTCTGGTTCTTCCTCCGGCGTTCTCGTCCAGCATCTCCTCCGCGGTGTCTTCTATCTTCTTCTCCTCGGGCCGCTCCGCACCCATGGCATGGGGGGAGGCTCCCGCTCTTCTCTTCTTAAAATCTCCTACTACTATTACCGGAGTGTCCGTTTTGTCCAACATGAATTCCATTAGCTTATACAACACTTCGAGTTTAAAAGGTGGGGGGATATAGATGTTAGCTAAGACATACATTCTGTTTTCTATTGAACAGTACAGGAAAATATAGCGGCCCATATCCTCTATACTGGTCTGCCGACAGTAAAACACCACGCCTCTTTTCACCAATATGCTCACCCCTCTAGAATATGAGGAGTAAACCGAGTGATTTTGGGCCTGAAACCTCCTATTCTGAAGATATTTTGTCGTGTCCTTTGTCAAGTGGGTTTCCTGCAAGCAGACCAGCCCCACCCCCTCATTTCCAAAAGCGAAAAGATGGCAGATCTCTTATTTGGATTCCCCATCCCCCATATGTTCCAGGAGCCTATCTTAAAAACCGTAGACTGCATCGGAAGAACAAAGAGCAAAAAGTGGCTCCTAAAGACCCAATAGTAAAAAAAACAAAAAAAAAAAGAGAAAAATAGAGAATAAACCAACTTTAGACTTGATACGATATATTGTGCAAAAAACCTCCACACCCTCGGTGACTCCATACCCGTAGGGCAGCTAACAAAGGATCCCACTACCAATTCCGTGAGGTGCTTTATATAAAAAAAAAAAAACATAATTACACTCTGTGCTTTAATGCCCTTAGGGCTTACCTTGCTATTCCTATTGTTACTATTCATACTAGTGATTATTCCAAGTGTTCCCCCTTATCTTCCATTTTCCTTTTTTGTTTACCACACTTGTGTTCAATCCTAGATCCCCTTCCCCTGTCTCCCTGCATGCCATCCCAAATACTAAATGTGTACTTCTTTCACTCTGTCTTGATTTTACTAACACCCGTTCACCCCACCTCCCATCAATCCCACCTCCCCACCCCCCCAAACCAACCACCCCATCACTCTCCCATCCCCCCCCTTCCCCCACCTTACCAGGTTCACCCAAGGGGCTTTAATCATGACCACCTCATACACTCCTAGTGCCATACCCATTCCTACCATGTTCCCTCCACCCACTACTAAAAGTGTACTCATGTACCAAATTTTAACCGCTTGGCATCCGCGCTATAGCCAAATGACGGCTACAGCGCGGACCTGAATTCCCGGGAGGCCGTCATATGACGTCCTCCCCTGTGCACGTGCCCTGCGCGCGCCCTGCAGGGCACGCAAGGAGCGCGCTGTGATCACCGAGTCACTGAGACTCGGGTGATCACCGATCTGTGTAAGGGGCCGGTCCCGGCCCCTTACCATGTGATCAGCTGTCAGCCAATGACAGCTGATCACATGATCAAAACAAAAGCTCTGTGATCGTTTTTTTTTTCTCCTCGCGCTGACAGTGCGAGGAGAAAAAAAAGCCGATCACCGGCTCAGCAGCAAGGGACATCGGTCCCGAAGAGGAGGAGGCAATAATGCCTCATATGTGCCTCAATTGTGCCAACAGTACCCACTGACAGTGCAACCTGACATTGCCACATCACAGTGCCCACAGTGCCCACCAGTGCCACGTATCAATGCCCATAAGTGCCACCTATCAATGCCCACCATTGCCACCTAACAATGCCCACCAGTGGTGCCAATCAGTGCCACCTAGCAGTGTACAAGATCAGTGCCCATTATTGCCACCAATCAGTGCCCATCACTGCCACCCATCAGTGCCCATCACTGCCACCTATCAGTGCCTATTGGTGCCGCCTCATCAGCGTACATCAATGAAGGAGAAAAATTACCCTTTTAAAAAATTTTATAACAAAATATAAAAAAAAATTTTTTTTTTTTTTTTAAATTCGATTTTTTTAAAATTTTTTAACAAAAAATAAAAACCGCAGAGGTGATCAAATGCCACCAAAAGAAAGCTCTATTTGTGGGGAAAAAATGATAAAAATTTCATTTGGGTACAGTGTTGCATGACCGTGCAATTGTCATTCAAAGTGCGACAGCGCTGAAAGCTGAAAATTGGTCTGGATAGGAGGGGGGTTTAAGTGCCCGGTAAGCAAGTGGTTAAGTATAATACCATCCCCTTCTCTCATTCCTACTTAACATACAGATTCCCTTTTCCACCCTTCATCATAGTTCCTCCCAACGTCCCAAATCTTCATGTCGGGTATCCTAACTCTCTTGGCTCCTCTTCTTGAGTTTCAGTCTCTGTTTATTTCCTTTGAACCAGAGTGTTGCTCCTGTCGGGGAATCAAAAAAGAGAACCTCCCCAATTGCCTCTACCCGTAATCTAGCTGGATACAGTAGAGCATACTTAACTTTGAATTTTTGTAAGGAGCGTTTGATCTCCACAAACCCCTCCCTGCGTCTCTGCAGCTCTGGTGAGAAGTCCGCAAAAAATGAAATTTTAGCTCCTTTGTAAAAAATAGACCCCATCTCTCTGGCTTTACGCAATAATATTATCTTGTCATAGTGATTCAGGAACGTCATTAATAGAGACCTGGGCCGACCTCCAGAAGGCAGAGCCCTAAAGGGGACCCAGTGAGCCCTTTCAATCGCAAACTGTAAAGAAAATGCATCTTCTCTGAACACTTCTATGAGCCATCCTTCCAAAAAAACATTAGGATTATGTCCTTCGCACCCTTCTGGAAGCCCCACTACCCTTACATTGTCCCTTCTTAAACGGTTTTCCATTTCATCCATTTTTTCAGTAATTCTACCCAGTTGATCCTTCATGATTTTAACGTCTTGCTGTAGTGGAAATACATCATCTTCCATTTGGCTCACCCTTCCCTCCAGGGCTGTTATCCTCTCTACTGCCTTTTGCAACTCTTGCTTTATCAATAACAGTTCTTCTTTAAGCTCTTTGATTTGACAGCTTAGACCCTCCAGTGATGTTTTACATGCGTTAACCGCTTGTAGTACTTCCCGCAAGGTGGGTTCTGCGTCTATAGCAGGAGCATTGGTTGGTAATGGTATATGATCTTTTTCCACCATCCCTGTACCTTTATTGTTGTTCACACTCTTAAGCCCCACTCCTGCTGCGGCTGATGATGCCTGTCCCTGACTTTTCCTATCCCCAGAAGCTTTAACTTGCATTGCTTGCCCATTTTTTGTGGGAGTCTGTTCAGGGGTATGTGCGAATTTCTCCAGCTTTGTCGCTGCTGCCACCACCTGACTTCCCTTCTCCTTTGCAGATTGCAATGACTGAGGCCCCAGATTCTCCATGTTAACTGGTTCCTCCCCTCTTTTCCTTGACATCACTAACTTAAAATATGTAAGTCACACAGAGAGAAGAAGAGGGGAGCACAGTGCGTGGCAAGACCCAGAGTGGTCACAAATGGCACATGTCACTAGAGGCAAAAACAATACAAGTGGCACTGTGACGTTCAATCAGGCAATATTATGCTGTACACTATTACCTGATCCGTACTTTGGAAACTGTACTACAGTTGCCCATGCACTCCTCAGTCCCCTTATCTTGTTATGCAGGGTCACTTGCACACCGTCCCTTAGCAGCAAGAACAGCAAGCAGCAAACAGCAAACTGTCAGCAAACTGACAGAGCCTGTGCCCTATTTCAAAGTCCCACTCACCTGTCCTCTCTGGTCCAAGGACTTCAGCGGCACAGCGTCTGGATACCAGCCAACCTCTGCAGGGGTTCTTCAGCTGACTCCTGGCAGGGACCTTGCCAGCTACCCCCCACTCCAGGGCCGCCAATCTTTCACCCTCCACTGCTTCCAACTGCTTCCGAGTACTTTCAGCTGCCCGGGCTTCCGGTTGTGCAGGCGCAGTAGCGGCAGCAGCTCCAGTGACACAGCCACAATACGGAACAGCTTTCAGGCTACGAGCGCCGGTTCCTCCGCCGGGGAATTCTTCCACACCCGTCCTCTACAGCACAAAACACAGAGGGCAGTCTCTCAAGGCACAAAGCAGTCTAGCAATGCCGGACATATACTCCATTAGCAGTGAAAAGCCAAAAGGAGACTCTCATCCCACCGCTCGTTCACACTCCACACTCTATCAACACCAACGTCCGGTCACGCCCCCACAGGACTTCATCCAATTTCGAAATTGCTGTAATTACAAATCTTGATCTAATATTTCACAGCAGGGCCCATTCCTGCGCCCACCAAGAGTAACTGTGAGGGCTTACAGTGTTGTGGCAACACCACCACCAAAGGCCCAATTTTTCTGCCCCTGTTCAACAATGGCATGTAAGTACAATTCTTTATCTAATATTTCACAGCAGGACCCGTTCCTGCACCCACCAAGAGAAACTGTGAGGGCTTACAGTGTTGTGGCAACATCAACACCTAAGGCCCCAATTTCTGCAGAGTATATAGGGCAGGACCCTACTTTCAAACATCTAACTTACAAACGACTCCTACTTGCAAACGGAAAGAGACAACAGGAAGTGAGATTAAATCTACCCCTAGGAAGGGAAATTCTCTCCTGTAAAGAGTTAATATGGGAAAAATGTGTCTCCTCTCCACTGATGCTTTATCACCAAACCTTGTTTCACTAAAAACCCCAAATTTTCAAAAAAACATTTGTCATTGGGACAGAAAGTGAGGTGAAATCTTCTGAAGAGGAGCACAGACAGTAAAACAAATGTCACAGGGGTGATAACCCTTCCCTATGTTTTCCAAAAATCTTAAAAATAGATTATTTGGCTGGAGCTACGCTTTAAAAATGTACCAGTTCAAAATTACATAGAGATTCTACTTAACAACAAACCTAAAGTCCCTGTCTTGTTTGCACTGCCTGTATATATATCAGAGTTTATAGGGCTTGGGGGCCCCACGCCTTTCCTTGTTTTAATTTGGGTGCGGGGTTCCCCTTAATATCCATACGAGACCCAAAGGGCCTGGTAATGGACTGGGGGGTACCCATGCCATTTGTCTCACTGATTTTCATCTATATTGCCGGGACCCGACATTACATTAAACCCGCAAGCAGTTTTAAATGACTTTTATTCCTTTAAAAATGTCATTTTGTGCAGGGACTATTCTAAGCACGGGAAACATTACCCTTTACAGGCATACTATAGACACCCCCAGGTACGATATTTAAAGGAATATTTAACTTTTATTTTTTCACTTTAAACATCATTAAAATCATTAAAATCACTGCTCCCGAAAAAACGTCCGTTTTTAAAACTTTTTGTTGCATTGATACATGTCCCCAAACCCGTTTTAGGACAATAACTTGCATATTAGCCTTTAAAATTAGCACTTTTGATTTCAAACGTTCGAGTCCCATAGACTTTAATGGGGTTCTAAAGTTCGCACAAACTTTCGGTCCGTTTGCAGTTTCTGGTACGAACCGAACCGGGGGGTGTTTGGCTCATCCCTAGTGGTTACATATCAGGCCTGGGGGTCCCCTTAGTCTGCCTGTAAAGTGGCGCATCTGTAGCATGGGCTCCACCCCAAAATCCATACCAGACTCTATCTGAGTATGTAGCCTGGTAGGCCAGGAAATGTAGGGGGAGAGCAAGTACACCCCCCTCCTGAACCATACCAGGCAACATGCCCTCAACATGGGGGGAGGGTGGGTGTTTTGGGGCAAGGGGGGCTTTAACTCTTCTGGGAAGGCTGTCCACAAGGTTTAGGAGTGTGTCTATGGGAATGTTTGACCATTCTTCCAGAAGCGCATTTGTGAGGTCAAGCACTGATGTTGGATAAGAAGGCCTGGCTCACAGTCTCTGTTCGAATTCATCCCAAAGGTGTTCTAAGTCAAGACTCTGTGCAGGTCAGTCAAGTTCCTCCACTCCAAACTCACTCATCCATGTCTTTATGGACCTTTATGTCTTGATTTTCTGATGCCTTAAGAGTTTCCTTCACTGGAACTAAGGGGCCAAGCCCAACCCCTGAAAAACACACCATAATCCCCCCTTCACCAAATGATTTGGACCAGTGCACAAAACAAGGTACATAAAGACCTAGACACACTCCTAAACCTTGTGGACAGCCTTCCCAGAAGAGTTGAAGCTGTTATAGCTGCAAAGGGTGGGCCAACTCTACATTGAACCCTACAGACTAAGACTGGGATGCCATTAAAATTCATGTGTGTGTAAAGGCAGGTGTCCCAATACCTTTGGTAATATAGTGTATATCACTGGGAGGTTTCAACATCCCTATGAACTGTCACTATCAAAGATATGGATATTATGGACTACTTTGTTATTTAAATATTTAGAAATATATACTTTTTGGTAGAGTTTGCACTTTATGACACATTTCGCGGTTTATATGTTTGAGTGCCGCACTTTTTATTTATTCATTGTGGAGATGCGACCCCTGTGTCACAGGTGCATATGAGCAGTCTATGCCTGATTTTGGTAGGTTTGATAATTGCACACCTGTGCGCTGGCTTCATAATCATCCCAGGAATAAAGGTCAGGGCTCATCCTTAGAGACAGCTCCGCCTGGCAGACAGAAGTTCTGGCCTAGGAGCCAGGAGGGAAGCCAGGAGGGAGCCAGGAGGGAAGCCAGGAGGGAGCCAGGGGGGAGCCAGGAGGGAGCCAGGAGGGAGCCAGGGGGGAGCCAGGAGGGAGCCAGGGGGGAGCCAGGAAGGAGCCAGTGCAGCACGAAGCTGCAAGCACAGAGGTGCTGAACGTCAGGTCTGGAGAAGACACACCAAGGCCTGAGCAGGAGTGCTGTGTTTTTAGCCAGGAAGGCTGAATGTTCTGATGTTTTATTTTTGAACTTTGTTTCTTTTCAATAAAAATGGGTTGCCATGCCCTTGAAAATGCAGTCGGGACTGACACAATTTCTTCAACTCGGACGGAACACCAGATCTTAATCACCCCGGATTGTCACAGTTGGTGGAGAATGCGGGCACGGATGGCGCTGGTTCAGATCCTCGCATGCCGGAAACCGAGAGCGTCAGAGACTGTGTGTATTGCTGTTCCTCAGTGAAGCAAAGTGATGGGTGCTGTGTCTCAGCTGTAAGGAGACAGTACGCCAAAAAAAATTCTGAAGGAACTGTGCATCTGTTGCTGCAAAGATGCATGTTATTGCCCGTAGCAACAAAGGCAAGGTCGGTCGTGAGACCTATGGTGGATGGTGGAATGATCCTGATGAGAGTCCTGGCTGGTGGGCTCAAGAGGAACTGTTACAGCCAGTTGGAGAGGGCTGGATAAGCTCTGCAGGGAGAGTGTGGTCTCCCATGGTAACCAGAGACGAAGTGTCGTCTGGATGGTGGGGCTCCTATGAGGAGGTGGCTCACTGTTCCCACAAAGAGGGGTGGGATGCCCGAGAGTCTTTCATTTAACCTTGTGATCACTTGGGAAAATACAGCAGGAGAAAGCAACAGGGTGACTGGAAGTTCAAGAGGAGAGCGGTTGCCCATAGCAACGCCTGTGATTCCAAGTCTGCAGACTGGGTGAGAGACTGACTATGTGACTGTGCACACGGGAGTGGAAGTGACCCCAAATGGGATATTCCCTGTTTGTGATAAAAAGGACTTGCCTTGCTGCAGAATTCTGTTCAGTGGGGAGGCAAGGGTTAAAATCCAAAAATGACGTGTGTGATAATGCAAAGCTTGATGTCTGCAATGAAATCTCCTCACGGTGGTGAGGGTGGGGTACTGCAACATGGTGTGGTTAAAAAGGTGTTGCCACGATGCAGGCTAAAAGAAAGTGATGTGTTTAACCACTTGCCGACCGCCGCATGTACATATACGTCGGCAGAATGTCACGGACAGGCAAATGGGCGTACAGATACGTCCCTTTAAATTTGACGCTGTGTGGTCACGTGCGTGAGTGTGATCGCGGGTCCCGCGGACTCGATGTCCACGGGGATATCCACGATCATCTCACGGAGAGGAAGAACGGGGAAATGCTAATGTAAACAAGCATCTCCCCGTTCTGCCTAATAACACTCTCACTGATCACAGCTCCCTGTAATCGGGAGCGGTGATCAGTGTCATGTCACACATAGCCCCTCCCCCCTCACAGTCAAAACCACCAAAAGAAAGCTCTATTTGTGGGGAACAAAGACGTCAATTTTCCTTGGGAGCAACATTGCACCAACACGCAATTGTCAGTTAAAGCGACGCAGTGCCGAATTGCAAAAAGTGCTCTGGTCTTTCGCCAGCCAAATGGTCCGGGGTTGAAGTGGTTAATGTTGAGAAGTGTAAATCTGACCAGAGCAGTGTGTCAGATGCTGTTGAGCCTCTTGGTCTGCCTAGGCCTCCTTGGGCAGATGCAGTGCTGAGGAGCATAAACTATTGGGATGACTGGGCCAAGAGACTAATAGCAATGCTGGAAGAAAATTCTGTGGCTAAAAAAGTAGTGGACGCTATGGCTGCTAGGCCAGGACAGGCCTCTGCAGAACATCCTATAGCCCAAGGTGCACGGGCTGTTGCAGAGACTAATCCTCTCATGGCTGAAGGTCCAAGCGAGTGTAAACGCACAGCAGAAAGTTTGTGCACAATGCAAAAAAAGGGGAAAAAAATGTGTATTTTGCTTAAGGAAATGTTAAAATCATGGAGGGTATGTCTTGCCATTCTCTCCTGTGTTTGGAGACCTGGTACCACGGGGTACGGCTGATTGGAGCTGGATATTGCAGGTTGTACTGTGTAGAAATCGCAAATGGTGGAATCTTTTAATGCAATGTTTTGTATTAATGTGGAAAGTTGTCTGAGTGTGCTGGATTGCTTCATACAAAGATTGTGTATGAGAGGCACTCTGGGGCCCTGTTAGACAAGGCAGAGGTATCGGAAAAACGAGGGGTAGCAGAAATGGTAAAGAGTGTTGTGCAAGAACAGTCACTGATGGAGTGTTGGACAACAGGGGGCGATGTGAAACTCTGGAAAGGTCCCATGGAGAGTAACTGCTTCCCTGTGTGTGGTCCTTCCTCAGACACTCCCCTTGCAAGCGATGGGACCAGAGTTCCTGGTGGTTTTGAACTGGGTAATTATGAGAAAGTGGTTGCCAGGGGTAACCACACAGGTATCAGCGAACCTGAAACCAAAAAAGTGCTGGGTAAAGTTGAGACAGATGTCATAAAAGTAGGCCCCCTACAGGCTTGGGAGTGTAGATCTGGGGGAGGTGAGAACTGTAAGCTCCCAAAAATGTATAAGTGTGCATGGAAGCACACCCGGAAAAAGAGGTGGGTGGCGTGCCCCTTTAGGAAGAAGGGTGTTGTATTTCTCCCTCTGGTACGAAACAGGGGGGAGGATATGAGCAGATGTGACCCCTCGTGTCACAGGTGCATATGAGCAGTGCATGCCTGATTTTGGTAGGCTTGATAATTGCACACCTGTGCGCTGGCTTCATAATCTTCCCAGGAATAAAGATCAGGGCTCATCCTTAGAGACAGCTCCGCCTTGCAGACAGGAGGTCTAGCCTAGGAGCCAGAAGGGAGCCAGGAGGGAGCCAGGAAGGAGCCAGGAGGGAGCCATGAAGGAGCCAGGAGGGAGCCAGGAAGGAGCCAGGAGGGAGCCAGGAAGGAGCCAGGAGGGAGCCATGAAGGAGCCAGGAGGGAGCCAGGAAGGAGCCAGGAGGGAGCCAGGAGGGATCCAGACAGGAGCCAGGAGGGAGCCAGGAAGGAGCCACGAGGGAGCCAGGAAGGAGCCACGAGGGAGCCAGACAGTAGCCAGGAGGGAGCCAGACAGGAGCCAGGAGGGAGCCAGAAAGGAGCCAGGAGGGAGCCAGAAAGGAGCCAGGAGGGAGCCAGACAGGAGCCAGGAGGGAGCCATGAAGGAGCCAGGAGGGAGCCAGGAAGGAGCCAGGAGGGAGCCAGGAGGGATCCAGACAGGAGCCAGGAGGGAGCCAGGAAGGACCCAAGAGGGAGCCAGGAAGGAGCCAGGAGGGAGCCAGGAGGGATCCAGACAGGAGCCAGGAGGGAGCCAGGAAGGACCCAAGAGGGAGCCAGGAAGGAGCCAGGAGGGAGCCAGACAGGAGCCAGGAGGGAGCCAGGAGGAAGTCAGACAGGAGCCAGGAGGGAGCCAGGAAGGAGCCAGGAGGGAGCCAGACAGGAGCCAGGAGGGAGCCAGGAGGAAGTCAGACAGGAGCCAGGAGGGAGCCAGGAAGGAGCCAGGAGGGAGCCAGAAAGGAGCCAGGAGGGAGCCATGAAGGAGCCAGGAGGGAGCCAGGAGGGAGCCAGGAGGGATCCAGACAGGAGCCAGAAGGGAGCCATGAAGGAGCCAGGAGGGAGCCAGGAAGGAGCCAGGAGGGAGCCAGGAGGGATCCAGACAGGAGCCAGGAGGGAGCCAGGAAGGACCCAAGAGGGAGCCAGGAAGGAGCCAGGAGGGAGCCAGACAGGAGCCAGGAGGGAGCCAGACAGGAGCCAGGAGGGAGCCAGGAGGGAGCTAGAAAGGAGCCAGGAGGGAGCCAGAAAGGAGCCAGGAGGGAGCCAGGAGGAAGTCAGACAGGAGCCAGGAGGGAGCCAGGAAGGAGCCAGGAGGGAGCCAGAAAGGAGCCAGGAGGGGGCCAGGAAGGAGCCAGTGCAGCACGAAGCTGCAAGCACAGAGGTGCTGAGCGTCAGGTCTGAGGAAGACAGACAAAAGCCTAAGGTATAATGCCACGTACACACGATCGGACGTTCCAACAACAAAATCCTGGCTTTATTTCCGACGGATGTTGGTTCAAACTTGTCTTGCATACACACGGTCGCACAAATGTTGTCGGGAATTTCAATCATCAAGAACTCGGTGATGTACAACACGTACGACAAGCCGAGAAAAATGAAGTTCAATAGCAAAGTGCGGCTCTTCTGCTTGATTCCGAGCATGCATGGAATTTTGTGAGTCGGAATTGTGTACACACGATCGGAATTCACGACAACGGATTTTGTTGTCAGAAAATTTGAGATCCAGATCTCAAATTTTTGTTGTCAGAAATTCCGACAACAAATGTCCAATGGAGCCTACACACAGTCGGAATTTCCGACAACAAGCTCCCATCGAACATTTGTTGTCGGAAGTTCCGACCGTGTCTACGCGGCATAAGGCCTGAGCAAGAGTGCTGTGTTTTTAGCCAGGAAGGCTGAATGCTGATTGTTCTGATGTTTATTTTTGAACTTTGTTTCTTTTGAATAAAAATGAGCTGCCATGCCCTTGAAAATGCAGTCGGGACTGACACGATTTCTTCAACTCGGACGCACCCCCGGATCATCACAATATTACATTTTATAGCAAAGTTTTGGCTATATTTACCTCTAGGACTAGCAGCTGCTTTTTCCATGAAGCACCGGCACCAAATCATGCATTGTTGCACCACAGCTGAAGCACAACAAATCGCTCAGGTGTGAATGGGGATTAAAACACTTTCAATGACCCTGTACACATAGGCAGGTCAGGAGTTTTACCTTCACTGGCTGCATGTTTGTTGTGGCTCTGTCTTATATTGAGACAAAAATTGGATTGGAAGGCTTGGACTTTTTAGGCATGATCACAAAGGGTATATAGTATAAAAAAGCTTTACATTTATTGGAAAATACATATAAAACACAAAAAAGCAAGTCAATATAACAACATTTCAATAGTATATCCTGTACATAGCCATAGGCAGGGCCGGACTGGCCTACCGGGATACTGGGAAATATCCCGGTAGGCTGCCTGCCTTGGGGCTGCTTTGAGCTTCGGCTGCAGCTGCAGCGCTCCGCTCCCTCAATCTCTCCTGTGTATAACAGAGCTGGGTATGTGTTCGGCAGCCGTGCTGTTACAAGGACCCGCCCCCCTAGCTTGGCTCATGCGATAGTAGATTGAAGGTTCCACTTATCACACGAGCCGATCTAGGGGGCGGGGGCTTGTAACAGCGCGGCCGCCGAACACATACCCAGCTCTGTGATACAACGTGGGAGATGTCTCTGTGTGTCTTACAATGGTGAGCCTGCAATGCTGGGAAAAGTGAGGCTGAATTCACAGGCACAGCCTGCAATGGTGGGCACAGTGAGGCTGAATGCACAGGCATAGGCTGAAATGGTGGGCACAGTGAGGGAGCAATGCTGGGAAAAGTGAGGCTGAATTCACGGGCACAGCCTGCAATGGTGGGCACAGTGAGGCTGAATTCACGGGCATAGGCTGAAATGGTGGGCACAGTGAGGATGCAATGGTGGGCACAGTGAGGCTGAATTCCCAGGCACAGGCTGCAATGGTGGGCGCAGAGAGGCTGAATGCAGGAACACAGGCTGCAATGGTGGGCACAGTGAGGCTGCAATGGTGGGCAAAGTGAGGCTGCAATGGTGGGCACAGTGAGGATGAATTCATGGGCACAGGCTGCAATGGTGGGCACAGTGAGGCTGCAATGGTGGGCACAGTGAGGCTGAATGCGCGGGCACAGGCTGCAATGATGGGCACACTGAGGCTGAATTCACGGGCACAAGCTGAATGCACGGGCACAGTGAGGCTGCAATGGTGGGCACAGTGATGCTGCATTCACGGGCACAGTGAGGATGCAATGGTGGGCACAATGAGGCTGAATTCACGGGCACAAGCTGAATGCACGGGCACAGTGAGGCTGCAATGGTGGGCACAGTGAGGCTGCAATGCTGGGAAAAGGCTGAATTCACGGGCACAGGCTGCAATGGTGGGCACAGTGAGGCTGAAGGCCTGGGCATAGGCTGCAATGGTGGGCACAGTGAGGATGCAATGGTGGGCACAGTAAGGCTGAATGCACAGGCACAGGCTGCAATGATGGGCACAGTGAGGCTGAATTTACGGGCACAAGCCGAATGCATGGGCACAGTGAGGCTGCAATGGTGGGCACAGTGATGCTGCATTCACGGGCACAGTGAGGATGCAATGGTGGGCACAGTGAGGATGCAATGGTGGGCACAATGAGGCTAAATTCATGGGCACAAGCTGAATGCACGGGCACAGTGAGGCTGCAATGGTGGGCACAGTGATGCTGCATTCACAGGCACAGTGAGGCTGCAATGGTGGGCACAGTAATGCTGCACTGACAGGCACAGTGAGGCTGCAATGGTGGGCACAGTGAGGCTGAATTCATGGGCAAAGTGAGGCTGCAATGGTGAGCACAGTTAGGCTTCGTTCACAGGTACAGTGAGGATGCAATGGGGGGAACAGTGAGGCTGAATTCATGGGCACAGGCTGCAATGGTGTGCACAGTGAGGCTGAATTCACAGGCACAGTGAGGCTGCAATGGTGGGCACAGTGAGGCTGAATTCACGGGCACAGGCTGCAATGGTGGGCACAGTGAGGCTGAAGGCCTGGGCATAGGCTGCAATGGTGGGCACAGTGAGGATGCAATGGTGGGCACAGTGAGGCTGAATGACAGGCACAGGCTGCAATGATGGGCACAGTGAGGCTGAATTTACGGGCACAAGCTGAATGCATGGGCACAGTGAGGCTGCAATGGTGGGGCACAGTGATGCTGCATTCACGGGCACAGTGAGGATGCAATGGTGGGCACAATGAGGCTAAATTCATGGGCACAAGCTGAATGCACGGGCACAGTGAGGCTGCAATGGTGGGCACAGTGATGCTGCATTCACAGGCACAGTGAGGCTGCAATGGTGGGCACAGTAATGCTGCACTGACAGGAACAGTGAGGCTGCAATGGTGGGCACAGTGAGGCTGAATTCATGGGCAAAGTGAGGCTGCAATGGTGGGCACAGTTAGGCTGCGTTCACAGGTACAGTGAGGATGCAATGGGGGGAACAGTGAGGCTGAATTCATGGGCACAGGCTGCAATGGTGTGCACAGTGAGGCTGAATTCACAGGCACAGTGAGGCTGCAATGGTGGGCACAGTGAGGCTGAATTCACGGGCACAGGCTGCAATGGTGGGCAAAGTGAGGCTGAATTCACGGGTACAGGCTGCAATGGTGGGCACAGTGAGGCTGCATTCACGGCACAGTGAGGCTGCAATGGTGGTCACAGTGATGCTGTATTCACGGGCACAGTGAGGCTGCAATGGTGGGCACAGTAATGCTGCATTCACGGCACAGTGAGGCTGCAATGGTGGGCACAGTTAGGCTGCATTCACGGACACAGTGAGGATGCAATGGTGGGCACAGTGAGGATGAATTCATGGGCACAGGCTGCAATGGTGTGCACAGTGAAGCTGATTTACTGGCACAGTGAGGCTGCAATGGTGGGCACAGTGAGGATGAATGGTGGGCACAGTGAGGCTGTGTTCATAGGCACAGGCTGAAATGGTGGGCACAGTGAAGCTTCATTCAGGGGCACAGTGAGGATGCAATGGTGGGGACAGTGAGGCTGAATTCACGGCACAGGCTGCAATGGTTGGCACAGTGAGGCTGAATTCAGGGGCACAGGCTGCAATGGTGGGCACAGTGATGCTGCATTCATGGGCACAGTAAAGCTGCATTTGATAGGCACAGTGATGCTGCATTGATGGGCAGTGAGGAAGCAATGATGGGCACAGTGAGGCTGCATTGGTGAGCACAGTGAGGCTGCAATGATGGGCACAGTGAGGCTGCAATGATGGGCACGGTGAGGCTGCATTGATGGGCACAGTAAAGCTGCAATGATGGGCACAGTGAGGCTGCATTCACGGGCACAGTGAGGCTGAATTTACAGGCACAGTGAGGCTGCAATTGATGAGCACAGTGAGGCTGCATTGATGGGCACAATAAGGCTGCATTTGATGGGCACAATAAGGCTGCATTTGATGAGCACAGTGAGGCTGCATTTGTTCAGAACTGGTGAGGCTGCATTATTCTCCTGTATCATGTCTACAGTCTCTGACCATCTCTTGTAGCATGTCTGCATTCTCTTACCATCTTTGGTATGATGTCCTCAGTCTCTAACCATCTCTTGTATCATGTCCGCAACCTCTGACATCTCCTGTATCATGTCTGCAGTCTCTGAGGGAGTCTGGAGAGAAGTCAAGAATGGGAGCAGGATGGGGGTCGTGGGAGAAGTCAGACGTGTGTGGAATGTGGTGAGGAGACTATAGAATAAAACCAGAGCCACCGAGCTGGAGCCGACTGATTTAGCCCTGCACGGTGCACCTGAGAGGAGGTCAGTGACAGAACCGCCAGGCCAGTCTGAGGGGGGTCACTGATGTAAGGGGGACGTGAATACGATAATGTAAGGGGACACTGATCTGATATAAAGGTTTCCCCCTTATATCAGTAACCCCCCCTTTACCTTAGTGTATTCTTTCTGCAGAAGGTAGTCTCTGTTCAACAGAGTCTCCGCCCCCCCCCCCACGTTTTCGAGTTCATGGTGCCCTCCTTGATGATTGACCACTCTCAACTGGAATTTGCTTTTATATATATATATATATATATATAAAGCCCTATGTGCTTTCATATCTGCCCTATGTGTTTTAAACTACATGGTTTTCCCTTTCATGAACAAGAAAGTTATACTGTTGGGCTGGTATAATAATGCTATGGGGCTGATATGAAATTTTTTCCAGGGCTGGTTTTTATGCCCAGTCCGGCCCTGGCCATAGGAGATAGCGTAAATGGTTTGGAGATGAAATACTACTCATTCCATAATCGGTTTGTTGAACTCCGGATATAGATCATGTAACTGATTAAGATGGTAAAGGCATCTTGGGCTCAACAGGATATATTATTGAAATTTTGTTATATTGACTTGCTTTTTTGATGATATGTGTTTTTTGTATGTAATCACTGCATTTCTCCTTTTTCTGCCTTTCATTTTAGTATCCCCTTCTAGTTGGCAGAGTAAGGCTGACCATTGGTGTAACATTTGATCTGAATGCCCTCCTTCCTACCATTTTGAGGACCAGCCATGGCCTATAATTCACTGAGGCATCGCAGTGCATTGGTGGCTGATGATTGGCCAAGCATGCACTATGACCCGCATGCTTGGCCAATCACAGCGCCATCTGTACAGAGAGCCATAATTGGCCAAAGCCAGGGTGGCTTTGGCCAATTATGGCTCAGGGGGTTTAGTACACGCGTGGCGACCTTGTGTAGTGTGTTGCGGCGGCGGAGAGTTAGACAGAGAGACAGTGTCATTTGATTTAAGTTAGATAGAGTAGGCAGGGGAGTCAGTTAGCTGCACTTACAGTGTAGTGTGTGTGTGTGTGTATATATTAGTATTCAGTTGAGCTAGATCCGTTCCTGTTATTCTCTTCCTACTGACAGGCAGGCAGGTGTTTTTACAGTAATTACAGTTACCTGAAGAAAATTGCTGGTGTTCTTCTGATCCTATTAGTCCTATTAGCTGCAGTATTTAGTTAGTGTACTGCGTCCTCTGCACAGTGTGCACCTAAAGCTACCTGAAGAAAATTGGTGGTGGTCTTCTGATCCTATTAGTACCACAGGCAGGCAGCTGCAGTATTTACAGTTAGTGTACTGTGTCCTCTGTACAGTGTACACCTAAAGCTACCTGAAGACAATTGCTGTTGTTCTGATCCTATTAATACCACAGGCAGGCAGCTGCAGTATTTACAGTTAGTGTAGTGTGTCCTCTGCACAGTGTGCACCAACAGCTACCTGAAGAAAATTGGTGGTATTCTTCTGATCCTATTAGTACCACAGGCAGGCAGCTACAGTATTTACAGTTAGTGTACTGTGTCCTCTGCACAGTGTGCACCTAAAGCTACCCGAAGACAATTGCTGTTGTTCTGATCCTATTAATACCACAGGCAGGCAGCTGCGGTTCTTACAGTTAGTGTACTGTGTCCTCTTTGTTAAGCAGCTCCTATTTCTTCTTTGAACCCGGGTTGGACCTATGGGTGTATGGATAGAACTCTCTGATCGATCGGGTCAAGACACACACATGGGATGGTGAATCGAAATTACAATGGTTTACTGGGTTTGCATATATCTTATACACTTACAGAGAGAGAGAAAAACCTCCCTCTTATTATCAGCCAATGAGATTGAAGCATAGACTTTATGAAAAAATAAGCATAAAACGTCATAAATTGCATATTCTGCCTAAAGATATCCCTCAGGCTATATCTAAATATAAGTTTATATATATGTGACCACGTATTATAACATTGTTATTCATTGTCTATATTAAAATGTCAGGCTAACCACATGTACATCCTGTTCAAGTACATAGCTCGCAAATAATCTTTGCACTTCTAATTTTCTGTATAAGAAAGCAAAATACATTTCTTCTTGTATAACATATCTTAAAGCAGCACTCTAACATCCTTACAATCTGCACAGTGTGCACCTAAAACTACCTGAAGACAATTGGTGGTGTTCTCATAGTAATAATACTACAGGCAGGCAGTTGATTCTGCTAGCTGCAGTATCAGTGTGTATATATATATATATATATATATATATATATATATATATATATACATCCCAGCTTTGTGCAGCTACATCTCACTGCAGGCCATTAGTATGTCTGGAAGGCCAACAAGGAGAAGCAGACAGTCACAAGCCAATAAAAGAGGGCAAGCAGGCTCTGTGTCTAGAGGCAATAGTGCTGGTCGTGGAGATGGTGCATCCTCATCAGCATGTGGCCGTGGGACATGCTTGTCCTTTTTTTGGCAGCTGGCCATGTTGAGCCACAACATGCCGAAGACTTGGTAGAGTGGATGACCAAGCCGTCCTTATCCTCCTCATCCTCTCTCACCCAGGCTCAGGGTACTTTGTTGCAGGAGTCACAGATTTGAGTCTACAATGGTTTGCATCCTTCCTAGAGAATCGCTCTCAGACAGTGAAACTTGGAGCATTCACCTCCGACACCCAGACAACTTCCTGTGGAGTCCCCCAGGGTTCACCTTTGTCGCCATTGCTATTCAACATCTACATCCGCCCACTCCTCAAAATCATCAAAATATCAGACCTCTGCTTCCACTCATACGCTGACGATACCCAAATCTACTTTCGCATCACCGGACAAAAAGACCACCATCATCAACTAGAGCAATGTCTCACTTTGATAGATGACTGGAGGACCATCAGTTCCCTCAAACTCAACGGGTCAAAAACAGAACTTCTCCTCCTAAACGCTAACCAAAATCCCAAAACCAAGTCTCCATGGATACCTCCCACCATCTTTGGACAAACCATCTCCCCGAGCACCAAAGCCAAGAGTCTCGGAGTTATCTTTGACTCAGAAATGACAATGGATGCACAAATAGGATCAGTAGTCAGCGGATCTCACCATCTCCTCTGCCTGCTACGCAGACTCATTCCCTTTATCCCAGAAAAGGACAAAGCAGCAGTAGTTGGAACAATCATCAATTCCCGTCTTGACTACGCAAACTCACTCTACATAGGCTTACCCAAATATCAGCTTGCGTGCCTACAGGCCATTCAAAATGCGCCGACAAGACTGCTAACAGGAAAAAAAAGTGGGAGTCCATCTCCCCATCACTGAGGAGCTTACACTGGCTAACGATAAAGAATCGGATCACATTCAAGACCCTCTGCCTCACCCACAAATTCATACAAGGAAACGCCCCTCAATACCTCCGAGAGAAAATAAAACACTACACACCCAATCGCAATCTGCGATCATCCAACCAAAACCTCCTCCTCGTTCCCAAATACCGCTACAAAGCAAGGGGAGAATGCAGATTCGCAGTCCAGGGACCTCGGCTATGGAATACTCTTCCGACTCACATCCGCATGGAAGAAAACCATCTGGCCTTTAGGAAAAAATTAAAAACCTTCCTCTTCTAACAAGCTGCTCAGACACAAAATGCATTAGCGCCTTGAGGCGATTCAGTTCGCATTTGCAGCACTTTACAAATCATTCATTCATTCATTCATTCTGGCAAAGCAGCTGCCAACGCGGCCTCTTCCCTTGGCTCAATGGCATCAGTCACTCCTTCCCTAGCCCCACCATGTCTTTCTGAGGAGTCCCCCGACCTGTTTAACCACAGTGTTGGTCAAACATGCTCCAGGAGGATGCCGAGCATTTTGAAGGCTTCAATGATGGTACCCAGCTAGAGGAAGACAGTAACGTGAGCCCAGAGAGAGGGGGTGCCCAAGAAGGACAGCAATCTGGCAGTCATGTTCCCCCAGCTACAGCATACTGCCAGGTTTGCTCCAGTGATGAGGAGGGAGGGGATGATGAGGTCACTGACTCCAAGTGGGTGCCTGATAGGAGATAGGAGAGAGGAGGAGGCACATCTTCGAGGCAGGATGCCCTCCAGGAGCGAGCTTTAGGGCAGCACACCGACTGCATCACACTGCAGAGCTCCGCATGTGCAGGAGCACATTCCAAAAGTTCTTTGGTGTGGGCCTTTTTTGAGACGAGTGCATCAGATCCCACCGCTGCTATTTGCAACATATGTCTCAAGTGTATCTCACGTGGCCAAAACATCACCCGCTTGGGCACCACATGCTTGGCCAGACATATGTTGACCTGCCATGCAGTTCGTTGGCAAGCGTACCTAAAAGACCCACACCAAAGAACAAAGCGGACCTCTCCTTGCTCCTCATCAGCTGGGCTCTCCAACCCCACTATACCTTCAGTCCTCTCTGAGACCTGCACTGAGAGGAATGAAGGTGCAGAATTAGGTGTGTCACAGCCAAGTACTTGGGGGCAATCTGCTATCGGTACACCAACGTCAGATTGTACCAGGCAAATTTCCCTGCCCCAGCTGCTGCACCGCCGAAAGAAGTTCTCTCCCAGCCATCTACATGCCCAGCGGTTAAATGCTAGCTTGGCTAAATTGCTAGCACTTCAACTGCTGCCTTTTCAGTTGGTAGACTCTGCCCCATCCGTGAGTTTGTGGAATGTGCGGTTCCTCAGTGGCAGGTTCCCAAGCGCCACTTTTGTTCACGGAAGGCGATTCCGGCTCTCTACCGGCATGTGGAAGGCAATGTCTTGGCCTCGCTGGACAGGGCGGTCAGTGGTAAGGTGCATATTACCACTGACTTATGGTCCAGCAGGCATGGACAGGGACATTACCTATCTTTCACCGCACACTGGATGACTCTTCTGGCAGCTGGGAAGGATGCAGGACAGGGTGCAGTAGTATTGGAGGTTGTTCCGCCACCACGCCTCTAAAATTCTATCAGTGGTGATTCTGCCACACCTCTCTCCTCCACCCCCTCCTCTTCTTCTTCCTCCATGGCCTCTTCCTGTGCTAATTTGTCCTCGGAACCAGCAGTGCTCTGTAGGGCATTCAAGGGGCTATGCAAGCACGCAGGCAAAAAGATGCCATGCGGTGTTTGAGCTGGTGTGCTTGCTGACAGGAGCCACACTGGGGCAGAGATTCTGTCAGCTCTGCAGGGGCAGGTTCAGAGGTGGTTGACGCCACGCCAGCTAAAGCCAGGTATGGTGGTTTGCGACAATGGCACCAACCTCCTCTCCACCCTCCAACAGGGACAACTGACCCATGTGCCCTGTTTGGCTCACGTCCTTAACTTGGTGGTGCAGCGGTTCTTGGGCAGGTACCCGGCCTTAGAGGATGTCCTGAGGCAGGCCAGGAAAGTCTGTGTGCATTTCCGCAGGTCATATAATGCCAGTGCTCGGCTGGCTGACCTCCAAAAGGAATTTAACCTGCCCAAGAACTGCCTAATCTGTGACATGCCAACCAGGTGGAACTCAACGTTGGCCATGCTGCAGTGGCTGCACATGCAGCAGAGGGCCATCAATGAGTACCTGTGTGACTATAGCACCAGGACAGGATCAGGGGAGCTTGGTTTTTTTTCCCCACGCCAGTGAGCTATGATCAGGGATGCATGCACTGTCCTGTCACTATTTGAGGATGCCACGAGGATGGTGAGCAGTGACAGTGCATGCATCAGTGACACTGTCCCCCTTGTCCACCTGTTGGAGCACATGCTGTGTGGAATAATGAACAGGGCACTTGAGGCAGAACAGAGGGAGGAAGAGGAGGACTTCCTTACCTCTCAAAGCCCCCTTTATCCAGACAGTGTTCCTGTGTGCCCGCCGATCTCACAGGTTGAGGAGGAGGAGGATTGTGTCAGCATGGAGGTGGAGCCTGGCACTCAGCTTCAGCAGCAGTCTTCAAGGGATCATTTACAGTCCCAAGAAACCCATGGACTTGTACGTGGCTGGGAGGAGGTGGCTGCCGATCATTTTGTCCTTAGTGACCCAAAGGACTCTGGACCGAATACCTCAGCAAACCTATGCTGCATGGCCTCCCTAATCCTGCAAAGCCTGCGGAAGGATCCTCGTATTCGTGGTATCAAGGGGAGGGATGATTACTGGCTGGCAACCCTCCTTGATCCACGTTACAAGGGTAAGGTTGCGGACCTTATCTTGCCTTTGCAAAGGGAGCAGAGGATGAAACATCTTCGGGAGGCCTTGCAGAAAGGTTTGTGCAATGTGTTTCCAGAGCCTGGGAGGTTACAATTTTCTGGTCCTCCTGGACGACATGTTGCTGAGGCTTCGGTCAGTCACAGAAGAAGTGGTGGAGAAGGTGGCCATCTGACCGATGCGTTCAGACAATTTTTTTTAGTTCGCAGCACCAAGGTCTGATTGGTTCCAGCAACCATCGCCAGCATCTGATTCACATGGTGCAGGATTACCTAGTGGCAAGATCAGACTTGGACACCTTTCCCACTGGGTAATCCTCTGGGTTACTGGGTCTTGAGGATGGATCACTGACCAGAGCTTGCACAGTATGCAATTGAGCTACTGGCCTGTCCTGCATTCAGCGTTCTTTCGGAACGCACATTCATTGCTGCTGGAGGCTTTGTAACCGATCACAGGGTGCGCCTGTCCACTGAATCGGTCGATTGGCTGACCTTCATCCAACTATAGCATCTGTGAGGGGTTGCAGTAGGGGCGGACTGACAACTCATGGGGTCCCCAGGCAATAGGAGATTATGGGGCCCCCGGGCAATAGGAGAAGATTATGGGGCCCCCGAGCAATAGGAGATTATGGGGCCCCCAGGCAATATGAGATTATGGGACCCCCAGGCAATAGATTATGGGGCCACACAGTATACGCACACATACAATATACACACAGACACACAATATACACACACAGTATACACACACTGAAAATGTATTGGAGAGGCGGGGCAGCTATAATCTTGGGATTTTTTAAAAAACAGATTTTTACATACTGTCCCTGGTTTTATTGAGGTTGGCAACCCTGATGGGGCCCCTTAGTGGCATGGGGCCCTTGGGCAGAGCCCGAATGGTCAGTCCACCCCTGCCCAGACCACTTCATACATCCAGCTGACAGACCTCACTCCGAGCCACTTCCTACCCCTTAACTGAGGGACATCATTCCATAGTCACTTTCCTTCCCTTATCTTCCCAACATCAATCCCTGGCCACCCCATAAACACTGCAAGAAATCCCTCCTCATTCTGCCACCATCATCCCCTCCACACTCCTCTCCTGTACACACTGCCCCATCATACCCTCTACACTCATCTCCTGTACATACTGCCCCCATCATACCCTCCACACTCCTCTCCTGTACATACTGCCCCCATCATACCCTCCACACTCCTCTCCTGTACATACTGCCCCCATCATACCCTCCACACTCCTCTCCTGTACATACTGCCCCCATCATACCCTCCACACTCCTCTCCTGTACATACTGCCCCCATCATCCCCTCCACACTCCTCTCCTGTACACACTGCCCCATCATACCCTCCACACTCCTCCCCTATACATTCTGCCCCCATCATACCCTCCACACTCCTCCCCTATACATACTGCCCCCATCATACCCTCCACACTCCTCTCCTGTACATACTGTCCCCATCAAACCTTCCACACTCCTCTCCTGTACATACTGCCCCCATCATACCCTCCACACTCCTCTCCTGTACATACTGTCCCCATCAAACCTTCCACACTCCTCTCCTGTACATACTGCCCCCATCATACCCTCCACACTCCTCTCCTGTACATACTGCCTCCATCATCCCCTCCACACTCCTCCCCTATACATACTGCCCCCATCATCCCCTCCACACTCCTCCCCTATACATACTGCCCCCATCATAACCTCCACACTCCTCTCCTGCAAATTTAGATGTAAAGGGGAACTCTGCAGATTCAGATCTAAAGGGGAACTCTATTGAATCTGATGTAAAGGGGGACTCTTGTGATTAACTCCATATTATTAGAAATGTTATTTAATCACAAAATATACATTGGGGACGGAAAGTATTCAGACCCCCTTACATTTTTCACTCTTTGTTATATTGCAGCCATTTGCTAAAATCATTTAAGTTCATTTTTTTTCCTCATTAATGTACACACAGCACCCCATATTGTACACACAGCACCCCATATTGACAGAAAAACACAGAATTGTTGACATTTTTGCAGATTTATTATTTATTTATTTATTATTAGTATTCAGACCCTTTGCTGTGACACTCATATATATAACTCAGGTGCTGTCCATTTCTTCTGATCATACTTGAGATGGTTCTACACCTTCATTTGAGTCCAGCTGTGTTTGATTATACTGATTGGACTTGATTAGGAAAGCCACACACCTGTCTATATAAGACCTTACAGCTCACAGTGCATGTCAGAGCAAATGAGAATCATGAGGTCAAAGGAACTGCCTGAAGAGCTCAGAGACAGAATTGTGGCAAGGCACAGTTCTGGCCAAGGTTACAAAAACATTTCTGCTGCACTTAAGGTTCCTAAGAGCACAGTGGCCTCCATAATCCTTCAATGGAAGATGTATAAAAGAAAAAGAGAGGGGCAAGTGGGACTTTAAATGAAGCATGTCAATTGAAAGTATAATAATGAATGCATGCGATTAGGTAAAATGATTGGATTTAATTTATAGTCAAGTCCATGATTTTGATGCATACAGTACCAATAAAATAATATAGATACAGACATAGTCGCATGACTTAATATATAAGCATATTTAGCAGTAACAATCATTGAAGACTCAGTAGTGTAAACAAATCAATGGACATACATATATGCAATTCATAACAGAAATACATAAATTAAAATCGCCAATCAAAATCACAAAATCGCATGAAATGAAAAAACTCGATAAAAAATTGATAAATATCAGGAATAGATTTAGGCTTGATAGGGCATCTTTAGTTTGAGAACCCGACGCGTTTCTTGGCTTCTTGCCAGTCATCAGGGGTGAGATGCATAATTTAACTGAGAAAAACAAAGGAATATCATAAATATTGATACATGTGGAACCTCCGGCCAACAGAGAAAATTGCATCAGAAATGTCCAAATTGTCTACTTTGAATAGAGAAGCTACTTACACAATAGCCCAAAAGTCAAGAAGAGTTACCAGCAATGGGATCTGTTAGGGTGTGCGATATAACCGTCTCAACCGGGGTTGAGGCAGGGCACCGACCATCCTCTCAAAGTGATTGGAGGGTGGGCCAGGAAAAACCACAGCCGACTGATTCCTGAGCCTTCAATATACTGATCAATGAGTTGTAAATGGGAAAATCTGCAGAAAATTAATACAGGAAATTGTCATAGTGAGAAAACTTGAGTTGTTCAATTCCATCCAGCTTTGTAAAGAAATTTCGGTTGGAACTTCTTGACTCTCATTAAAGTAGATCTCGCCATCGTCTGGGTAGGTGTGATTAGGGATGAGCCGAACACCCCTCGGTTCGGTTCGCACCAGAACCCGCGAACGGACCGAAAGTTCGCACGAACGTTAGAACCCCATTGACGTCTATGGGACTCGAACGTTCGAAATCAAAAGTGCTCATTTTAAAGGCTAATTTGCATGGTATTGTCCTAAACAGGGTTTGGGGACCCGGGTCCTACCCCAGGGGACATGTATCAATGCAAAAAAAACTTTTAAAAACGGCCGTTTTTTCGGGAGCAGTGATTTTAATGATGCTTAAAGTAAAAAAACAAAAGTGAAATATTCCTTTAAATATCGTACCTGGGGGGTGTCTATAGTATGCCTGTAAAGTGACGCGTGTTTCCCGTGTTTAGAACAGTCCCTGCACCAAATGTCATTTTTAAAGGAAAAAATCTCATTTAAAACTGCTTGCAGGTTTAATGTCATGTCGGGTCCTGGCAATATGGATGAAAATCAGTGAGACAAACGGCATGGGCACCCCCCAGTTCATTACCAGGCCCTTTGGGTCTTGTATGGATATTAAGGGGAACCCCGCACCCAAATTAAAATAAGGAAAGGTGTGGGGCCACCAGGCCCTATATACTCTGAACAGCAGTATACAGGCGGTGCAAACAAGACAGGGACTGTAGGTTTGTTGTTAAGTAGAATCTCTTTGTAATTTTGAACATTTTTAACGTGTTTAGCTCCAGCCAAAAAATCTTTTCTAAGCTTTTTGGAAAACATAGGGAAGGGTTATCACCCCTGTGACATTTGTTTTGCTGTCTTTCCTCCTCTTCAGAAGATTTCACCTCACTTTTTTGTCCCAATGAAAAATGTTTTTTGAAAATTTGGTTTTTTTTGTGGAACAAGGATTGGAAAGCATCAGTGGAAAGGAGAAATTGTTTTCCCATATTAACTCTTACAGGAGAGAATTTCCCTTCCTAGGGGTAGATTTCATCTCACTTCCTGTTGTCTCCTTCCGTTTGCAAGTAGGAGTCGTTTGTAAGTTAGATGTTTGAAAGTAGGGTCCTGCCCTATATACTCAGCAGAAATTTGGGCCTTAGGTGTTGCTGTGGCCACAACACTGTAAGCCCTCACAGGGCCCTGCTGTGAAATATTAGATCAAGAATTGTAATTACATGCCCCTGTTGAACAGGAGCTGAAAAATTAGGCCTTAGGCACTGGTGCTGGTGCCACAACACTGCAACCCCTCACAGACACTCTAGTTGGAATGCAGGAACGAGCCCTGCTGCAAAGTATTGCTTCAAAAATTGTAATTACACGCCCCTGTTAGACAGGGGCAGAAAAATTGGGCCTTAGGCACTGGTGCTGGTGAGCAGGACGCACTGCACTAAATGTAAATAGTCTAGAAGATAACAGGAACGGATCTAGCTGAACACTGTGAGCAGGACGCACTGCACTAAATGTAAATAGTCTAGAAGATAACAGGAACGGATCTAGCTGAACACTGTGAGCAGGACGCACTGCACTAAATGTAAATAGTCTAGAAGATAACAGGAACGGATCTAGCTGAACACTGTGAGCAGGACGCACTGCACTAAATGTAAATAGTCTAGAAGATAACAGGAACGGATCTAGCTGAACACTGTGAGCAGGACGCACTGCACTAAATGTAAATAGCAGGAACGGATCTAGCTGAACACTGTGAGCAGGACGCACTGCACTAAATGTAAATAGCAGGAACGGATCTAGCTGAACACTGTGAGCAGGACGCACTGCACTAAATGTAAATAGTCTAGAAGATAACAGGAACGGATCTAGCTGAACACTGTGAGCAGGACGCACTGCACTAAATGTAAATAGCAGGAACGGATCTAGCTGAACACTGTGAGCAGGACGCACTGCACTAAATGTAAATAGCAGGAACGGATCTAGCTGAACACTGTGAGCAGGACGCACTGCACTAAATGTAAATAGTCTAGAAGATAACAGGAACGGATCTAGCTGAACACTGTGAGCAGGACGCACTGCACTAAATGTAAATAGTCTAGATAGAAGATAACAGGAACGGATCTAGCTAAACTGAATACAGTGTATATATATATATGCAACACCTGGGATGCATATAAATACACAATACACTGTAAGTGCAGCTAACTGACTGTTCTGCCTAATCTAGCTAACTCAAATCAAATGACACTGTCTGTCTCTCTCTCTATCTCTCAGCACACCGGAACACACACTACACAGGGCCGCCGTGCAGGCGGCCTTATATAGTGTGGGGTGTGTACTAAATCCCCTGAGCCATAATTGGCCAAAGCCACCCTGGCTTTGGCCAATTACAGCTCTCTCTACTGACGGCGCTGTGATTGGCCAAGCATGCGGGTCATAGTGCATGCTTGGCCAATCATCAGCCAGCAATGCACTGCGATGCCGCAGTGAATTATGGGCCGTGACGCGCCACACGAATTTGGCGCGAACGGCCCATATCGTTCGCAATTCGACGGAAGGTCGAACAGCCGATGTTCGAGTCGAACATAGGTTCGACTCGAACACGAAGCTCATCCCTAGGTGTGATGAATGTTTCTCACATATTTGTGCAGCTGTTAATGGAAGACAGAAATACACACATTACCAATCTAAAGTTATAAGAGTTCTGGAATTAACCACCTCAATACCGGGCACTTTACCCCCCTTCCTGCCCAGGCCAATTTTCAGCTTTCAGCACGTTTCAATGTTGGGCCTCTGTATGTGGCCAGGCTGTGTAAAAGTCCCACACATGTGGTATACTCAGGAGGAGTAGCAGAATGTATTTTGGGGTGTCATTTTTGCTATTTATTTGCTATGTGTTGGAAATATCTTATAAATGGACAACTTTGTGTAAAAAAAAGCGTTTTCATTTTTTTTCCACATTTTCCAAAAACTTCTGGAAAAAAAATAACCGTTCAAAAGACTCATTATGCCTCACAGATTATATGTTGGGGTGTTAGCTTTCCAAAATGGAGTCATTTTGTGGGCAATTCCATTGTTCTGGTGCTCCAGGGCCTTCAAAAGTGTAATATGTGGTTGAGAAATGAGATGTGCAATTTATGCTCCTAGAAAGCCTGAAGGTGCTACTTTGATGTTGGGCCTTTGTATGTGGCCAGGCTGTGTAAAAGTCTCACACATGTGGTATCGCCATACTCAGGAGGAGTAGCAGAATGTATTTTGGGGTGTATGTTTGTGGTATACATATGCTCTGTGAGAGAAATAACCAGTTAATATGAATAGAATTGTGGGAAAAAATTACAACTTCAAAAAACTCACCATGCTACTTACTTAAAGCGGGATTTCGGCCAGGATAATTTTTTTTTTAAGTCAGCAGCTACAAACACTGTAGCTGCTGACTTTAAATAAGTACTTACCTGTCCTGGGTGCCCACGAGGTCGGCCGCCCAAGGCCGACCCATCCCTCGGCTCTCGGGTCCCGGCACCGCCATCCTAAGTAAGGGAAATGGGCGGCTTCACTGCCAGTTTCTCACTGCGCATGCGCGAGCGGCGAGGCGCTCTGTGAGTGGCCCCGTGGTTTTCTGGGAACACACACAGTTCCCAGAAGGCAACGGGGCCGTTCACCGAGGAGCAGGACACGCCGCGGAATAGGAAGAGGCAGATTAGGAAGACTGCCTAGCAACAAGGGTTCAGGTAAGTTTAAAAAATTTTTTTTTTTCAAATGTTTTTTTTTTTTTAATTATTTTACGATTTTTCATGCAATTTTTTATTTTAGGGTGGCCTTCCACTTTAATACCTTGGAATGTCTACTTTCTAAAAAGGGGTCATTTGGGGGGTATTTGTACTTTTCTGACTTGTTAGTAGAAATGAGATTCACCTGATGTACTGAAGGCCTGATCAGATGTTTTCAATTTTCAGTGATTGGCACCGTAGTTTGTAGACTCTATAACTTTCACAAAGACCAAATAATATACACTAATTTGGGTTATTTTTACCAAAGATATGCAGCAGTGTAAATTTTGGCCTAAATTTATGAAGAAAAATTAATAATTTGCTAAATTTTATGACAAAAAGAAAAGATAAAAGGCAATTGTTCACAAAATTTTTATTTATAGCACAAAAAATAAAAAACCCATTAGTGATTAAATACCTCCTAAAGAAAGCTCTATTTGTGTGAAAAAAAGGACACAAATTTCATTTGGGTACAGTGTTGCATGACTGAGTAATTGTCATTAAAAATGTGAGAGCACCGAAAGCTGAATATTGATATTTTATCAAACAATACATTTTATCTTTAATTATAAATTACATTTACTTAATATTTTACATGCTAATAACACATTTCATTATTTTTTATACTAATAATTTCCAGTAAAAGTTACTACAAAACTTTAGAACTTTTTTTTCTCTCGGCATTGCTGATACTGGAAAGCGGTTCTTTAGTAAATGATTATTAGACATCTTCTTCAGGGAAGAGTCGGAGTTTGTTCTATTGGATGAAAGTTTCTGTAGAATCTCTCAGGAGATGGAATCTGAATTTATTATTCTTCATCTGATCACTGAAGTCAGTTTAGAGACACATTTAGAAGTTTGTATTTCTTGTGTCTTATACAGGAATATCTTTATTCTCCGTGTTGTGTTGGATTCCCCTGATAGGTGATATTCCGGGGGCTGGTTACCATATGCTGGTGAGATTTCTAACATTGCAGAGAATAGTAAATCCGGAGACATCGTTCTCCATTATTAGAGTGATTGTAAACCTTCTGTGTGCCGTTCTCCCAGGACTACGGACACCTGAGCTGAGCGCCCCCTAGAGACCCCACAAGACTGGCACATGATTACAGTGGTGGGACCGCTCCATTCACAATACAACAAAAGAAAAACGAAGTCACCAAAGAACAATAAACCTGAAAGTTTCTGCCGGATTCCTCCAGGAAACAGACGCTGAATTTACTGATCACCATCTGCTTTCCAATACAAACTGTCATCATACAAGTCTTACTATGTCTCCTTCACTTTAACTACTCATTGACCCATCTAGTTTAGGTGAATATAATAAAATACAAATTAAAAAAATACAATGATAATATTAAATAAATAATACATTAAATTAGAAAAAAAAATGAACAACAATATTAGTATTATTTTCATTATTTTTTAAATTAATTTAATTATTAGCACTATGCAAATAATTGATAAATTGTACAGTGATGTGTACATTGCGGCTCTAGTTTGCTATTAGGTTTGAACTTCAAATAATTGATGCTTTTGGACATTTTTCCCCTACAAAATGCAGTATATAATGCAAATCAACATTTTACTTAAAAAAAAAATAAAAGAATGTGACTGGCTTTCTGTGTAGTAAATAGTGAAAATCTTGTACACTATGCTGTTGTAGAAAAAAAAGCATGAGTGTTTGTCATTAGTGTTGGGTGAATGGTTCGGCCTGAGAGTTTGGGCTGAACATTGGGGTCGATTTACTAAAGGCAACTAGACTGTGTACTTTGCAAACTCCGCAGGTGCAATTTCTCCAGAGCTTTGTAAATAAGGTAAAGCTTCACTTTGCAAAGAACACCCAATCACATGCAAAGGAAAATAAAAAAACAGCATGTTTGCTTGCACGTGATTGGATGACGGAAGTCAGCAGAGCTTCTGCTCATTTACTAAGCTCTGGAGCAACTGCTCTTTGCAAAGTGCATAGTCAATTTGCCTTTAGTAAATCAACCCCATTGGCTGTTCGCTCCGTTCAGGGAACACCCGAATTTGCTGGGTGCTCGTCGGGTGTTCAACCCCCCCCCCCCCCGCTGAATGCCCTGTAATGCATTGCATTTCACAGTGTATTCTGTACCCTGATTGGACAAAGCTTTGCCCAATCAGGGTGCAGTGAATAGCTGGTTGGTAGCCTCCCTGACGGTATTCCCAAGTGTGGCTCGGGGTTAAATTTCAGCACCATTAGCGGTAACCCCGAGCCACACTACATCTCAGGATCCTGGTGCGGTGTACTTACATTGTCCTCAGGATCCTGTGATGTCCCCCCATGCTGTCTGCGGGCTCCGTCCTCTGCCCGAAGCCTCTCTGTGCCAGGCTCCGTTCCCTGCCATCGTCACGACGCATGGGGGCGGAGCCTGGCGGCAAATTCAAAAAACTGTCAAAATCATAACACATACAGTACTGTATGAAATCATTTCACTTCCCTTGTGCCCCAGTGCTTTGGCCCCAGTGCCCTGCATGCAGTTTTATATGATATATACTGTTCTTTCTGGCTGGAAACTGGAGATTGTCCATAGCAACCAAAAAGTGTCCCTTTACGTCAAAAGTGGCTTTAGACCAGCTAGAAAACAGCGATAGTAAATTAGAACACTTGCAGAATTGAGCGATAGTGAATCGTGGGGAAATGTATTTTTTTATTATTATTATTATTATTATTATTATTATATTATTTTTTTATTATTTATATTTATTTATTATATTATAATTTATAATTTTGAGTTTCAAACTTCATCATACCCGGGATATCTACTAGACTCTTGGTGAACAGATATAAGTATGTTATTGCTAAGAATTACAGGCCTACAATATAAAACGCCAAATTTCTATGCAAAATAATTGTACCGCTTTGAGACGCAAAAATCTGAAATAATCATATCGCCAGGGAGGTTAAGGAGTGGGGCCGGGAAGTGTGTCCTTCCCTGCTGACAGCTGAACTAAAAAAAACATTGCTGGGTGTATATGTGACTGTGTGTATGTATACTGTGCATACGTCTGTGTGTATACTGTGTGTGTGTGTGTATATACTGTATGTATACTGTGTGTGTGTATATACTGTATGTATACTGTGTGTGTGTATATACTGTATGTATACTGTGTGTGTGTATATACTGTATGTATACTGTGTGTACGTATACTGTATGTATACTGTGTGTGTATATATTGTATGTTTACTGTGTGTGTGTATACTGTATGTGTACTGTGTGTGTATACTGTATATTAGGGATGAGCTTCGAGTTTGAGTCGAACGCCGTGGAACACCCTTTAAAAGTCTATGGGAGAAATCAAAAGTGCTAATTTTAAAGGCTTATATGCAAGTTATTGTCATAAAAAGTGTTTGGGGACCCGGGTCCTGCCCCAGGGGACATGGATCAATGCAAAAAAAAGTTTTAAAAACGGACGTTTTTTCAGGAGCAGTGATTTTAACCAGTTGACGACCGCCACACGAACATATACGTCCCCAGAGCGGCACGGGCAGGCAAAAGGACTTACAGGTACGTCCTTGCCTGCCCGCGGGTGGGGGGGCCGATTGGACTCCCCCCCGGTGCCTGCGGCGGTCGGCAAATCCTCCCTGGCGATCGGTGGTGAGGGGGAGGCCATCCATTCGTGGCCCCCCCTCGCGATCACTCCCAGCCAATGGGATCATTTCCCTGCCTCTGTATTGTACACAGAGGCAGAGGAAATGATGTCATCTCTCCTCGACTCTGTATTTTCCGTTCTGGCGCCGAGGAGAGAAGACTTCACTGTTAGTGCACAACACACACACACACAGTAGAACATGCCAGGCACACAAAACACCCCCGATCCCCCCCAATCACCCCCCCCCGTCACAAACTGACACCAAGCAGGCTTTTTTTTTTTCTGATTACTGTATTGGTGTCAGTTTGTGACAGTTACAGTGTTAGGTCAGTTAGGGTTACCCCCTTTAGGTCTAGGGTACCCCCCTAACCCCCCCTAATAAAGTTTTAACCCCTTGAACACCCCCTGTCACCAGTGTCACTAAGCGATCATTTTTCTGATCGCTGTATTAGTGTCATTGGTAACGCTAGTTAGGGACGTAAATATTTAGGTTCGCCATCAGTGTTTTATAGCGTCAGGGACCCCATATACTACCTAATAAATGTTTTAACCCCTTGATTGCCCCCTAGTTAACCCTTTCACCACTGATCATCATATAACCGTTACGGGTGACGCTGGTTAGTTGGTTTATTTTTTATAGTGTCAGGGCACCCGCCGTTTATTACCGAATAAAGGTTTAGCCCCCTGATCACCCGGCGGTGATATGCGTCGTCCCAGGCAGCGTCAGATTAACGCCAGTACCGCTAACACCCACGCACACACCGTACACCTCCCTTAGTGGTATAGTATCTGAACTGATCAATATCTGATCTGATCCGATCAGATCTACACTGGCGTCCCCAGCAGTTTAGGGTTCCCAAAAACGCAGTGTTAGCGGGATCAGCCCAGATACCTGCTAGCACCTGCGTTTTGCCCCTCCGCCGGCCCAGCCCAGCCCACCCAAGTGCAGTATCGATCGATCACTGTCACTTACAAAACACTAAACGCATAACTGCAGCGTTCGCAGAGTCAGGCCTGATCCCTGCGATCGCTAACAGTTTTTTTGGTAGCGTTTTGGTGAACTGACAAGCACCAGCGGCCTAGTACACCCCGGTAGTAGTCAAACCAGCACTGCAGTAACACTTGGTGACGTGGCGAGTCCCATAAGTGCAGTTCAAGCTGGTGAGGTGGCAAGCACAAGTAGTGTCCCGCTGCCACCAAGAAGAAGACAAACAGGCCTGTCGTGGCCATAATGCCCTTCCTGCTGCATTCGCCAATCCTAATTGGGAACCCACCACTTCTGCAGCGCCCGTACTTCCCCCATTCACATCCCCAACCAAATGCAGTCGGCTGTATGAGAGGCATTTTCTTTATGTCCTCCCGAGTACCCCTACCCAACGAACCCCCCCAAAAAAGATGTCGTGTCTGCAGCAAGCGCGGATATAGACGTGACACCCGCTATTATTGTCCCTCCTGTCCTGACAATCCTGGTCTTTGCATTGGTGAATGTT
This sequence comes from Lithobates clamitans, assembly GCA_037952925.1. Lineage (NCBI taxonomy): Eukaryota > Metazoa > Chordata > Amphibia > Anura > Ranidae > Lithobates > Lithobates clamitans. The sequence continues at coordinate 139,562 of JBBGZY010001271.1, read as the reverse complement.
TTGAACGCTACCATACACTAGTTGAGTATTAGTGTAGGGTACAGCATTGCACAGACTAGGCGCACTTTCACAGGGTCTCCCAAGATGCCATCGCATTTTGAGAGACCCAAACCTGGAACCGGTTACCGTTATAAAAGTTAGTTACAAAAAAAGTGTAAAAAAAAAAAAAAAAACACAAACAAAAATATAAAATAAAAAATAATAGTTGTTGTTTTATTGTTCTCTCTCTCTCTCTCTATTCTCTCTCTCTATTGTTCTGCTTTTTTTTACTGTATTCTATTCTGCAATGTTTTATTGTTATTATGTTTTATCATGTTTGCTTTTCAGGTATGCAATTTTTTATACTTCACCGTTTACTGTGTTTTATTGTTAACCATTTTTTTGTCTTCAGGTACGCCATTCACAACTTTCAGTGGTTATACCAGAATGATGCCTGCAGGTTTAGATATCATCTTGGTATCATTCTTTTCAGCCAGCAGTCGGCTTTCATGTAAAAGCAATCCTAGCGGCTAATTTGCCTCTAGACTGCTTTTACAAGACGTGGGAGGGAATGCCCCCCCCCCACCGTCTTCCGTGTTTTTCTCTGGCTCTCCTGTCTCAACAGGGAACCTGAGAATGCAGCCGGTGATTCAGCCAGCTGACCATAGAGCTGATCAGAGACCAGAATGGCTCCAAACATCTCTATGGCCTAAGAAACCGGAAGCTACGAGCATTTCATGACTTAGATTTCGCCGGATGTAAACAGCGCCATTGGAAAATTGGGAAAGCATTTTATCACACCGATCTTGGTGTGGTCAGATGCTTTGAGGGCATAGGAGAGATCTAGGGTCTAATAGACCCCAATTTTTTCAAAAAAGAGTACCTGTCACTACCTATTGCTATCATAGGGGATATTTACATTCCCTGAGATAACAATAAAAATGATAAAAAAAAAATGAAAGGAACAGTTTGAAAATAAGATAAAAAAGCAAAAAAATAATAAGGAAAAAAAAAAAAAAAGCACCCCTGTCCCCCCCTGCTCTAGTGCTAAGGCGAACGCAAGCGGCGGTCTGTCGTCAAACGTAAACAGCAATTGCACCAAGCATGTGAGGTATCACCGCGAAGGTCAGATCTAGGGCAGTAATTTTAGCAGTAGACCTCCTCTGTAAATCTAAAGTGGTAACCTGTAAAGGCTTTTAAAAATGTATTTATTTTGTTGCCACTGCACGTTTGTGCGCAATTGTAAAGCATGTCATGTTTGGTATCCATGTACTCGGCCTAAGATCATCTTTTTTATTTCATCAAACATTTGGGCAATATAGTGTGTTTTAGTGCATTAAAATTTAAAAAAGTGTGTTTTTTCCCCAAAAAATGCGTTTGAAAAATCGCTGCGCAAATACTGTGTGAAAAAAAAAAAATGAAACACCCACCATATTAATCTGTAGGGCATTTGCTTTAAAAAAATATATAATGTTTGGGGGTTTAAAGTAATTTTCTTGCAAAAAAAAATAATTTTTTCATGTAAACAAAAAGTGTCAGAAAAGGCTTTGTCTTCAAGTGGTTAGAAGAGTGGGTGATGTGTGACATAAGCGTCTAAATGTTGTGCATAAAATGCCAGGACAGTTCAAAACCCCCCCAAATGACCCCATTTTGGAAAGTAGACACCCCAAGCTATTTGCTGAGAGTCATGTCGAGTCCATGGAATATTTTATATTGTGACACAAGTTGCGGGAAAGAGACAAATTTATTTTTTCTTTTGCACAAAATTGTCACTAAATGATATATTGCTCAAACATGCCATGGGAATATGTGAAATTACACCCCAAAATACATTCTGTTGCTTCTCCTGAGTACGGGGATACCACATGTGTGAGACTTTTTGGGAGCCTAGCCGCGTACGGGACCCCGAAAACCAAGCACCGCCTTCAGGCTTTCTAAGGGCGTAAATTTTTGATTTCACTCTTCACTGCCTATCACAGTTTCGGAGGCCATGGAATGCCCAGGTGGCAAACCCCCCCCCCCCCTCCCAAATGACCCAATTTTGAAAAGTAGACACCCCAAGCTATTTGCTGAGAGGTATAGTGAGTATTTTGCAGACCTCACTTTTTGTCACAAAGTTTTGAAAATTGAAAAAAGAAAAAAAAAATGTTTTTTCTTGTCTTTCTTCATTTTCAAAAACAAATGAGAGCTGCAAAATACTCACCATGCCTCTCAGCAAATAGCTTGCGGTGTCTACTTTCCAAAATAGGGTCATTTGGGGGGCGTTTGTGCCACCTGGGCATTCCATGGCCTCCAAAACTGTGATAGGCAGTGAAGAGTGAAATCAAAAATTTACACCCTTAGAAATCTTGAAGGCGGTGATTGGTTTTCGGGGCCCCGTACGTGGCTAGGCTCCCAAAAAGTCCCACACATGTGGTATCCCCATACTCAGGAGAAGAAGCTAAATGTATTTTGGGGTGCAATTCCACATATGCCCATGGCCTGTGTGAGCAATATATCATTTAGTGACAACTTTTTGTAAATATTTTTTTTTTTCATTATTCAATCACTTGGGACAAAAAAAATAAATATTCAATGGGTTCAACATGCCTTTCAGCAATTTTCTTTGGGTGTCTACTTTCCAAAATGGGGTCATTTGGGGGGGTTTTGTACTGCCCTGCCATTTTAGCACCTCAAGAAATGACATAGGCAGTCATAAACTAAAAGCTGCGTAAATTCCAGAAAAGGTACCCTAGTTTGTAGGCGCTATAACTTTTGCGCAAACCAATAAATATACGCTTATTGACATTTTTTTACCAAAGACATGTGGCCGAATACATTTTGGCCTAAATGTATGACTAAAATTGAGTTTATTGGATTTTTTTTTATAACAAAAAGTAGAAAATATCATTTTTTTTCAAAATTTTCGGTCTTTTTCCGTTTATAGCGCAAAAAATAAAAACCGCAGAGGTGATCAAATACCATCAAAAGAAAGCTCTATTTGTGGGAAGAAAAGGATGCAAATTTCGTTTGGGTACAGCATTGCAAGTTGCATGACCGCGCAATTAGCAGTTAAAGTGACGCAGTGCCAAATTGGAAAAAGACCTCTGGTCCTTAGGCAGCATAATGGTCCGGGGCTGAAGTGGTTAAGGGGAACCGCGGCCAAAAAAAAAAAAATTATGTGGGGTCCCCCTCAAAATCTATACCAGACCCTTTAGGTCTGGTATGGGTTTTAAGGGGAACCCCGTGCCAAAATTTAAAAAAAAATGGCATGGGGTCCCCCCAAAAATCCATACCAGGCCCTTATCCGAGCACGCAACCTGGCAGGCCACAGGAAAAGAGGGGGGGTGAGAGAGCGCCCCCCCCTCCTGAACCGTACCAGGCCACATGCCCTCAACATTGGGAGGGTGCTTTGGGGTAGCCCCCCAATTTGGTAACCCCCCCCAAATTTTGGCCGGGGTTACCCTTAATATCCATACCATACCTGAGGGGCCTGGTATGGAATTTAGGGGGACCCCCACGTCATTTTTTTTTAATTTTGGTTCGGGGTTCCCCTGTGGGGAATTCCCGTGCCGTTTTTATCAATGAACTTTTATGTGTATTGTCAGACCGGCAATTCATTAATAGCCGCGAGTAGTTTTAAATTACTTTTTTTCCTTTGAAATTACATTTTGCTGTCAGACTGTTCTAAAAACGGGAAACATGCGCCCCTTTACAGGCATACTATAGACACCCCCCGGTACGAAATTTAAAGGAATATTACACTTTTATTGTTTGACTTTAAGCATTATTAAAATCACTGCTCCCGAAAAAACGGCCATTTTTAAAACTTTTTTTTGCATTGATCCATGTCCCCTGGGGCAAGACCCGGGTCCCCAAACACTTTTTATGACAATAACTTGCATATAAGCCTTTAAAATTAGCACTTTTGATTTCACCCATAGACTTTTAAAGGGTGTTCTGCGACTTTCAAATTTGCCGCAAACACCCCAAATTGTTCGCTGTTCGGCGAACAGCCAATGTTCGAGTCGAACATGAGTTCGACTCGAACTCCAAGCTCAGCCCTATTGTGCAGGTTAAATTCCTTTTGGAGGTCAGCCAGCCGAGTACTGGCATTATATGACCTGCGGAAATGTACACAGACTTTCCTGCCGGCCTCAGGACATCCTGTAAGCCCGAGTACCTGCCCAAGAACCACTGCACCACCAAGTTAAGGACGTGAGCCCATTGTCCCTTTCTGAGGGCGGAGAGGAGGTTGGTGCCATTGTTGCAAACCACCATAACTGCCTTAAGCTGGCGTGACATCAACCACCTCTGAACCTGCCCCTGCAGAGCTGACAGAATATCTGTCCCCGTGTGGCTCCTGTCCCCCAAGCACACAAGCTCAAGCACCGCATGGCATCTTTTGACCTGCGTGCTTGCGTAGCCCCTTGAACGGCTACGGAGCACCGCTGGTTCCGAAGACAAATCAGCACAGGAAGAGACCATGGAGAAAAAGAGGAGGGTGTGGAGGAGAAAGGTGTGGTAGAATCACCACTAGTAGTATTTTGGTGGCGAACAACCTCCAACACTACTGTACCCTGTCCTGCATACTTCCCAGATGC
>JBBGZY010001271.1:0-130000 GCA_037952925.1 Lithobates clamitans | reverse complement strand
AACCTCAGCAAGACAAAAATATCATTTTTTTGTGCATAAAAAACATATATAATGGAAACATTTATTTTAAAAACAAATGATCCTCTGACTGAGATTTATTTGTGTCAGTGAGATGATCAGTTGTGACCCAGTAATTGGAGATTTATGGGTAGAAGGTCTGTGGAATGTTTGCATTGTATACAGCAGATGCAGATTCTGTTCAATCCTCCTTTAACCTCTATTCGACAGCCCGCCGTCGTTTGACCCCTGTGCAAATCACTGCAGCTGTACGGCGGGTGTTTTAAGAGTATAGGGAGCGCCCACCGGGTCACTGAGGAGCCGATGTGCGTGCCTGGGGGCCGCAATGTCCGCCAGGCACCCGCAATCGCTCATGACAGAGCAGGAACAGGGATCTGTGTGTGTAAACACATAGATCCACGTCCTGTCAGGGGAGAGGAGACAGATCGTGTGTTCCTAGTATAAAGGAGCACCGATCGGTCTCCTCCCCCAGTCAGTCCCATCCCCCCACAGTTAGAACACTAAGTGAGGGAACACATTTAACCCCTTGATCGCCCCCTAGTGTTCAACCCCTTTCCTGCCAGTGACATTTACACAGTAATCAGTGACTATTTATAGCTCTGATCGCTGTATAAATGTCAATGGTTTCAAAAAAGTGTCAAAAGTGTCCGATCACCGCCATTAGTAGTAAAAAAAAATGGCATAAATCAATGACCTATTTTGTAGGCGCTATAACTTTTGCGCAAACCAATCAATATACGCTTACTGCGATTTTTTTTTTACCAAAAATATGTAAAAGAATACATATCGACCTTAACTGTTTTTTTGTTTTTAAAATTTGAATATTTGCTATAGAAAAAAGTAAAAAAATATTGTGTTTTTTTTCAAAATTGACGCTTTTTTTGTTTATAATGCAAACAATAAAATAACCGCTCTATTTGTGGGGGAAAAAAAGACGTCAATTTTGTTTGTGTACAGCGTTGCGCGACCGCGCAATTGTCAGTTAAAGCGGCGCAGTGCCGTATCGCAAAAAATGGCCCGGTCAGGAAGGGATGTAAATCCTTCCGGGGCTGAAGTGGTTAAGACTCTCCCACTGGCCATGTCCATTGTTCACCATGGTGCACTATGTATGCCGCAGGTCATCATCTCCCTGGTAGTGGTCCCAGCACAAGTCCAATATTTACTTTATATGTGTTACATTTATTATTATTATTATTATTATTATTATTATTGCTATTTTATCTTTAATTGTCAAATACATTTTCTAAATATTTTACATACTAATAACAATTATATTATTTTGTAATTTTTGTATCTACAATATATTCAGAATATATTAAAATAAAAACGACTAAAAAAAAATTTAAAAAAAAATAAAAAATAAAAAAGAACTAAACTTTATAACGATTATTTCTCTCGGCATTTCTACCTCTAACACGATCTGAACTTGTTAAAGAATATATAAAGCTGAAGACAGCAGATATACAAGTAAAACTTATGTACGGAGATTTGTTTAATCTCTGTGTATCATCTGAGGCTGTTCACCTCACTGGGTATATGGAGGGTTTACATCCACTTTAACCTCCGTGACATTTCCAGAATTTGCCCCTTCCTAAATAACGACACCACAAAACAATGTATTTACTCTTTGGTTATATCCCACCTTGTCTACTGCAAGTGTCTCCTCACTGGAGGACCTTTACACCCCCCCCCTTCAGTCTATTATGAATGCTGCTACCAAACTAATACACCTTACTAACCAATGAGTGACTGCTGCCCCTCTCTGCCAATCCCTTCACTGGCTTCCTCTACCCCATCATATAAAATTCAAAATACTAATCACAACATACAAGGCCATCCACAACATCTCCCCCAGCTACATCTCCAACCTCATCTCGAGATATCGCTCAAATCACTCCTCTTAGGACATCTTGTTCTCTAGATCCCTTGTTACCTCCTCCCATGATCAACTTCAGGACTTCTCCAGAACCTCTCCCATCCACTGGAAGTCCTTACCCCAGTATGTCCAGTTAGCTCCTACCATTTTTATATAATCCTGTATAAAAATAATCTAATATCTCTATTGATATGATTTGGTAAGGAGAGTTTGTACGCATAAGTGAAAGTATCAGCACAACAACAAAAATGTATTAATAAATAGTAAAATGACTAAACAGCAATATATTTAGATACAGGGAAATTATTACAGAAAGAAATGATGAAGCACACGCTAATATAGTATTAACTACTTCAATAAAGGGCACCTATACCCCATTCCTGCCCAGACCAATTATCAGCTTTCAGCGCTCTCACACTTTGAATAACAATTACTCAGTCATGCAACACTGTACCCATATGAAATTTGCGTCCTTTTTTTCACATAAATAGAGCTTTCTTTTGGTGGTATTTAATCACTAGGGATGGGCTGAACACCCCCCGGTTTGGTTCGCACCAAAACATGCGAACAGGCAAAAGACTTGTTTGAACACCATTAAAGATTATGGGACACGAACATGAAAAATCAAAAGTGGTAATTTTAAAGGCTTATATTCATGGTATTGTCTTAAAAAGTGTCTGGGGACCTGGGTCCTGCCCCAGGGGACATGGATTAATGCAAAAAAAGTTTTAAAAACGTCAGTTTTTTCGGGAGCAGTGATTTTAATAATGCTTAAAGTGAAACAATAAAAGTATAATATTCCTTTAAATTTCGTACCTGGGGGGTGTCTATAGTATGCACTATAAAGTGGTGCATGTTTCCCATGTTTAGAACAGTCCGAGAGCAAAATGACATTTCTAAAAGGAAAAAAAGTAATTTAAAAGTACTCGCAGCTATTAATGAATTGTCGGTCCCGGCAATACACATAAAAGTTCATTGATAAAAACAGCATGGGATTCCGAAACAGGGGAACCCTGCGCCAAAATAAGAAAAAAATGGTGTGGGGTCCCCCCAAAAATCCATACCAGACCCTTGTCCAAGCACGCAACTTGGCAGGCCGCAGGAAAAGAGGGGGGACAAGAGAGCCCCCCCCTCCTGAACCATACCAGGCCACATGCCCTCAACATTGGGAGGGTGCTTTGGGGTAGCCCCCCAAAGCACCTTGTCCCCATGTTGATGGGGACAAGGGCCTCATCCCCACAACCCTTGCCTGGTGGTTGTGGGGGTCTGTGGGCAGGGGGCTTATCAGCATCTGGAAGCCCCCTTTAACAAGGGGACCCCCAGATCCCGGCCCCCCCTGCCAAGTTGTGTGCTCGGATAAGGGTCCAGTGTGGATTTTTGGGGGGACCCCCACGCCATTTTTTTAAACATTTTGGCATGGGGTTCTCCTTAAAATCCATACCAGACCTGAAGGGTCTGGTATGGATTTTAAGGACGACCCCCACGCCATTTTTTTTCAATTTTGGCACGGGGTACCCCTTAATATCCATACCAGACCTAAAGGGCCTGGTATGGAATTTAGGGGGAACCCCACGCATTTTTTTTTTTTAATTTTGGTTCGGGGTTCCCCTGTGGGGGAATCCCATGCCGTTTTTATCAATGCACTTTTATGTGTATTGCCAGGACTGACAATTCATTAATAGCCTTGAGTAGTTTTAAATAACTTTTTTTCCTTTAGAAATGTCATTTTGCTCTCGAACTGTTGTAAACACGGGAAACATGCGCCACTTTACAGGCATACTCTAGACACCCCCTAGGTTTGAAATTTAAAGGAGTATTACACTGTTAATTTTTCACTTTAAGCATTATTAAAATCACTGCTCCCGAAAAAACGGCCGTTTTTAAAACTTTTTTTTGCATTTCTCCCATAGACTTTTAACGGGTGTTCCTTAGCTTTCTAATTTACTGCAAACACCCCAAATTGTTCGCTGTTCGGCGAACAGACAAACACCCGATGTTCAAGTCGAACTTATGTTTGACTCGAACATCGGGACCATCCCTATTAATCACTAGTGGGTTTTTATTTTTTGTGCTATAAATAAAAAAAGGCCGTAAATTTTGTGAAAAAAAATGCCTTTCTCTTTGTTTGTGTCATAAAATTTTGATAATTTTCATCAATTTTCACTCATTTTTTTTTCTTTAGAAATGTCATTATTGCTGCAGCAGGTTCTATACATGGTACATGTGCACCACTTTACAGATAGACTAAAGGGACCCCCCAGGCACTATATTTTTCATTTTTATGGTTTCACTTTAAGCATCATTAAAATCACTGCTCCTTTAAAAATTACTGTTTTTTTTTTTTAATGTTTGCATTGATACATGTCCCACAGGGCAGTACCCGGCCCCCCATACCCCTTTTAATGGCTAATTACTTGCATATAAGCCTTCCAAATGGGCACTTTTGATTTTTCCAGTTTGGCTCCCATAGACTTCAATGGAGTTCACTGCTGCTTGACAACCAGCAATTCTTCACACAGAATTTTAATTGTTCCATAAATTTGGAATTTGTTAGGAAATGAATAAACAAAACAAACTCTAACGAATTTCAATGAAATTCGTTACTATCATTCGGAGATTTGGATACATCTGAATCTCAGAATAACCAAAAATTTGTCCGAATTTGTATTCGAACCAAAACGAATTGAACGTGTCTAATTAGTGTGATGGCCATTGGTAAGAATGATCCTTACACCTGTGGTCATTAGCCCCTTACAGATAGCCAAAATGATCAATTGCATCAGTGGAAACTTATCTGAGAGGCAGAAATTGCTCGTCGCTAAAGGAACCCCTAGCAACCTCTGGAGGAACCCCTAGTAACCTCTGGAGAAACTCTATTTGAGAGCCCCTGATATAGACCATAGTCAAATATTTTAGTGCCTTGTCCCTGTTATTATTATTATTATTATTATACAGGATTTATATAGCGCCGACAGTTTACGCAGCGCTTTACAACATTAGGGCAGACAATACAAGTACAATACAATTCAATACAGCAGGAATCAGAGGGCCCTGCTCGTTAGAGCTTACAATCTAAGGGGGAGGGTCAAGTTCTACAAAAGGGTAATAGCTGTGGGGGATGAGCTAATGGAGAAAATAGTGCAGTTGTTAGATGGAGGCAGGATAGGCTTCTCTGGAGAGGAAAGTTTTCAGGGATCGCCTAAAGGTGGATACATTTGGAGACAGTCTGACAGATTGGGGTAGGGAATTCCAGAGGATGGGCGAGGCTCGGGAGAAGTCCTGGAGGCGGATATGGGAGGAGGTGATGAGGGAGCTAGAGAGCAGGAGGTCTTGGGAGGAACGAAGAGGATGATTAGGTTGGTATTTTGAGACTAGGTTAGTGATGTAGCTGGGGGCAGAGTTGTGGATGGCTTTGTAACTTATTGTAGTATAATATTTTGAATTTAATTAGTTGGGTGAGTGGTAGCCAATGGAGGGATTGGCAGAGAGGGGTAGCAGACACTGAGCGGTTTGTAAGGTTTATGAGTCTGGCAGCCGCATTCATGATGGACTGAAGGGGGGAGGAGTCTATTTGAAGGTATGCCAATGAGGAGTGAGTTGCAGTAGTCAAGGCGAGAGATAACCAGGCAGTGAATCAGGAGCTTTGTGGTTTCATTGGTTAGAAAGGGACGTCATTTAGCGATGTTGCGGAGGTTGAGGCGGCAAGCTTTGGAAAGTGATTGGATGTGGGGCTGAAAGGAGAGTTCAGAATCCAGGATAACACCTAGCACCCTGACATGTGGGGACGGGTGGATGGTTGTGCCATTGCTCTTCACAGAGAAGTCCGGGGAAGAGACACATGGGGGAGGAAATATTATAAGCTCGGTTTTGGACAAGTTGAGTTTGAGGAAGTGGTGTGACATCCATACAGATATGTCGGTTAGTAAGTTAGTGATGCGTGAGGAGACTGATGGAGTGAGTTGAGGGGTGGAGAGATAGATTTGTGTGTCATCAGCATAGAAATGATATTGATAGGGATGAGCTTGAACATCGTCTGCTCGCCCGTTCGCCGAATTGCGAATGATATGGGCCGTTCACGCCAAATTCGTGTGGCGCGTCACTGCCCATATTTCACTGCGGCATCGCAGTGCATTGCTGGCTGATGATTGGCCAAGCATGCACTATGACCCGCATGCTTGGCCAATCACAGCGCCGTCAGTAGAAAGAGCTGTAATTTGCCAAAGCCAGGGTGGCTTTGGCCAATTATGGCTCAGGGGGTTTAGAACACGCCCCACACTATATAAGGCCGCCTGCACGGCGGCCCTGTGTAGTGTGTTCCGGCATTGAAAGAGAGATAGATAGACAGAGAGACAGTGTCATTTCATTTGAGTTAGATAGATTAGGCAGGACAATCAGTGAGTTAGCTGCACTTACAGTGTATTGTGTATATATATGCATCCCAGGTGTTGTGTGTATATATATATATATATATATATATATATATATATATATATATACACTGTATTCAGTTTAGCTAGATCCGTTCCTGTTATCTTCTTACTGACAGGCAGGCTTGTCTTGTTACAGTAAATACAGCTACCTGAAGAAAATTACTGGTGTTCTTTTAATCCTATTAGTACCACAGACAGGCAGCTAGACTATTTACAGTTAGTGTGGTGCGTCTTGCTCACAGTGTTCAGCTAAAACTACAAGTTAGTGCGGTGCGTCCTGCTCACAATGTTCAGCTAAAACTACAAGTTAGTGCGGTGCGTCTTGCTCACAGTGTTCAGCTAAAACTACAAGTTAGTGTAGTGAGACCTCTGCACAGTGTTCATCTAAAGCTACAAGTTAGTGTGGTGCGTCCTGCTCACAGTGTTCAGCTAAACCTACAAGTTAGTGTAGTGAGACCTCTGCACAGTGTTCATCTAAAGCTACAAGTTAGTGTGGTGCGTCTTGCTCACAGTGTTCAGCTAAAACTACAAGTTAGTGCGGTGCGTCCTGCTCACAGTGTTCAGCTAAAACTACAAATTAGTAGGGTGGGTCGTGCTCACAGTGTTCAGCTAAAACTACAAGTTAGTGGGGTGCGTCCTGCTCACAGTGTTCAGCTAAAACTACAAGTTAGTGTGGTGCGTCCTGCTCACAGTGTCCAGCTAAAACTACAAGTTAGTGGGGTGCGTCCTGCTCACAGTGTTCAGCTAAAACTACAAGTTAGTGTGGTGCGTCCTGCTCACAATGTTCAGCTAAAACTACAAGTTAGTGCGGTGCGTCCTGCTCACAGTGTTCAGCTAAAACTACAAGTTAGTGTAGTGAGACCTCTGCACAGTGTTCATCTAAAGCTACAAGTTAGCGTGGTGCGTCCTGCTCACAGTGTTCAGCTAAAACTACAAATTAGTGGGGTGGGTCGTGCTCACAGTGTTCAGCTAAAACTACAAGTTAGTGGGGTGCGTCCTGCTCACAGTGTTCAGCTAAAACTACAAGTTAGTGCTGTGCGTCCACCTCACAGTGTCCAGCTAAAACTACAAGTTAGTGGGGTGCGTCCTGCTCACAGTGTTCAGCTAAAACTACAAGTTAGTGCGGTGCGTCCTGCTCACAGTGTTCAGCTAAAACTACAAGTTAGTGTAGTGAGACCTCTGCACAGTGTTCATCTAAAGCTACAAGTTAGCGTGGTGCGTCCTGCTCACAGTGTTCAGCTAAACCTACAAGTTAGTGGGGAGCGTCCTGCTCACAGTGTTAAGCTAAAACTACAAGTTAGTTCGGTGCGTCCTGCTCACAGTGTTCAGCTAAAACTACAAGTTAGTGCGGTGCGTCCTGCTCACAATGTTCAGCTAAAACTACAAGTTAGTGCGGTGCGTCTTGCTCACAGTGTTCAGCTAAAACTACAAGTTAGTGTAGTGAGACCTCTGCACAGTGTTCATCTAAAGCTACAAGTTAGTGTGGTGCGTCCTGCTCACAGTGTTCAGCTAAACCTACAAGTTAGTGTAGTGAGACCTCTGCACAGTGTTCATCTAAAGCTACAAGTTGATGTGGTGCGTCTTGCTCACAGTGTTCAGCTAAAACTACAAGTTAGTGCGGTGCGTCCTGCTCACAGTGTTCAGCTAAAACTACAAATTAGTGGGGTGGGTCGTGCTCACAGTGTTCAGCTAAAACTACAAGTTAGTGTGGTGCGTCCTGCTCACAGTGTCCAGCTAAAACTACAAGTTAGTGGGGTGCGTCCTGCTCACAGTGTTCAGCTAAAACTACAAGTTAGTGCGGTGCGTCCTGCTCACAATGTTCAGCTAAAACTACAAGTTAGTGCGGTGCGTCCTGCTCACAGTGTTCAGCTAAAACTACAAGTTAGTGTAGTGAGACCTCTGCACAGTGTTCATCTAAAGCTACAAGTTAGCGTGGTGCGTCCTGCTCACAGTGTTCAGCTAAAACTACAAGTTAGTGCGGTGCATCCTGCTCACAGTGTTCAACTAAAACTACAAATTAGTGGGGTGGGTCGTGCTCACAGTGTTCAGCTAAAACTACAAGTTAGTGGGGTGCGTCCTGCTCACAGTGTTCAGCTAAAACTACAAGTTAGTGCTGTGCGTCCACCTCACAGTGTTCAGCTAAAACTACAAGTTAGTGTGGTGCGTCCTGCTCACAGTGTCCAGCTAAAACTACAAGTTAGTGGGGTGCGTCCTGCTCAGAGTGTTCAGCTAAAACTACAAGTTAGTGCGGTGCGTCCTGCTCACAGTGTTCAGCTAAAACTACAAGTTAGTGCGGTGCGTCCTGCTCACAGTGTTCAGCTAAAACTACAAATTAGTGGGGTGGGTCCTGCTCACAGTGTTCAGCTAAAACTACAAGTTAGTGCGGTGCGTCCTGCTCACAGTGTTCAGCTAAAACTACAAGTTAGTGCGGTGCGTCCTGCTCACAGTGGTCAGCTAAAACTACAAGTTAGTCCGGTGCGTCCATCTCACAGTGTTCAGCTAAAACTACAAGTTAGTGCGGTGCGTCCTGCTCACAGTGTTCAGCTAAAACTACAAGTTAGTGTAGTGAGACCTCTGCACAGTGTTCAGCTAAAACTACAAGTTAGTGTGGTGCGTCCTCCTCACAGTGTTCAGCTAAACCTACAAGTTATTTTTTTGCGAGCTCTGCACAGTGTTCAGCTAAAGCTACCTGTAGAAGGTTGGTGGTGTTCTCATACTACAGGCAGTTGTTTTTGCTAGCTGCAGTATCAGTGTATATATATATATATATATATATATATATATATATATATATATATCCCAGCTTAGTGCAGCTACAGGCCATTAGTATGTCTGGAAGGCCAAGAAGGAGAGGCAGACAGTCACAAGCCAATAAGAGAGGGCAAGCAGGCTCTATGTTTAGTGCTGGTCGCGGAGACGGTGCATCCTCATCAGCACGTGGCCGTGGGACACGCTTGGCCTTTTTTTCGGCAGCTGGCCGTGTTGAGCCGCAACCTGCGGAAGACTTGGTCGAGTGGATGACCAAGCCGTCCTCATCCTCCTCATCCTCTCTCACCCATGCCCAGGGTACTTTGTCTGGCAATGCAGCGGCCTCTTCCCTCGGCTCAATGTCATCAGTGACTCCTTCCCTAGCCCCACCATGTCCTCCTGAGGAGTCCCTCGAACTGTTTGACCACAGTGTTGGGTACATGCTCCAGGAGGATGCCCAGCGTTTGGAAGGTTCTGATGATGATACTGAGCTCGATGAAGGCAGTAACATGAGCACGGACAGAGGGGGTGCCCAAGAAGGACAGCAATCTGGCAGTCATGCTCCCCCTGCTGCAGCATACTGCCAGGTTTGCTCCAGTGATGAGGAGGGAGGGGATGATGAGGTCACTGGCTCAATATGGGTGCCTGATAGGAGAGAGGAGGAGGAGGAGGCGGCACATCACCAACGAGGCAGGATGCCCTCCAGGGGCCAGCCTAAGGGCAGCACATTGACTGCATCACACCCCAAAGCTCCATATGTGCAGGGCGCTGCAGTCTCTGCGCGTTATTCAAAAAGTTCTTTGGTGTGGGCCTTTTTTGAGACGAGTACATCAGATCGCACCGCTGCTATTTGCAACATATGTCTCAAGCATATCTCGCGTGGCCAAAACATCTCCCGCTTGGGTACCACATGCTTGACCAGACATATGTCGACCTGCCATGCAGTTCGTTGGCAAGCATATTTAAAAGGCCCACACCAAAGAACAAAGAGGACCTCTCCTTGCTCCTCATCAGCTGAGATCTCCAACCACACTATACATTCAGTCCTCTCTGAGACCTGCACTGAGAGGAATGAAGGTGTAGAATTAGGTGTGTCACAGCCAAGTACTTGTGGGCAATCTGCTTTTGGTACACCGACGTCAGATTGTACCAGGCAAATTTCCCTGCCCCAGCTGCTGCACCACCGAAAGAAGTTTGCTCCCAGCCATCCACATGCCCAGCGGTTGAATGCTAGCTTGGCAAAATTGCTAGCACTTCAACTGCTGCCTTTTCAGTTGGTAGACTCTGCCCCCTTCTGTGAGTTTGTGGAATGTGCGGTTCCTCAGTGGCAGGTACCCAAACGCCACTTTTTCTCACGGAAGGCGATTCCGGCTCTCTACCGGCATGTGGAAGGCAATGTCCATGCCTTGCTGGACAGGGCGGTCAGCGGTAAGGTGCATATTACCGCTGACTCATGGTCCAGCAGGCATGGACAGGGACGTTACCCAAGTTTCACGGCGCATTGGGTGACTCTGCTGGCAGCTGGGAAGGATGCAGGACAAGGTGCAGTAGTGTTGGAGGTTGTTCCGCTACCACGCCTCCAAAATGCTAATGATTGTGACACACCTCTCTCCTCCACCCCCTCTTCTTCTTCTTCCTCCATGGCCTCTTCTTTTGCTTTGTCCTCAGAACCAGCGGTGCTCCGTAGCTGTTCAAGGGGCTATGCAAGTACGCAGGCCAAAAGATGCCATGCGGTGCTTGAGCTGGTGTGCTTGGGGGACAGGAGCCACACTGGGGCAGAGGTTCTGTCAGCTCTGCAGGGGCAGGTTCAGAGGTGGTTGAAGCCACGCCAACTTAAGGCAGGAATGGTGGTTTGCAACAATGGCACCAACCTCCTCTCTGCCCTCCGACAGGGACAAATGACCCATGTGCCCTGTTTGGCTCACGTCCTTAACTTGGTGGTGCAGCGGTTCTTGGGCAGGTACCCCGGCTTACAGGATGTCCTGAGGCAGGCCAGGAAAGTCTGTGTGCATTTCCGCCGGTCATATAATGCCCGTGCTCGGCTGGCGGACCTCCAAAAGGATTTTAACCTGCCCAAGAACCGCCTAATCTGTGACATGCCCACCAGGTGGAACTCGTTGGCCATGCTGCAGCGGCTGCACATGCAGCAGAGGGCCATCAATGAGTACCTGTGTGACTATGGCACCAGGACAGGGTCAGGGGAGCTTGTTTTTTTTTTTCCCCTACGCCAGTGGGCCATGATCAGGGATGCATGCACTGTCCTGTCACCATTTGAGGAGGCCACGAGGATGGTGAGCAGTGACAGTGCATGCATCAGTGACACTGTCCCCCTTGTCCACCTGTTGGAGCACATGCTGCGTGGAATAATGGACAGGGCACTTGAGGCAGAACAGAGGCAGGAAGAGGAGGGCTCTGAAGGCCCGCTGATCACACAGGAAGAGGAAGAGGAGGAGGAGGAGGAGGAGGAGGAGGAGGAAGATTGTGTCAGTATGGAGGTGGAGCCTGGCACTCAGCATCAGCAGCAGTCTTTAAGGGATCAGTCCCAAGAAACACATGGACTTGTACGTGGCTGGGAGGAGGTGGCTGCGGACCATGTCGTCCTTAGTGACCCAGAGGACTCCGGACCGAATGCCTCAGCAAACCTATGCTGCATGGCCTCCCTGATCCCGCAAAGCCTGCGTAAGGATCCTCGCATTCGTGGTATCAAGGAGAAGGACCAATACTGGCTGGCAACCCTCCTTGATCCACATTACAAGGGTAAGGTTGTGGACCTTATCTTGCCATCGCAGAGGGAGCAGAGGATGAAACATCTTCGGGAGGCCTTGCAGAAAGGTCTGTGCAACGCATTCCCAGAGACTGGGAGGTTACAAACTCCTGTTTCTGGACAACCTGTTGCTGAGGCTTCGGTCAGTCAAAGAAGGAGCGGTGGAGAAGGTGGCCGTCTGACCGATGCGTTCAGACAATTTTTTGGTCCGCAGCCCCAAGGTATGATCGGTTCCAGCAACCATCGCCAGCGTCTGTTTTATATGGTGCAGGAATACCTAGGGGCAAGATCTGACTTGGACACCATTCCCACCGAAAATCTTCTGGGTTACTGGGTCTTGAGGCTGGATCACTGGCCAGAGCTTGCACAGTATGCAATTGAGCTACTGGCCTGTCCTGCATCCAGCGTTCTTTCGGAACGCACATTCAGTGCTGCTGGAGGCTTTGTAACCGATCACAGGGTGTGTCTGTCCACCGACTCGGTCGATCGACTGACCTTCATAAAAATGAATCAGTCTTGGATCACCACCAGCTACCAAGCACCTGATGCTGATGTAACCGAATAATTTTTTTTGAAATCTCAGATCCCTTCAAAGACTGCCTATGCTGATGCTGAGTGACTATCCCTGAGTAATTATCCTCTTCCTCCTCAATGATCACGCTGATAGCTTGTAAGAACATTTTTGGTTCTGGGCGCCACCACCAGTGCCTAAGGCCCAATTTTTCAGCCCCTGTTTAACAGGCGCGTGTAATTACAATTTTTGATGCAATACTTTGCAGCAGGGCTCGTTTCTGTGTTACAACTAGAGTATCTGTGAGGGGTTGCAGTGTTGTGGCACCAGCACCAGTGCCTAAGGCCCAATTTTTCAGCCCTTGTTTAACAGGGGCTTGTAATTACAATTTTTGATGCAATACTTTGCAGCAGGGCTCGTTCCTGCGTTCCAACTAGAGTGTCTGTGAGGGGTTGCAGTGTTGTGGCACCAGCACCAGTGCCTAAGGCCTAATTTTTCAGCCCCTGTTCAACAGGGGCATGTAATTACAATTCCTGATCTAATATTTCACAGCAGGGACCATTTCTGCACCCACCAAGAGCGAGTGAGGACTTAGTGTTGTGGCACCAGCACCACCACCACCACCACCAAAGGCCCAATTTTTCTGCCCTTGTTCAACAGGGGCATGTAATTACAATTCTTGATCTAATATTTCACAGCAGGGCCCTGTGAGGGCTTACAGTGTTGTCTCCACAACAACACCTAAGGCTCAAATTTCTGCTGAGTATATAGGGCAGGCCCCTACTTTCAAACATCTAACTTACAAACGACTCCTACTTGCAAACGGAAGGAGACAACAGGAAGTGAGATGAAATCTACCCCTAGGAAGGGAAATTCTCTCCTGTAAGAGTTAATATGGGAAAAACATTTCTCCTTTCCTCTGATGCTTTCCAATCCTTGTTCCACAAAAAAAAACAAATTTTCAAAAAACATTTGTCATTGGGACAGAAAGTGAGGTGAAATCTTCCGAAGAGGTGCACAGACAGCAAAACAAATGTCACAGGGGTGATAACCCTTCCCTATGTTTTCCAAAAAGCTTAAAATAGATTTTTTGGCTGAAGCTAAACACGTTAAAAATGTACCAGTTCAAAATTACAAACAGATTCTACTTAACAACAAACCTACAGTCCCTGTCTTGTTTGCACCGCCTGTATACTGCTGTTCAGAGTATATAGGGCCTGGTAGCCCCACACCTTTCCTTATTTTAATTTGGGTGCGGGGTTCCCCTTAATAACCATACAAGACCCAAAGGGCCTGGTAATGGACTGGGGGGTACCCATGCCGTTTGTCTCACTGATTTTCATCCATATTGCCAGGACCCGACATTACATTAAACCCGCAAGCAGTTTTAAATGAGATTTTCTCCTTTAAAAATGTCATTTTGTGCAGGGACTGTTCTAAACACGGGAAACACGCGCCACTTTACAGGCATACTATAGACACACCCCAGGTACGATATTTAAAGGAATATTTCACTTTTTTTTTTTCTACTTTAAGCATCATTAAAATCACTGCTCCCGAAAAAACTTGCCGTTTTTAAACGTTTTTTTTTGCATTGATACATGTCCCCTGGGGTAGGACTCGGGTCCCCAAATCCTTTTTAGGACAATACCATGCAAATTAGCCTTTAAAATGAGCACTTTTGATTTCGAACGTTCGAGTCCCATATACGTCAATGGGGTTCTAACGTTCGTGCGAACTTTCGGTCCGTTCGCAGGTTCTGGTGCAAACCGAACCGGGGGGTGTTCGGCTCATCCCTAGATATTGAAAGCCATGATAGGCTTTCAGCTGACCCAGGGAAGAGGTGTAGATTGAAAATAAAAGAGGTCCAAGAACAGAACCTTGGGGGACCCCGACAGAGAAGGGAAGAGGAGTGGAGGAAGTGGAATTGTAAGTGACACTGAAGGTGCATTGGGATAGGTAGGATGAAAGCCACTGAAGAGCACAGTCACGGAGACCGAGGAAGTAAAGTTTTTTGAGGAGGAGGGGGTGGTCAACCGTGTCAAAGGCAGCTGAAAGGTCCAGAAGTAGGAGTACAGAATAGTGTCCGTTGGTTTTTGCAGTTAGTAGGTCATTTGTGAGTTTTAAAAGAAAAGTTTCTGTGGAGTGTTGAGGGCGAAATCCAGATTGAAGGGGATCAAGAAGGTTGTTTTTAATGAAGTGGTCACTCAGTTGGTTATAAACCAGGCGCTCAAGTAGTTTAGAGGAAAAGGGGAGCAAGGAGATAGGGCGTAGGTTGTTAAGATTGGTAGGGTCCAAGGACGGCTTTTTAAGTATGGGGGTGACCAGTGCATGTATTAGAGCATTGGGGAAGATGCCAGAGGTGAGGGAGAGATTGAAGATGTGGGTTAGAGAGTGTAGGATGGGGTCAGAGGGCGACCGTAGCATTTGAGAGGGAATAGGGTCCAGGGGACAGGTGGTTAGGTGGGCGATAGAAAGGAGTTTAGCAACTTCGTCTGTAGTAGCAGATTTGAATAGGGGGAGTGTCAGTTGTACCTGTTGACATGGGGTCTTAGCTGGGGGAGATACCTGTAGAGTGGAGATTTCCAATAGGCATTGCTTATAAATTAGGATCGGTATATTATGTATATAGTAAGTAAATTGATGGTGGCATTTTTTAAACAGATAGAAAGACTGCAGAAATGATCTGCCAACCCTGTACAATTGACTTCTACTAGGTTTAGTAATTCTGTACAAATACAGATGCTTAATCAGCATTCCCCCCCCCAAACATCATAGTAACTCTTTTCATCATTTACCAATTTTTAGTTGCAAATTTTGCCTAGCAGAGAGAGTTTGAGGGTCAACAAATCCATCAAATCAGAGTGAATTTTGAATGAATCATTGTGATAATTTTTTTAACGTTTTTTACAACAAATTTACAAACTAACAGTGGTATACAAAGGAGTGGGATACAATGCCTTGAAAAAGTATTCATACCTCTTGAAATTTTCCACATTTTGTCATGTTACAACCAAGAACATAAAATGTGTTTTGTTGGGATTTTATGTTATAGACCAACACAAAGTGGCACATGATTGTGAAGTGGAAGGAAAATGATAAACGGTCTTCCAAATTTTTTAAATATCTAAAAAGTGAGGCATGGATTTGTATTCAGCCCCCTTTAGTCTGATACTGACGTGGAGATTTCGCTTTACGCTATGCGCAAAGCATGTCTCCTGCGCTACTAAGCGCCCTTTCAGCCTTCTGGTATCATGCATATCATTAAACCCGTGTCTCCCGCAATTAAACAGACATAGTCACCGTCTTAGCTCCATCACGCGACTGCCTCTTCTGAGCACAGCCACTTGGCTTTTATTCATGGACAACAAAAGGAAAAAAATACAAACAGGAAGTCATGGCCCCAACAGCCAATCGCTTCCTCCATGCAAAATGACATCACAGGAAATGACTACACAGGAAATGACCACACTAAAGGGGAGGGCATCCACCATCTTGGTCAGCATGGAGCCCACTCAATACTGCTCAGAGTAACCAGTATCTAGTAAGATCATTCTACTTGTTCTTACAGGCTTGAGAAGATCTGCGGGGACATTGCTACTGCTGTTGTCAATATACGATACAAGTATATGAACAAGGCAGATATCAATGTCCTCTTATTAAAGCAGATATGTATGCAAAAGGGATAGCGTAGCCACAACAGAGATATAACATGTTTCTCTCGTTATGCGGACTTCTTTTCTCTAATGTGCATAGACATTTGAAGGCATGAAGCCCAGCGCATTGTGCTTGACACTTACAAACTGGCAAATGTCCACACACACACAGAGAACACGTTTCCAAGCCCATGAGAAGGTTTTCCTACCGACGGTTTTACCGCTGGTCCCAATTCAACCCAAGTGCGCTGTGCTAGAGCGCTCCTTGGTTAAATTAGACACAGGGAGACAGATGACAATCTATAAAACACACATAATAAAATTTCCACAACAATACCCTTAACTAAAATCTAGTGGAACCAATTGGCTTCAGAAGTCACCTAAATAGTAAATAGATTCCGCCTGTGTATAATTTAATCTCAGTATAAAAACAGCTGTTCTGTGAAGCCTTCAGAGGTTTGTTAGAGAACCTTAGTGAACAAACAGCATCATGAAGGCCAAGGAACATACCAGACAGGTCAGGGATAAAGTTGTGGAGAAGTATAAAGCAGGGTTAGGTTATAAAAAAATCTCAGAAGCTTTAAACTTCTTACGGAGCGCTGTTTAATCCATCATCCAAAAATGGAAAGAATATGGCACAACTGCAAACCTACCAAGACATGGCCATCCACCTAAACTGACCAGCCGGGCAAGGAGAGCATTCATCAGAGAAGAGCCAAGAGGTCCATGGTAACGCTGGAGGAGCTGCAGAGATCCACAGCTCAGGTGGGAGAATCTGTCCACAGGACAACTATTAGTCGTGTTCTCCACAAATCTGCCCTTTATGGAAGAGTGGGAAGAAGAAAGCCAATGTTAAAAGAAAGCCATAGAAGTCCTGTTGGCAGTTTGCAAGAAGCCATGTGGGGGACACAACAAACATGTGGAAGAAGGTGTTCTGGTCAGATGAGACCAAAATGTAACTTTTTGGCCTAAAAGCAAACGCTATGTGTGGCAAAAAACTAACACTGCACATCACCCTGAACACACCATCCCCGCTGTGAAACATGGTGGTGGCAGCATCATGTTGTGGGGATGCTTTTCTTCATCAGGGACAGGGAAGCTGGTCAGAGTTGATAGGAACATGGATGGAGCCAAATACAGGACAATTTTAGAAGAAAACCTGTTAGAGTCTGCAAAAGACTTGAGACTGGGGCAGAGGTTCACCTTCCAGCAGGACAACGACCCTAAACATACAGCCAGAGCTACAATGGAATGGTTTAGATCAAAGCATATTCATGTGTTAGAATGACCCAGTCACAGTCCAGACCTAAATCACATTGAGAATCTGTGGCAGGACTTGAAATTTGCTGTTCACAGATGCTCTCCATCCAATCTGACAGAGCTTTGGCAAAAATGTCCCTCTCTAGATGTGCAAAGCTGGTAGAGACATCCCCAAAAAGATTTGCAGCTGTAATTGCAGAGAAAGTTGATTCTACAAAGTACTGTCTGGGGGGAGGGCTGACTACAAATGCATGCCACACTTTTCACATATTTATTTTAAAATAAATTACAAAACAATTTATCATTTTCCTGACATTTAACAATTATGTGTCACTTTGTGTTGGTCTATCACATAAAATCCCAATACAATACATTTATGTTTTTGGTTGTAACATGACAAAATGTGAAAAATGTCAAGGGGTATGAATACTTTTTCAAGGCACTGCATATTATTGAACAAACAATAAAGTATGTAACTTAGAATAGATCAAGTCACATATGTCTTATTTAGATCATAAGAGATACAGCGACATCTACATGTAGAAAAAGAAGATAACCTCCATATGGCTGTATCAGAAATAATTGGGTTATGTGTATAGCTATCCAGATTTGTTGAGGAAGCCTCAATGTTTGCTGCTCTAATAATCCATGGAGGTAACATCATTAGCATAAACCATATAACGAGTAATGCTATAGTAACCGTAACTGTCACCTTGCACCCCATTATGAGTATGAACAATAAAGAAACACGCGGGGTCCCTTGGATAGGGTAAATCCCGCCAAACAAGTTGGCATATGGTCAATAGAAGTGCAAGTGTTCAGGGTTATTTGGGGACGTAAGGTGGATAGAGGGGGGGGGGGGGGGGGAGGGAGAGGGGGGTGGGTAAGGGTCAGTTAGCAAAAGGTAGGGATGGAGATTCTACCTTCATTGGTGGGTATGGATTAAGGTGCCAAAGAGTTTTCCATCTCTTGGAAGTGGAGTCCGCAGACCCATGTGTGAGTACATTTTGTGGGAGTGTCACGGGATAAGTTGATCAGCTCCTCCATGTCAGACATTTTTCAAATGCAATCAAACCATTTGAATAGCATTGGCGGTGTTGTAAAGCCACACTTAGGTGTCCTTTTATGAAATTGGGGTAAAATACCGCAATTCAGTTCTCAGGCATTCTCAGAGGAGATCGCTCTCCTCCGAGTGCCTGTTTATGAAGGTCTGTAGATCGCTTCTCATGTTGAGTTGAGGAGCGATCTACAAACTCCGGGAACTCCTGAGAACGGCTCCTCTCACTGTAATCTCGTGTGATATAGCGGGATTACAGTATGAGGAACCATAAAATACAAAGTGTAACACAAATCAGCACACATTATTCCCCAACATATTAATAAAATAATAAAGTTAAATCCCCCCTACACAATATACATTAACCTAATTATAAAAAAAAAAATTGTTTTTATCAATATTTAAAGATTATACATGTCCCTATTTAAATGTGAATGGTGTATAGTAAATGAATGTAATGCACATATGTAATGCAGCTATACACCATTCATATAAATGCAAAATACATTTATAATCATTAAAAAATAATTTTAATAAAGTATACAAGTATAAATATTTATTAATAAATTAAAATAAAATATATTTCATAATTGATAAACATAAAAATTGATAAACTGGTGCAATGCGAGAACACTGCGAATCCACTGCGGGTTCCCGCATCGCACCGACTCGCATGTCAGTTCACACTGCCATATGCGAATCGCTGGGGAGTGTCAATACATTGTTAACGACACCCCCAGATCAGCTTGCATATCGCACTGCGAACTAACAGTCCGGACATGAATCGGATCACATATGTGTGAACACACATGCGATCTGATTCTGGTCTGAACAGAAAAAAGGGTCCTGTGCGTGTTTGCACCGAATGCGGTGCGATATCAGCCATACTATCTGTACGGCTGATATCGCACCGCACAGACATCGCATGTAATGTGAATGGCAGTGTGCTGCGAATTACATACGATGCCTGTGCGATGTCCGGCATCGCACAAGTGTGAACTGGGCCTAAAAGTTAACAACACCCCCAAATCAGTTCGCATATCGCAGTGCGATCTGCAAACTTGGACAGTAATCGAATTGCATGGGTGTGAACACCCATGCGTTCCGATTCTGCTGTGGACCAAAAAAAGGGTCCTGTATGAGTTTGGTCCGAGTGCAATGCAAATTCAGCAATACATCTAAAAAAATATATATATACACACACACACACTATAAATTCCTATCCTGCTGGTTTTGGGGTGTGTAATGGTGGGGAAGATGTGCTCTGACTGTTTGGTGAAAGAAAGAAGTCAAAAGACTTCCTGCTTCCTCCAGATTACTCATGCAGTTTCACGCTTCTCTCTCTGATTCTCCACTTCTGAAATGGTGAATCAGAAAGTGAGAATTCTGTCACCGATCGCCAGTGAGGTGCTGAAATCGACCTTCATAAACTGCCCGTTTCTGTGACAGTCAGTTACAGATTCTCACTGTGCTGAGATTTTGTAAGTGAGGAATTGTGCAACAAGTATTGTGCTGGGGCGAAATCAAGCGTATAACTGGTTATTTTAGTTATAGTATTGTGTAATTTTTTCCAAAAAGAATGGGATATTTGTATGTGTTTTGTGTGTATGTAGGAAAAGATTCCCAGCTCCAGCCCCCTAAGTGCTAAACCTACATTGGCACAAGTGGAAAAATTGTTTGGGACCCGTGGGCATACCCACTTTTCCAAAAAGGTTTACCTGGATAACTCCTATACCAGTCTGCATTGGCCTGTATTACCTCCAGAAAAAACAGGAAGGGTGTCACGATCAAGGGGTCAGGCTGGAAGATCAGTTGCTATAGCAGTGGAAGTCCACACAGGAACCAGCAGGATAGAAGCACAGGCAGGTCACCCTGGAAGATGACACAGGCTCACCTGAGGTGTGGACTCTAAGTACTAACTGGTGTTCACCAGAGCTCCTGATGGTGTAGATGGATTTTGCACCAGGTCGTGGTCCTCAGGATCACCCAACCAGGAAGTGAGCAAGCCGGGGTCCAGTAGCAGATATAGCAGATAGAGATCAAGCAGAAGCATAGTCAAGGAACAAGCCAAAGATTGGTAACGAATAGTTGCAGGTTGGGATTAAGCAGGAGTGTAGTCAAATAGCAAGCCAAAGAGTAGTTCCTCCTTGGAAGGCTTTTGATCTCCCTCTTCTGGTGGTCTCCTGTGTACTTCCTTCCCCTCACTCCTTACATTACTCATTAGCTACTCCTTTTGCCCCCCCTTACCCCTTCTCTCCCTCTTACCTTCTTTCTTTCCCCTTCTCACTCTTCAGCTTTTTCCATTTTCAATACTGTCTCCTCAGGCTCTCAGTATTCTCTATTAATTAGGTTATTAGCCTCAGAGAGGCTCTCGGGGCAGATTCTCAAACGTTGTTTCCTCCTAATTTCTAAGCGTAATATGTTTCAGTCCGGACCAACCGGCTAAGGTTCATTCTGCCCTGAGAGTTCGACCCACCAGTTCGCTTCTTTGTTTAATTAATGATCGTATAAAAATGTTATTAACATGGTATTCAATTGTCATATAGATACAAACCCCCTCTTAGTTTCCTTTTTTTTTTTTTTTTCCTTTTCTTATGGTTAAGTATCTATACCCTAAACATGTTACCACATTTGGTAGCGAGGTGGGCTCGGAGATTCCCAGTTCACCAGAGCAGTTAGTTCCCAGAAGGGGCTCTGGGGCCGAGAATTCCTGTGCCCATAGCAACGTATTTCTTTATGTTTTAAGATTAAGGCAATTGAAAACTTGATGTTGGCATTCTAGACAATCGCTGTACTACTTTTATACCATGTATACGATGAGCGTTTTGCTCTTTTTTTTTTTTCTCCTGCTTGATGTATTTTCTCAATAATTCAATAAACTTTATTTTCAACAAAAAAACAAAAAAAAAACAAATAGCAAGCCAAATGTCAGTAATGAATAGTAGCCAAGATACGAACGGCATGAGGAGAGACAAAAGCAAGATATTTGCTGGAGAAGGCACAATATTCTGCGAACCAGGAAGTGCAGAGACATGGCTTAAATTAGGAAGTTCATGGGAGGAGCAAAGAGTTCAAGGTTCAAGACAAATAGGATTCATGGCAGGATCATTCAAGGAATTGTCCAGGGAGCTGTCCAGTGTTCCAGGTGTCTCAGCAAGCAGAGTTATTGCCAGATACAACAGAGGTCCCAGGTTCAAGTCCAGGTCCTGACAAACAAACTTTAGTGAACACAAGGCTACATAGGGGGAAGCAGTAAGTGTGAGAAACAATCAAGTGGAAGGATAGGAGAGATGTCCTGGATGGCTTAACTCCAATGTATAAATGCATATAAAAGCAAAGGAGAACTTGAAAAAATACAAGGTTGAGGGATCATCATCAGCATTCAGACCTTATAAAAAATGCAACAAGAAATGTAAGGGTGCAATTAGGGTGGCTAAGATAGAACATGAAAGACACATAGCGGAGGAGAGCAAAAAAAAATCCCAAGAAATTCTTTAAGTATGTAAACAGTAAAAAAGGGAGGACAGACCATATTGGCCCCATAAAGAATGAAGAAGGACATCTGGTTACAACAGATGGGGAGATGGTGAAGGTATTGAATTTATTCTACTCCTCAGTCTTCACAAAGGAATTGGGGGGCTTCAGTAACCAAAACTGCAGTGTTTATCCTCATGACACATCACAGGAAGCACCCTCATGGTTAACAGTGGTCAGAATTAAAATTAGACTTGGGAAATTTAACATTAATAAATCACCGGGACCAGATGGCTTGCATCCAAGGGTACTTAGGGAACTCAGTCAGGTAATTGTCAGGCCATTGTTCCTAATTTTTACTGACAGTCTACAGACTAGAATGGTACCAGCTGATTGGAGAAAAGCCAATGTAGCACCAATGTTTAAAAATGGCCCAAAATACATCCCTGGGAATTACAGACCAGTCAGCCTAACATCAGTAGTATGTAAGCTCTTGGAGGGGATGATAATACTATATACAAGATTTTAGTAATGAGAACGGTATCATTAGCAGTAATCAGAATAGATTAATGAAGAATCGTTCTTGTCAAACCAATCTATTAAAAGAGAAGTATGTTTTTTTTTTTTTTTGCTAATCATACTTACCTCAGTGGATGGAACATCAGACCGATGCTGCAGCTGTCCCCTGGCGTCGCTGCACTGAGAACCGAGCCATCGTACACCACGATGGCTCGGTTCTCACTCCTCCCCGAGCAGAGCGATGCTGACTGTCAGTCAACATTGCTCCTGGTCTGCTTCTCCGCACTCATTGAAGCGATGAGCTGTGGAGGGGCGGGGAGAGGCCATCTCAGCAGCTCACTGAGACTGCCATCAATCAAGGCAGCTGGCGGATCCAAATTTGGGAAGTCGGGATGACGCGCTGCCTTGACTGATGGCAGTGACGTCAGCGGAGAGCAGACTTCCGACCACTCTCCGCTGAAAACAGGTCACATGAGTGCAAAACGAATTGCACTCTTGTGGCCCTTAAGAGAAGCTGTCACGGGCATGGCCAGAGCGGAGGCTGTTGGAGAGGACTGTGTGCAAGCCTGTTGCCCACCGATTATGGGCCCTAGCATTTGAGGTGAATGAGAAATCCAGTCTGAACTGTATTAATCGGACTCAGTCATGTATATATTGTATGGGGACTCCTTACTGTATATTTGTGTCCCTGAAGAGGGAGGGGGGATTCCTCCAGCAGCCCCCTGCTGATAAGACTGATTCATTCTGCTGGGACACATCCTGTGAGGAGATGCTGGTGTTATCAACATGTGTTTATGTTAATTGAGAGAGCTGATCACATTAGCCACCAGCCCTGGCTAATAGACAAATGGTCTAGGCTGAGGAGGGGGGAGATTGTTGTTTGTATTGTTAATTGTATTAATGTGTGAAGCTCGGTGCCCACAAGACTGTCATCTGGTCTGGGTACATTTTGTAGTAAATTAGGTCATGTTAATTAGGTTAGCTTTGAGTCATCCCTGCTGTATAAAGGTCTGTGAGATCTCAAAATAAAGGCAGTTCTGATGTACTCCAAGACTGGTGTTGTCTAGTTCTTGGGGTTCCTATAGCCAGATCCATTGGACTCGTGTTCCAGAACTTAGGAAGCGGTATATGACGGAAGCACTCAAGCGGAGTGTGGGGCGTTCCGTGACATTGGTGGCAAGCAGCGGGAAAGCTTCCTGAAGTCTGAAGTCTGGGACATCCAAACCTCCAACTGGATCAAAGATCAGCATAGCAGACTTCAGTCACCCCAGCGGAGATATGGACCTGGCATCAGAATTCCCGGGGCTGCTGCGGATCATCCTTTCAACGTACACCAGGACTGTGTCTGAGGATGAATACCTGGAGCTCAGGCAGCTGATTCGGGTGGAGCTCTGGATTGCAGCCCTCCGTCTCGCTGGTATAAAACAGGGCAAGTGCTTTCCAACCCAAGAGCAACGGGCCAGTGACCAACGGGCATTGCGGATGGCATTCCTGGGAGAGCAGCCCCAGGAGCAATGGGTGACTGAGTTGGACAGGTTGGTCCAGCAGGAGATAGAGCTGGACAATCGATATCGGGCTCTGCAATGGCACGCAGAGGAGGGATATTTAGGGGAGACAACAGAATGCTCTCCGGAGGGATATGACTTTGGCGGCCCTGGATTGCTGTGGGAGAACCTTACAGATCTTTTTATGTTTGGCGATGAAGGGGAACCTGGCCTTGAGGACATGAGAGACTATAGAGAGTCTATGCTCGGTCTTGCAGGGGTCTCAGAGCTCAAACCTGATCTGGACCATTTGCTAAGGAAGGAGCAGCATCTGGAAAGGGCATACAGGAAACTGCTAGAACAAGTTCAGCAGCATGCCAGAGAATCGGCAGTGGAAAATCCGGAGATTGCCGTCCCCAAACCTGAAGTGCTGACAACAGGGCAGAGCTCTGCTAACCTCTGTCCAGAAATGATAACATCTTCTGGGTTCCATGGACAGGAGATGGTGAACCCCTATTCCCCGACATCAGTTGCAGAGACATGGGATTTGATAGACTTTTCTGCTGAGGAAGAACAACCTGATGAGCCTCCAGCAGAAGAGCTGCTATCAGGGCCAAAGTTCACTGTGTTCTGCCCAGCACCAACAGTGGCTTCGGCCTTCCTGAGAGAAGAGGTAGTCGGCCTTTCTCCCACAACACTGACAGGGACATGTGATTTTCTGCCAGCAGCATCTATGGAGTTAAAACAAACTTCTCCAGCTGAAGATCTGGTAACTGAACAGAGGGTCCAAGACCTCTGTCCCACACTTTTACCACTTCCAGAGACTGGGGATTTAATAGACATTTCTGTAGAGGAGGAACCACCTAGCAAACCCCCAGCAGAAGTGCTGGCAACCGGACAGAGGGTCCAAGACCTCTGCCCCACACCTGCAGCAATTGTGGAGGCTCAGGCTGAGAAGATGGCAATCACTTCCCAGCAGCAGATACAGGGGGAGAAGGGAGAGGAGGTGTGTGTTGTCCCTCCCCAACAGTTGGCCAGGGTGGAGGAAGTGGGCTTTCCTCCCCAGCAAAGATCCGTGTACCTGGGAGACAGTACCATCGACATGTCGTCCCAGCAGCCAGATGAGGGAATGGAAAAGGAAGCAGCCGGCTCACCTCCCCAATGGCAGCTACACAGTTTGGGAGTGGAGGAAGCCAGCTGCCTGCCCTAACAATTAGCCGGAGCAGAGGATGCGGAGTCCCCAGCAGAAGTGCTGGCAACAGGGCAGAGTGCTACCAACCTCTGCCCAGCACCGGCAACAACTACAGAGTTCCAGGGAGGCGGGGCAGTCGGCCTCCCTCTCCAACAGTTAGCCGGAACAGATGGTGTGGGGTTTCCAGCAGAAGGGCTGGCAACAGGGCTGAGGACTGCTGGACTCTGCCCTCAACTAACAGAGGATGGATTTCCTGTGAAGGTGGATGGAACTTCAGTCTCCACCTGTATACCCCAGGGATGCTGGGCAGTGGGCCCAGATCCCCAACAGCATGACAGAGTGAGCCCAGTCACCCTGTCTTCTCTCCAGCGGCAGATATGTTCTCTGAGAGAGGCAGAGGATGGCTGGGTGAGTAATGCACTGTTTGGGATAATTTGTTTGGGGTACTGTGTGGGTACAGGCAGTAGAGGACTGGAGCTGTTTACTAACTTCGGAGTCAACCCGTCTGGGGTCTCCTCCTGTGTTAGTCTCCTGCCGAAAGGGGAGAAATGTCACGGGCATGGCCAGAGCGGAGGCTGTTGGAGAGGACTGTGTGCAAGCCTGTTGCCCACCGATTATGGGCCCTAGCATTTGAGGTGAATGAGAAATCCAGTCTGAACTGTATTAATCGGACTCAGTCATGTATATATTGTATGGGGACTCCTTACTGTATATTTGTGTCCCTGAAGAGGGAGGGGGGATTCCTCCAGCAGCCCCCTGCTGATAAGACTGATTCATTCTGCTGGGACACATCCTTTGAGGAGATGCTGGTGTTATCAACATGTGTTTATGTTAATTGAGAGAGCTGATCACATTAGCCACCAGCCCTGGCTAATAGACGAATGGTCTAGGCTGAGGAGGGGGGAGATTGTTGTTTGTATTGTTAATTGTATTAATGTGTGAAGCTCGGTGCCCACAAGACTGTCATCTGGTCTGGGTACATTTTGTAGTAAATTAGGTCATGTTAATTAGGTTAGCTTTGAGTCATCCCTGCTGTATAAAGGTCTGTGAGATCTCAAAATAAAGGCAGTTCTGATGTACTCCAAGACTGGTGTTGTCTAGTTCTTGGGGTTCCTATAGCCAGATCCATTGGACTCGTGTTCCAGAACTTAGGAAGCGGTATATGACGGAAGCACTCAAGCGGAGTGTGGGGCATTCCGTGACAGAAGCCCAGCCTAAAAAGCTTAGGTTGGACTTCTCCTTTAACTTTCTATGAGGAGGTGAGTTGCCATCTAGATAAAGGAAGGCCCGTAGATGTGGTGTATCTGGATTTTGCAAAAGCATTTGACACAGTTCCCCATCAATGTTTACTGTACAAAATAAGGTCCGTTGGCATTAACCATAGGGTGAGTACATGGATTGAAAACTGGCTACAAGGGCGAGTTCGGAGGGTGGTGATAAATGGAGAGTACTCCCCAGGGTTCTGTGCTGGGACCAATCCTATTTATTTTGTTCATAAACAACCTGGAGGATGGGATAAACAGTTCAATCTCTGTATTTGCAGATGATACTAAGCTAAGCAGGGCAATAACTTCTCAGCAGGATGTGTAAGCCTTGAAAAAAGATCTGAACAAATGAATGGGGTGGGCAACTACATGGCAAATGAGGTTTAATGTAGAAAAATGTAAAATAATGCATTTAGGTGGCAAACAAATGAATGCAATCTATACACTGGGGGGAGAACCTCTGGGGGAATCTAGAATGGAAAAGGACCTGGGGGTCCTAGTAGATGATAGGCTCAGCAATGGCATGCAATGCAAAGCTGCTGCTAACAAAGCAAACAGAATATTGGCATTAAAAAGGGGATCAACTCCAGAGATAAAATGATAATTCTCCCGCTCTACAAGACTCTGGTCCGGCCGCACCTGGAGTATGCTGTCCAGTTCTGGGCACCAGTCCTCAGGAAGGATGTACTGGAAATGGAGCGAGTACAAAGAAGGGCAACAAAGCTAATAAAGGGTCTGGAGGATATTAGTAATGAGGAAAGGTTGCGAGAACTGAACTTATCCTCTCTGGAGAAGAGACGTTTGAGAGGGGATACGATTTCAATTTATAAATACCGTACTGGTGACCCCACAATAGGTAGAAAACTTTTTTGCGGAAGGGAGTTTAACAAGACACGTGGCCACTCATTAAAATGAGAAGAAAAGAGGTTAAACCTTAAACTACGTAGAGGGTTCTTTACTGAAAGTTCGTCAAGGATGTGGAATTCCCTTAGGCTGTGGTCTCGGTGGGGAGCATCGATAGTTTCAAAAACTATTGGATAAGCACCTGAACGCTTGCAACATACAGGGATATACAATGTAATACTGACATATAATCACACACAAAGGTTGGACTTGATGGACTTGGGTCTTTTTTTAACTTCACCTTCTATGTAACTATGAAAGAAGACTTAACTATGTAACTATGTAACTATGAAGAAATCGCCATATCCCTCATCTTCCAGCAAAGATACCCCCAAGAAAACCTTCACTGTGATGCTGTTAACAGACTTCTTGAGTGCCATTCCACCCACAGAAGCACCCGAAAGACAAAGTATCCCCAGTGTCCCTCCTAACATGGCCTAAAAACCTGTGTCACACTGACACAGCCTTCAATGCACCAGATGACATCATGACAGCTTCCTTCTGTGCCTCCTCCATCTATCACGAGACTCTGGAAACCACGTCACCACCAGGAGTGACGGCACCACGCTTCCCAGCTGCAGTCACGGATCTCTGCACCCAATATGGCTATTAACCATTGATGTGCCTATACTTATCCACCATCCAGTAAGTGTATTACCTTCAATAAAAGGCCAATTGTATCATTGCTACACTTAGATTGGCACTGCTCCTCTCTCCTTTTTCTTCCACATATACAGAGTCTCTTCTACTCTCCAGCAGGCTGCCTAAGTGTGCGACGAGGGGTTTGTCCCCCCTGTTGGTATTACCCAGGACTAATGGACCACTACATCCTGTAAGGAATTGCCCTTGTCCCTCAGCTTTTGGTTCATTGCTTTTAATTTACCCACTTTTGTATTCCCTGCTAGAGGTGCTCCTGCCCTAGCTACAGAGTTCCTAGTGCTTCAATCATCCTCCCGATTGTTTATCCACCACATTTCTGCCTTTCATGTGAACTGACATTGGCCTGTTAATCCACCATGTTTTTTGCCTGCCACTTGGACTGATCTTTTGCTAGTGGGATTCATGATAACATATGGGTCTTACATATGTGAGGGGTTCCAGAATAGTTTTTTCTGGATAGAGAAAACAATTTTTTTTGTTTTGGGTAATGGGTATTTGCATTTATGCCTGTGCCGTGTGAGAGAAATGACCTGTTATGACAATGTACTGTAGCAACAGTGGATTACCGTTATATAACTATGCAGACAATCCCCTGTATTCTCCGTCTATTCCAGTGTTCCCCTAGTGCTGGGCTCTAGTAATTGTCATCATATCAGTGAGTGAACGGGAATGATTGTGGGACTAGTAGTCTTTTGGATTAGCTATTCGAGTGTTGTGATATTGCCCTTGGACTACACATCCCAGAGATCCTACTGGAACACGAACAGACCACTGGGAGGGACTACCAAAGGCCTGGCAGATCCACCCCGTGCTCTCTCTTCCCTGGGTCTGATGGTGTGAGCACCTCTCTGCTGCTAAGAGAGAGGGCTGCAGCCTACCATGCGGTGATTGAGTGACTCCAGCCCGGCCCCGGAGGGCCCAACTCTGCTTCAGGGGACCTCACTGAAGGAGCTAGTTAAGCATCCCAGTGGAAAACTGTGCTCCAGAGCTAGGAAGGAATCAAAGAAAAGGGGAAAAAAATAAGTCATCTGCTACCCCTTCCCTTCCCTTGCCTGTTAAAAAGAAAAATTGGCCCCCAGGGAAGCATACCTCCCAACAGTCCCGGATTGGGCGGACTTTCCCGATTTGACACCTTTGTCCCTCTATCCCGCCATACAGGTGATTTGTCCCGCATAATGCTGTTGACTACAAGCTAATTTTTATCTCAAAAGGACTTGCAGCAGTGTGCACAACCAGTACAGCCAGGGATTGCCTAGCAAGTCAGCTGGATGTGCACTGTGCAGCCCCAATGAGAGACTTCACCTGTCAAAAAGAGAGTGTGATGTCGGGTAGGGCGGGACTGCTATCCAGACCCGCCCCTCTGTCAAACCAGTGCATAGCGAAAGAGCCGGTGACACCACACCGGCATTCATAGATTGCTGGCCAGGATCAGCTATCTATTCCTCTCCCCCAGAGTTTTTTCAGCCTCCATTAGCCCTGCACTCACAGGCAGCTCCCCACTTTCACCTAAATACAGAAGCCTGGCTTCTGCAGTTGAAAGTGAGAGTAACAGCTCAGCTCGGCTCCTTCAACAGGCTCTCTGCTCTGCAGTCTGCACTAAAGTCGGGACAAGTGAAAGTCTGACTGCAGCATGTTTGAGGAGGGAGGAGGGGGGTGAGCTGCCCCCTAATCCTTATCTCCTTCCTGCTCCAGGAGTCGAAGATACCCAGTGCACTGAAAGGAGAAGGAAGCTGTGGCTGCACTGGATAGAAGACATCTACAGAAAGGTGCTACTTTTACAAAAGTGTGTGTGGTGTGTGTTATGTATGTGTGTGTGTTATGTATGTGTGTGTGTTATATGTGTGTGTGGTGTGTGTTATGTGTGTGTGTGGTGTGGTGTGTGTTATATGTGTGGGTGTGTGTGGTGTGGTGTGTGTTATATGTGTGTGTAGGGAGGGGGGGGTTCAGATGTTATAGTTGAGGAGAAGGGCAATAGTGACATGTGGATGGATGACTGCACTCTGTACCTAGCGCTCTTGAACCCTTGCACTCTGTACGTAACGCACTCCAGAACCATGCACTGTGCCTGCACTCTGTACATAACACATGCCAATACGCTGTACTCTATATGTAACGCCAGAACCCTGCACCCTGTCCATAACACACTCCAGAACCCTGCACTTTGTATCTAGCCCTATCCTGAACCCTGCACTCTGTACGTAACGCACTCCTGAATCCTTCCACACTTTGTGTAATGCACACTTCCATAGTTTATGCAAAATCATTTGTAATGGAAGCTTTTTATTCTTATTTTTTTAAATGACTGTGCTGGGGTTTTTGTATGCATCAGTGAGAATCTTTCTTTTTGCCGCAGTGCACGTAGCGTGCGGTCAGTCGCTTCCTCCCATAAGTGTCCCTCTTTCTGAAGTTAAAAAGTTGGGAGGTATGGGGAAGGGAAGACGGACACAGGAAATCAATGCACACCTTTCTGATCGAGTTGTTAAACAGACTCCGCCGCCAACAAGGAAGCTGATCAGGGCCCAGACTATAGAGTCACCAGCTGGAAATCTGCCAAGGAACTTGGTAGGGCCTTCTCCAATAGTTTTGTTACAAGTAGAAGGTATTTATACTCAAGCTTTCCTGGACACAGGAGCTCAGATGAAGCAGGAAAGTTCTCACCGCACTGGTATAGAACCACACCAGGTGTAAACTGAAGAGCTGTCTCCGAGAATAAAGAGCCCCAGGTGCTGGCTAATGCTGAGTCATGTTGAGAGTAGATAAGAAAATCCGGACAGCCGCACTCCAGGAAGATATAATTCAAAAACCATTTATTGTAAACTCAGGAGCATATGGAATACAGGACACTGTGGCAGAAGGTACAGACAATCATCTAACGCGTTTCGCACTTATGCTAAGTGCTTACTCATGACCTTGTTGTATCTGGACTTCTATAACAAGCACTTAAGGCACATCCCTTTGTGTAAGCTTGAAGAGTTGGAGATCTTGGGTATAGGTACCCGGAAGTGCCCATATGATGGATATATCCCTATCAAGATAACATTTGATCCTTCCTTGGCTGGAAAGCCAGAGTCTTTCAACACTTTGGCCATTGTCTGTCCTCGACCACCTGGGGCAAGCCACAATTTTTTGCTGATAGGCACCAACACCAATCTTGTGAGAAGATTACTCAGGCCATTGGCCCTGGAGGGCACTCTGGTAGGGAAGATCCATCCTCTGTTGAGACAGGCTTTTCAGCATGTGTTGCAGGAAAAGAAGGCCCCCATCGAGGGTGTAGGGAGACTGTGGCAATCGAGTGCCACCACCCCAGTGATGGGGGCGACTTAATCCGGAGGGAAAATGGGAGAGAGACCACTGTCCAGTGCCCTAATATGTCTCCCAGATGGGAAGAGAGGATCAAAGCTCAGCTAGCTTGATGGAAGAAGATGTTCTCCAAAGATGACTTTGATGTGGGTTGCGCCAAGAGTGCCCAACACAGAAGTTGGCTGAGTGAAGACAAGCCTTTCAGAGAAAGAGATAGATGAATCCCTCTGTGTGACCTGGAAGACCTTCAGGAACAGTTGGCTGAATTGAAGAAGTCAGGGTTATTTGAGAATCCATTCCCTATTGTGGTAGTGCGAAAGAAAAATGGATTCCTCTGGATGTGTATTGACTACAGAACTTTGAATCGGAGGACTATCCCAGATCAGTATATAACTCCTCATATAGAAGAGGCCCTGCAATGCCTATCAGGACAGGAGCTACAGTAAATGGTTCAGTGTTCCGGATCTGAAGAGTGGATACTATCAGATACCAATGCATCCAGTTGACAGAGAGAAGACAGCCTTTGAATTCTACCACATGCCACAGGGGTTAACAGGGGCCCCCACCACCTATCAGAGATTGATGGAGAACACGGTGAGTGACATGAATTTGATAGAGGTGCTTGTATACTTGGATGACCTCATCATTTTTGGCTAGACGTTAGAGGAGCATAAAGCTCGATTAGAGAAAGTCTTTCAACGATTACACACTGAAGTTGTCGTTAGAGAAGTGTCAATTCTATCAGACTTCAGCCACCTATCTCGGACATGTAGTCTCAGCTGAGGAAGTAGCCACGGACCCTCAGATGTTGGAAGCTGCTACCTCCTGGCCTCGAACAAGCACTGTCACTGAATCAAGGTAGTTTTTGGGGTTCTGCTCCTACTATAGAAGGTTTCTAAATAATTTTGCACATATTGCAAAACCTCTAAATGAGTTATTGCAAAAGCAGACGGATGAGGACTTGCAGAAGACCAATGCCAGGGGTTCAAGGAAGCCTCGTTAGTCTATTCAAGAGCAATGGACAATGAAGTGTGAAAAGGCTTTTGTGTCAGAAACCATGATATCAGGCCGAAACAGAAGTACAGTTAAATCACACTTGTTTAATATTAAAAGTAAAGAGAACAAAAACGTAATCAAGACATAGCCAAAGTTCAGTAACCGGAATGGATAGTCAGCCAAGCCAGAAGTCAGGGATCAATGTATTGGACCAGCAAGCAGGATCTGGAGCCAGGGGAGGATGAGACCCAAGAGCGTTCCTCCGGACCGTACCCTTTTCAATGCAACAGGTACTGTATGCGCCCACGGAACCTACGGGAGTCAACAATGGACTGTACTTCATACTCCTCATGGTTCTCAACCTGTACAAGGTGAGGACGTGGCACCGAGGTGGTAAAACGGTTGCAGACCAAAGGTTTTAATAAGGAGACATGAAATACATTTGAAATACGCATATTAGAAGGAAGGTCTAATGCGTAAGTCACTGGGTTAATCCTGCGAAGAATACGGAAAGGCCCAATAAACCGAGGTGCAAACTTCAGTGAGGGAACATGGAGTGGGATGTTGCGAGATGACAGCCAGACCCTGCCCCCAACCTGGTAGGAAGGCGCAGGCAGGTGTCTGCGGTCAGCATGGAGTCTGTACCTATCATTAGCATGTCGCAAAGCCACCTGGACTTGTGCCCAAGTGGAACAAAGACCACGGAGATGCTCCTTTAACGCAGGAATACTCTGCGGAACAAACGAGTCAGGCAACATGGAAGGTTGGAAACCATAATTCACCATAAACGGGGACAATCGGGAAGCAGAATTCAAGTCACTGTTGTGAGCAAACTCTGCCCACAGTAATAGGTTTGACCAGTTGTTATCATTGTCAGAAAAATACCAACGTAGGAATTGCTCCAAGGACTGGTTGGCTCGTTCTGCAGCCCCATTAGACTGTGGGTGATACGCGGAGGAGAAAGCATGCTGAATTTCTAACTGTGCACAAAAGGCTCGCAGAACCGGGACATAAACTGACTACCCCTGTCTGAGACAATTACCTTGGGTAGCCCATGTAAGCGAAAGATCCCCCGAGCTAAATGGCAAACCAGTTCCTTAGAAGTGGGAGTTGGGTAACTCCACAATGAAATCCATAGGCAGGTGGGTCCAGGTCTCTCTCCATTGGGTATGGATTGTAGGAGGCCCACTGGAAGGTGTCGTGAAGTCTTACTCTGAGCACACACGGAACAGGCAGCTACGAAGGCAGTTACATCAGCATGTAGACTAGGCCACCAGAATTGTTGGGAAATGGCCCACAAGAGTTGATTCTTCCCAGGGTGGCCAGCAGCCTTGGGAGAATGGTAAGTCTGGAGCACGGCAGTACGGAGACTCTCTGGGACAAAGCAGCGGTCATATGGTTTCTCAGGCGGAGCATGGACCTGAGCAGCAAGAATTTTGTCACCCAAAGGAAAAGTGAGACTGGTGCGAACCATAGCCAGAATACGATCCGGAGGAATCACAGGAACTGGAACTGACTCCAACTTGGAAGTGGAGGAAAATTGACGTGACAAGGCGTCAGCCCTTACATTCTTAGTGCCGGGTAAGAATGAGACAATGTAATTGAAACTTGGCAAGAAAAGAGCCCATCGCACCCTTCTGGGAAAGAGGCTGTAACGACACCCTGAATATGAAAGGTGTTAAAGCCGTTTAGGACATTCCATTTCTGAACACAAAGGCAGCTACCAAACACTCCAATCAGCTGAAAAAGAAACCCATACGAATAATTCTCCCCCCCCCAAGTACAAGACGAGGCTCTGTACGGAGGGTCAAACAGGAATCAGACTCTTTATTAAAACCAAAATTACAAGTCTTTATATAGAGTTAAACAGGAGGTTCCCCCCTCCTGCTCATATTACTCTAACAATACAACTGTAACCAGAAACCTAATTAACAGCTAGTTTGCTAAATCATTTACCCAGACTAGGTGACTCAGAGACATGACTGTTAGGACAGACTTGTGGTCACCGAGCTTCACACATTAGTATAAACACAGGACACCTTCTCTCAATAGCAGGAGCTAATTACAATTACCAATAAAAACAGTTATC
Organism: Lithobates clamitans; assembly: GCA_037952925.1. Classification (NCBI taxonomy): domain Eukaryota; kingdom Metazoa; phylum Chordata; class Amphibia; order Anura; family Ranidae; genus Lithobates; species Lithobates clamitans. The sequence continues at coordinate 95,798 of JBBGZY010001271.1, read as the reverse complement.
TCCCCCCTCCTCAGCCTAGTAGGCAACAAACTATAGTAGGAGTAGACTGTCCGGCTCCTACCCAGTTCTAGAGGCCAATGTGATCAACTCTCCCAACTAACATGTTGAGTTCAGAATCAAACAAAACAAGGATAGTCTTTACATATATCCTGGGAGATATTGTGGATAAATATTACTGTCCCATTTTAAGTAATCCAATCATATTCTCAGGGTTCATTCTTTTCTTGGTCACCCTGCGCCCAACAGTGATCCCCGTCACATGGCTCCCTCCTTGTGGGACACTTCGGCAGACCTGGCTTGATCCTTCTCGGGTCAACTTGGGTATATCCGGAACTAGGAGGCCGGATCAACGTCTGTTTGCCGGGACAACCCATCAGCATTACCATTTAGCTTTCTTGGGTCAGTAGCTGGTGGTGAAATTGTAAGGTTACAGGGCTAAGCTCCACCGCAGCAACCTGCCATTGTCTCCTGAGACCCGGTTAAGCCAGACCAATGGGTTGTGGTAGGTGACTAATGAAAATTCCTGTCCGTACAAATAAGGGTTCAACTTTTTAAGGGCCCAGACCAGGGCCAAGCACTCCTTCTCCACTGCCGCATAGCTCACTTCCCAGGGTAAAATCTTTATGCTCAGGTATGCGACAGGGTGTTCTCCTCCATCCTCCCTGATTTGGCTCAGCACAGACCCCAGTCCAAACATAGAAGCCTCTGCGTGGACAAGGAAACGCTTGTTAGGTACTGGGGCAGCCAAGACAGGGACATTTACAAGTGCTTGCTTGAGGGCTAGAAACACGGCTTCACAAGCTGGAGACCACAGGACCTGTCTAGGTAAATTCTTTTTCGTCAGGTCAGTCAGGGGCTTGGCCATAGCACTGTGATCAGGGACAAAACGTCGGTTGTACTCTGCAGTCCCCAAGAAGGCTAATACCTGGGTCTTAGTACGTGGTGTGGGCCAGTTAGCTACTGCCTCTACCTTGGCTGGCTCTGGTCTGTGGTTTCCACACCCTAATCGGTGTCCCAGGTACTGCACCTCCGCCATACCTAGATGGCACTTGTCTGGTTTCAAGGTCAGGCCTGCTGCCCGAATGTTGTCCAGAACCACCCCTACGTGAACCAGGTGCTCCTCTCACAACCCACTGTAGATCGCAATGTCATCCAGGTATGCACATGCAAAATCCTGAAAGCCATCGAGGAGCCTATCCACCATACGTTGGAAGGTAGCCGGGGCATTTTTCATCCCGAATGGCATGACCTTAAACTGGTACAGGCCAAACGGGGTAACAAATGCTAACTTGGGGATAGCATCCTCGGCCAGGGGAATCTGCCAATAGCCCTTACACAGGTCTATTGTAGTTAAATAACGTCCCCTGGCTATACAATCTAGCAGTACGTCTACCCTGGGCATCGGGTAGGCGTCAGTGGTGGTATTCTCATTGTGTCACCTGTAGTCCGCGCAGAAGTAGTTCTGTCTTTCTTAGGCACCAGGACTACAGACGAGGCCCAAGGGTTGTCAGGGGGCTCAATGACTCCTAACTGAATCATCTCCTGTATCTCCTTCCGCATTCCTTCTCTGACTGCTTCAGGATACGGTAGGGGGGCTGTAGAAGGGGTGCTTGTCCAGGGGTCTCTACCTTATGCACAGCCAGGGTCGTGTAGCCCGGTTTTTGGGAGAAAGTCACCTGTTTCTCCCACAGAAGCCGCTTAGCCTGTTCCTTCTTTGTGGGGCTTAACCAGTCCCCTATCTGTACGAGGCTAATGAGGTCAGTCTGGGGGTCTCTCTCCAGTAAGTCAGGGAGGGGTAAACTTTCAGAGTCATCCGCAGCAGGGGCACATACTGCAGCAACATCCTCCTGACGATCCTGATACTCCTTCAGCATGTTCACATGAAAGGTTCGCTGGATTCTTTCATCTGCACAGCTGGCAATAACATAGGTAGTATCACATACCAGGGCTACTACTTTATACGGACCCTGCCAAGATGCCTGCATCTTGAAGGTCTTCACAGGCTTGAGCATTAAGACCTTCTGCCCAACCTGGAAGATACGCTGTCGGGCCCCCCGATCGTACCATCTCTTTTGTCTCCCCTGGGCTGCAAGGAGATTCTCCCTTAGAGACAGTTGTTCCATGCAGTCTCTGAGTTCTAGAACATAGGGCACTATGGGGGTCCCCTCCTGCTCTGTCTCTCCCTGCCATCATCCTCTAATGGACCCTTCTCCCATAGAGTAACTCGAAGGGAGAGAACCCAGTAGATTCCTGGGGTACCTCTGTACGCAAATAACAGGTGAGGCAGGAATCTCTCCCAGTCTCTGCAAGCGTCCGAAAAGGTCCTCAGCATTTGCTTGAGAGTCCCGTTAATTCCCTCGCAGAGACCATTAGTCTGGGGATGGTAAGGTGAGCTCAGCAAGGGCTTAATATTGCACACCTTTCACAACTGCTGGGTGAGCACAGCGGTAAACTGGCTTCCCTGGTCAGAGAGAATCTCCTTAGGGAACCCACCTCTAGTAAATATCTTAACCAGGGCATCAGCTACTGTCTCTGCTTCAATGTTGGACATAGCTACTGCCTCTGGGTAACAGGGGGCGTAGTCCACCACGGTGAGAATATACTTCTTCCAGGATGGACTAGGCCTGGCCAAGGGACCCACATTGTCAATGGCTATGCGGTAAAAGGGCTCCCCAATAATAGGCATGGACATAAGTCTGGCCTTAGGGTGGTCCCCCGCTTACCCACCCGTTTACATGTGTCGCACGTTTTGCAGTACTGTCGCACATCCTGGTTAAAATTGGGCCATAAGAAATTCTATGTAATTCTATGGGCTGTGCGATGGGACCTTAGATGTCCTGCTAGTTGCTAGTGGTACATCATGCCCGATTCGCAGAATCTCCAGCTGGTATTTCTTAGGTACCACCAGCTGTGGTTTCTGCGAAGGGGCTTTACTTCTAGGGGATGGCTTAGGGATCCTATACAGTCTATCCCCCACCCATTCATAAAGCTCCCCATCTATTCCCTTTTCCTGAGTATCTGCCTTAGCCTTATACTTGTGTAAGGCCGGGTCCTCCCGGGTTTCCATCCCAATTGCCTCTGGGGTATCCCAACCTAGGGGAGCCTGATCTAAGGTACATGTCAGGGAAGATAGTCTTACCTGGGTCTCAGCAGCAAGCGGGCCGGTTCCAACAGCATGGGTCTGGGCACGGGTAGTCACTGGGTTGGCTTCAGCGGGGCCCATCGGGGCGTAAGCAGAAACGAAGGGGGTCAAATCATTCCCCAGTAGTACATCCACTGGCAAATCCTTCATCACCCCCACATTCACGTGTCCCGAACCAACCCCCCAATCCAGGTGAACACAGGTAACGGGTAGCCGGAAGACGGTGCCTCCTGCAACCCTTACGGCTACAGTGTTTCCGGTGTGTTGACTCTCTGGGATGAGGTTCTTCTGTAGTGGGGTCATGGTGGTGCAGGTATCACGTAGGCCATTGGCTACCTTTCCATTAACCCGGACAGTCTGCCTGAGTTGCTGCATGTTGTCCTGGTTAGCTGCTTGTACTGTATCAGCCTCGTGCAGGACACCCCAATGTTCTTCCTCCTCATCATAGTAAGCCGCAGGCATGGATGTGTGGGATTTCCCCCTGCTGGCTTTCTCTACTGGGACTGCCTGGCTGAATTCAATGGACAGTCTGGCTTTTTGTGCCCTAGCTGTTTACATCCGAAATGCTTAATGATGGGTTGTGAGTAGTCCTGGGAGTTGAACCTGGTCTTCTGAGAATAAGTGGCCGCTGGAGGTGGTGCTGTAGGGCGGTATGACTGTGGTTGGTAGGCGCCAGCTGGTGGGGATGCCACTGATCGATAATCCACACGAGCTGTTGTCTTGACCACAGGGTTATCCAGTTTGTGGGCGTCTGTGTATTCGTCCGCCAGGCGAGCTGCTTCAGGCAAGGTGAAAGGTTTTCGGTCCCGGACCTACTCTCTGACTTCTGGGGACAGCTTGTTAAAGAAATGCTCCAGCAGGAACAGCTGAAGCACCTCTTCCCCGGATACTGCGTGGCATCCAGCGACCCAGTGGGATGCCGTGCAGTGTAGGCGGCATGCCCACTGTGTATATGAGTCTCCAGTCTACTTGCTCGTCTCTCGGAACCGCCTCCGGTGTGACGGCATAGCTGGCCAAAAGTGCTTCTTTTACCAACCCATAGTTCATAATCTCCTTGTCTGAGATGGTCCTGAATACTTCACTGGCCCGGCCGGACAATTTCCCAGACGAAATGGTAACCCATTCCTCTGCGGGCACCTGGTGTAGGGCACATTGTTAAAAATCGGCAAGGTACTCATCAATCTCCCCTTCTGTTTCGATGAAATTTTTAAAAGCAGCAAAATGTACCTTTCTCCTTTCAGTTGGTGCTGCTGTGACTCCTGCTGCTGCAGCACCTCTTTGCTGTAGCCAATTTGCCTCCACAGCCACTATACCTCGGCCTATGATCTCTGCTGTAGGGTTAGGGCAATAATGTGCCAGTCTTATGTTAACAGCCCGATCAAAACTTGCCTCTTCGGGTGTCCTGTCATTACGGTGGGCCTTCTCGTTATGTTGGGTCTTTCGGCTCTATCCATTTCGACTAGTTCTGCGATAATGTCCCTCTTCTTACGGTTGTTGGCCGGTCGGCCCCAGTTCTCCAGTAAGTCCTTAAGGGTAGAGCGCTTTAGCCGTTCATACTGTGCTTCCATTGGCCTGTGTCCTCTTGTAGTTGTCCTTCTGGGCTGTGGGAATCATCCCGCTGCTTGCCACCAATTGTAACGACACCCCGAGTATGAAAAGGGTTAAAGACGTTTAGGACATTCCATTTCCGAACACAAAGGCAGCTACCAAACACTCCAATCAGCTGAAAAAGAAACCCATACGAATAATTCTCCCCCCCCCAAGTACAAGACGAGGCTCTGTACGGAGGGTCAAACAGGAATCAGACTCTTTGTTAGAACCAAAATTACAAGTCGTTATATAGAGTTAAACAGGAGGTTCCCCCCTCCTGCTCATATTACTCTAACAATACAACTGTAACCAGAAACCTAATTAACATGAGCTAGTTTACTAGATCATTTACCCAGATTAGGTGACTCAGAGACATGACCTTTAGGACAGACTTGTGGTCACCGAGCTTTACACATTAGTATAAACACAGGACACTTTCTCACAATAGCAGGAGCTAATTACAATTAACAATACAAACAGTATCCCCCCCCCCTCAGCCTGGTAGGCAACAAACTATAGTAGGAGTAGACTGTCCGGCTCCTACCCAGTTCTAGAAGCCAATGTGATCAGCTCTCTCAACTAACATGTTGAGTTCAGAATCAAACAGACCAAGAATAGTGTTTACATATATCCTGCGAGATAGTGTGGATAAATATTACTGTCCCATTTTAAGTAATCCAATCATTTTCTCAGGGTTCATTCTTTTCTTGGTCACCCTGCGCCCAACAATGACTCCCGTCACAGAGGCGTTTAGCCTCAGACAAGAATGTGAGATTTTTTAGAGTCAGTAAGAATGAGAACCGGAACAGTGGTACTTTCGAGGAGATGTCTCCATTCTTTCAGGGCTAAAATGATCGCCAACAGCTCTCTGTCACCAATCTCGTAATTGCAATCTGCAGGTGACAATTTCTTGGAAAAGTAGCCACAAGGATGCATAGCGCTCTCAGAGGTAGGACGTTAAGACAGAAGGGCGCCAACACCAGTCTCAGAAGCATCAACCTCAAGGATAAAAGGTAACATAGGATCAGGATGTGCTAACACAGGAGCAGAAACAAAGGCAACCTTGAGACTTTCAAAGGCCTTAATGGACTCCGGAGACCAACTCTGTGGGTTACGGTCCTTTCTGGTCATATCAGTCAGGGGCTTGACCAGAGATGAGAAGTTACGAATAAACTTACGATAATAGTTGGCAAAGCCCAGGAAACGCTGCAGAGGATGTAAACCCACAGGTCGGGGACACTGTAGAACTGTCAAAGTTTCTCTGGGTCCATGGAAAAACCAGCAGTGGAAATGACATAACCCAGGAATTTAACCTGTTCACAATGGAACTCGCACTTCTCCAGTTTACAATAGAGATTGTTCTTTCTTAGTTTCTAAGGCACACGACAGACATCTGTGTGGTGGCTCTCCAGGGACTTCGAAAATATGAGGATATCATCAAGATAAACCACCACACACAACTGCAACAAATCTTGGAGGACATCGTTAATAAAAAGTGCCGGGGCGTTACAAAGGAAAAAAGGCATTACGTGGTACTTATAATGGCCTGTTCTGGTATTAAACACAGTATTCCACTTGTCGCCCTCCTTAATCCTCACAAAATTGTATGCCCCTCTCAAATCAAGCTTCGTAAAACCGTTGCTCCTTTGAGGCGGTCAAATAATTCCGTTATCAATGGAATCGGATAGGCATTCTTAATCGTGAAACGATTGAGACCCCTATAATCAATACAAGGTCTCAGTTCATCACTCTTCTTCTTCACAAAGAAGAAACCAGCATCAGCAGGAGAGGAGGATTTGCGAATGAAACCTCGAGAAAGTGCATCTGCAACATACTCCTCCATGGCCTTATCCTCCAAGATCGACAAAGGATAAATCCGGCCACGAGGGGGTATGGCATCAGATTGAAGGTCAATTGCGCAATTATGCGGCTGGTATGGAGGCAAACTACCGGCTTGACCTTTGTCAAAGACTGCTAAAATGGTGGTACTCCTCTGTCAGGGAGGAGAGTGAAGAGGTGCACAGGACCTTGGCTACCTTCTGGAAGCATGTCTTACTGCATTGTGGTGACCAGGAGAGAACCTCAGCATGGAGCCAATCAAAAGAGGGGTTGTACCTCTGTAACCAAGGATAACCAATAACCAGCGGAAACTTAGGTGAGGAAATAACTTGGAATTGGATTATCTCATGGTGAAGAGCCCCTACGGCCATGGACAAAGGAATCATCTCATGAGTCACATGGGCAGGCTGTAGAGGTCTCCCATCAAGAGCCTCAATGGCAAGTGGAGTGTCACGCAGCTGCAACTGAATCGAGTGCTTCGATACAAATGCAGCATCAATGAACAGGCCTGCAGCCCCAGAGTCGATTAGAGCCTGTACCTCGACGGACGACTCAGCCCAAGAAAGGGTAACCGGGACCAGGGGCTTATCCTCCTGGATAACTGGGGATGAAACAATGCCACCTAACGTTTGTCCGTGACAGGACCTCAAGTTTCGGGCATTCCCTGGACGGGTAGGACAAGACTTTAAAAAGTTACTTGCCTGGCCACAATAAAGGCACAATCTCTCCCTCCTCCTAAAGGTTCTCTCATCTGCAGAGAAACGCGTGAAGCCCAAGTGCATGGGTTCACCTTCACTGACCGACACAGTACCAGGAGGCATGGGAGGTGAGGGAGGCACAGGTGGGACTGCAAAACTCGGAGACAAACGTACAGGAGTCTTCCGCAAGCGCTCCTTAAAAGAGAGTCTTTCTCTGAGTCTGGAGTCAATGAGGATGGCAAATGTGATCAACTTCTCCAGCTTAGTGGGTATATCTCAGGCTGCTATGTCATCCTTGATGGTATCCAAGAGACCATGAGAAAAAGCAGCCACGAGGGCCCCATTGTTCCAAGCAACCTCTGCTGCCAGAGTATGGAATTCAATGGCGTAGTCAGCAACAGTTCTCGTACTCTGTTTGATGGACATGAGGCACTTGGCAGCAGAAGCTGAGCATGCGGGAACGTCAAATACCCTTTTAAACAAAGCCACAAACTCAGGGTAGCTCAAGACAACAGGTTTTTGCGTCTCCCATAGAGGGTTTGCCCAGGCCAAGGCTCTCTCAGAAAGCAAATATTTCACGAAACCTACTTTGCTTCTGTCCGTGGGAAACACCTGGGGCAGCATCTTAAAGTATATCTCAAGCTGGTTGAGAAACCCTCTGCATTGGACTGGATTACCCCCAAATCGCTGGGGAAGCGGAGCGGAACCAGACATACCTCTTATAAAGGTAATACTCGAGGCGGGTGCCTGCACAGAGACTGAAGCAGCAGCAGGGTCGGCCTGCAGCATAGGTTGCACTGGGGAGGCCACAGTGGGAGATTCCAGGTGAGCTGTAGCATTTGTAACGCCATGGCAAACTGATCCATGCGGTGATCCAGTTCATCCAATCTGGAAAAAATATTACCAAGTGGATTGACTGCATCTTCTGAATTCATGGCCTTCGTCTACTATCAGAAACCATGAAATCAGGCCGAGACAGAAGTACAGTTAAATCATGCTTGTTTAATAATAAAAGTAAAAAGAACAAACATAGTCAAAACATAGCCAAAGTTCAGTAACTGGATCGGATAGTCAGCCAAGCAAGAAGTTAGGGATCAATGTAGTGGAACAGCAAGGAGGATCTGGAGCCAGAAGGGATGTCAGCAAAGCAAGTCTTGAACAGGATCGCAGGAGAGCGTCTCAGTTTCTGTGATGTTGACCAAGGCGAAGGCAGAGCTCTTCTGGACTGGATGGCTTAAGTAGGCAGGACTGATGAGCAGGATATCATCAACAGCTGAGTAACTGCGAAGAGATAGGAGCTGGCAATTAGCCGACAGCTGAGCAGCCAGCTCAGAGAAGGAAGGGCTGAGCACAGCCCTGACATTTTGAATGTTTGAAGGGGAGCCTTATTGAAGCGCCCATGTTGGCCAATGCTGATCCCTCCAAATCTTATGAACTACATGTGGATGCTAGCAGAGATAAGCTAGGGGGAATGTTATATCAGGAATCAGAAGGAAAGCTTCACCCAGTGGCCTATGTGAGTCGCAGCCTCACTCCCTGAGAAGAATTATCCGGTGCACAAGTTGAAGTTCCTGGCTCTTAAGTGGTGTCAGGTTACCTTGAGGCTAGGTGACAAATGCACACCATTGGGATCAGGAGTACACCGCAAGGTAGTGGACCCTACGGCTGACTGCTTCGGATGGGAGTCAAGGTGGTAAGGAAGGCAGGGCCACTGGTACACCAAGACGGATCCCACCAGGGTTAGAGCGTAAGATTCCCTAGGGCGCGGATCTAAGAGCCAGCAGGTGTTCACCAGACCCTCTAGTGGTGAGGATGGACTGAGCTGCAACTGGCTTGAGGTCGCGACCCCCAGGGTCCCCCAGCTCACACCCACAGTAGGCAACAGGTGTATAAGGATAGTAAGGGAATAAGCCAAGGTCGGGGCCACAAGCAGACAAGGACAACAGAGTTCACGCCAAAGGTCAGGGTCACAAGCAGACAGGGGTTGGGCCATGCTTAAAAGGAGAGGTTATAAAACCAGCCAGGTGTGAGTGGCTGGCCTCTTAGTCTGAACACATGAGAAACAGGTAAGCTAACAGAGAAAGATTACTGCATAACCAGGACAGTACCCCACCTCTTATGAGGCCTCCCCCTTCTCCGCCTGGGCCCAGGCTTAAAGGGAAACTCCAGATGAGCCTCCTCAACAGACGAGGTGCAATGATCTCAGATGCAGTGATCCAAGACCTCTCCTCAGGAACAAACCCTTCCCAATGTACGAGGTACTGAAGAATGCCTCTACGGCACCAGAAATCGAGAACTTGACTAACCTTGTACTTAAGATTATCCTCAGAGACTGAAACCGAGGTAGAGAGAGGAAAAGAGGACTTATTGAGGGCTATCAGGAGTCTGAGCAGGGTCCCCCAGACCCTTAAAGATGAGCTGGACATCCAGCACAGGATCATCAGACTGGGCAGAAGTCAGTGGATCCCTGAGACCAGGTTGGTTAGAAAGTAATGTGTCACAGAAGTCAACCTGGATAGCTTCACTGGGCATAGGCTGAACTGGTGCCGAGGCCAACTGAACAGCATTGCCAGGTGCAGCGACCACCAGAATCGCATCACAGGGCGTAGCGACTGTGGAACTGGTGGATGAGTCAGCCTGGGTGTGCGTCCAAGAAGGTCCAAGGACAGGCAAAGGTAAATGACCATGCAAACTGGAGTGAATGATCGCCTCAAGTTCACAGGTGGGCTCCTCTTCCAGAGTGCCACATGACCCAGAGAGTGCCTCAGCCCGACTATTGCAGGAGACATTCCAGAAATCGCTTTATGCAGCGGGAAGAGCAGAAGAGTAGGCAGCTAGAGGAACAGGAGGAACCCCAAGCCAGGATCCGTCCAGCAGTCCAGTCAATGTGTGGAGAATGGAACCGTAACCAAGGAAGACCTAATATGATAGGAGATGAAGCCTTAGGTAAGACAAGGAAGGATATCCACTCCTGGTGGAGTGTACCTACCGATATCTTAACAGGGAGGGTCTGGAAGCGGATAGGGCCCCCTGGGAGAACAGTGCCATTAACCGCCAGGACCACCAATGGCGTTGAAAGGGGCAAAAATGTAAGTCTCATGGAAGATGCAGTTTCCCAATCCATGAAATTGCCAGCGGCTCCAGAATCCAGATGAGCCGAGACCGAACGAGAGGAAGCGCTGACATGAGGGAACACAGAAAGAAGAAGACGAGAAGGTGGAGGTGATATTTCAGGGTCTAATACTCCACCTTCCAGATGTATTAGCCCCGAGCGTTTTTCCGGACGAAGAGAACAAGTGTCACGAAAATGACCTTTGGCCCCACAATAGAGGCACAGGCCCAGAGTTCTGCGCCTAGTTCTTCGGGAGATAACTTGGTCCAGCCCAGCTGCATAGGTTCCTCAGCAGGCAGGGGGTTCTCCTCGGATCGAAGAGAAGGGACTGGGAGCTCAGGCTGCCTAAGGAATGGGGCGTGCTGGCGTCTTTTTTCCAGGGCCCTCTCCTAAAAGCGAATATCGATCTGGTTACACAAGGTGATGACACCGTCCAGATTAGCAGGAAGGGATCTTCCTGCTAATTCATCCTTCACTCTATCAGAGAGGCCATGTAAAAAGGTTGCAACTAGGGCCTCACTATTCCAGCTCAATTTGGCGGTGAGGATACAGAACTGAAGAGCATACTGTCCCACAGAAGTGGACTCTTGACGGAGACGTAAAAGAGCGCTAGCCGCTGAGGAGAAACGGCTCGGTTCCTCGAAGATATTCCGAAAAAGTTTCAAGAAATCAGAGAGGCTAGAAACCACTGGATCATTCAGTTCCCACAGAGGGGCAGCCCAAGCTAGCGCCTCGACGGATAGGAGAAATATAATATAGGCTACTTTCGCCTGATCGGACAGAAAGTTTTGGGGCTGAAGTTCGAAATGAATTGTGCACTGGCTAAGGAACACCCTGCAAGCCTTGGAGTCCCCAGAGAAACAGGTCGGAGCTGGCAGTTGTAATGAATGTGTGGCTGCAACTGGTGCGATAGGTGCAGCAGCAGATAGCGGTTGAGGTTGTTGAACGGGGAGTCCTAATGAGGCCTGAACCTGTTCAAAACGGGATGCCAAATCCTGAAGGAATCGCATCACCTGGGTCTGATGCGATTTCTGGGTCTCAAGTCTGCGGTACATCAGCCAGGTCCATGGCTGATCAAACTGTCAGGTCACCTTGAGGCTAGGTGACAGATGCACGCCGTTGGGATCAGGAGTGCACCGCAACGTAGTGCACCCTATGGCTGACTGCTGTGGATGGGAGTCAAGGTGGTAAGGAAGGCAGGGCCGCTGGAACACCAAGACGGATCCCACCGGGGTTAGAGCGTAAGATTCCCTAGTGCGCGGAGTCTAAGAGTCAGCAGGTGTTCACCAGAGCCTCTAGTGGTGAGGATGGACTGGGCTGCAACTGGCTCCAGGTCGCGACCCTCAGGTTCCCCCAGCTCACGCCCACAGTAGGCAACAGGAAGATATGGATAGTAAGGGAATAAACCAAGGTCGGGGCCACAAGCAGACAAGGACAACAGAGTTCACGCCAACGGTTCAGGGTCACGGGCAAACAGGAATAGTCGGGGACACACCAAAGGTCGCCAAAGGAAGCCAAACACACAAAGGATAAACAATGGTTGATCAGCACTGCTGGCTTGCAGTGCACAGGTTAATATAGGGTTCCCTGATAGGGCCTGGGGTGGGGCCATGCTTAGAGGAGAGGTTATAAAACCAGCCAGGTGTGAGTGGCTGGCCTCTTAGTCTGAAAACATGAGGAGCAGGTAAGCTGACAGAGATAGATTACTGCATAACCATGACAAGTGGGCTGTGGTACACAAGCTACGAGACTACCTATATGGGGCCACATTCATGGTTCAAATGGATAATAATCCTCTTACATAATTGCTGTCTACTGTTAAACTGCCGTTGCCACTGGATATGCGGTGGTTGGCCGCCTTCTCTGGGTTTCGATTCAGTTTAAAAAATACTGGCCAGGAGTGGGAAACCTACAGGCTGATGGCCTTTCCCGAAGACCTTACGCCACTGATACTGGCTGGATCCATTTGCCTCTAGAGGGAGTACTCGCTGTATGCCAAGGAGTAGAGAATAGGCATAAGGGGGCAACAGGGGCCAAAGCTGTTGGGGTCACTCACACTGGAGTACTAAGATACTACTGTGATTTTACACAAGTGCGTAGTCAAGAACTGCCTCAAATGACTAAGGAGGATGTGAGAAGAGATCAACATAAAGACCCACTGGGCAACCTTATAAAGAAGTCCTTGTCAGTTCGGGATCCTCAGATGCTGTTAAATAGTTCTATTGATTTATTAGTACATAAAGAATGAGAACAAATGCGGTTGGAAGACAAAGTTATATACCAAAAAGGCCCATCTGAGGAACCAAAGGGTGATCGCCAAATATTCCTCCCTGAGAAATACCGACTAGTAGTGTTGGCTACTCTCCATGATGACCATGGCCATTTAGGTCCAGATAGAACCCTCAAGCTGGTTAGGGACCGATTTTATTGGGCGTACATGAGGGTATAAGTAGAAAACTACTGTCACTCTTGCATCCAGTGCATTCAAAGAAAGACTTTGCCAGGCAGGGCAGCCCCAATGGGCCATCTACAGAGTCAGGGACCAATAGAATTGATGAGCATTGATTTCTTGTGTTTGGAACCTGACCCGAGTGGGTGGAGTAATGTCTTGGTTGGGACAGATCATTTTACTTGTTATGCCTAGGCTTTCCCAACCAGGGACCAGCAAGCTAGTGCTGTAGCAAAGACCCTAGTGGAGAAGTTCTGCATCCGTTATGGGCTGCCTCAGCTTCTACATTCAGATCAAGGTCGGGACTTTGAGAGCAAGCTAATCTAAAGATTGTGTGAACGTTTGAATTTTCAAAAAACAATAACCATCCCCAAGGGGACCCACAACCTGACATTTTAACCGTACTCTGTTGAACATGCTAGGAGCCCTTCCTTTTGGAGAAGAAACAACATTGGGGTGACTACATCGCTGCAGAGGTTCATTCTCACAATAGCACAGTGAATGACTCTACTGTACTGGGCACTCCCCTTACTGGTTAATGTTTGGAAGGAAAGCTCGCTTGCCGGTGGATCTGGCTTTTGGAACGTTATTAGATCACACATCTCTTACCGAGGGTACGTCTACAGACTTTGAAAAAACTAAAAGACTGCTTATGAGAAAGCTAAGGAAGCATCTACTGCCAGGGAACAGAGAAACAAGAAAAACTTTGATCTTAAAGTAAGGGTTCAAGACCTGCAACCTGGAGATCAGGTACTGTTGCGCAACCTGGGGGTGGCGGGAAAGCAAAAGCTGACTGATCGATGGTGCCCACAGCCCTATATTGTTTACAAATGCTTACCTGTGCTTCCCGTATATCAGAACTGCCCTGAAGGAAAGATTGGACCCCTAAAAACTTGGCTTCAAAACTATTTGCTGCCTATATCTAAAGCTATCCGAGTGCTCCCACCTCCTTGCTCAGAAACCAGAAACCAACAATCAGTCTCCTACGCTAAGATCGAGGATTCGTCGGGGTCGTGAACCCATACCTCAAGAGGAGGAGAGTGATGAGGAAGAACTAACCCTTGATTGGCTATGGGTTCCCTCATCTGAGGTCGACCCTACCTGGAGAAAACAGTATTGAAACATCCCCCTGTAGAAAGACCAGACTTCTGCTGTCTGAAGATGAAGTGCCTATGCTCATCCCTGCAAGAGAGAATAAGGAAGTTAAGATGGAGTCAAATCTAGCTTAGAGGCATTTGATGCTGTGGAAACTCCTGCTCCTCCTAATAATGAAATAGTAAGTGGGAAGGTTCCTGAAACCCTGGAGGAGCCAGAACCTGAGACAAAATCCAGATGTAGTTTTTGGGGAACAAATAATGAGCCATTGGAAAGTATATATTCTAGGTTGAGACTGTTGCAGCTTTTGGTTTGTAAAATAACTAACTGTTTACTTTTCTTGTGGTACAATAAAGTGATTTCACAGGTTGTGTTCTGTCTTCGGGGACCAAAGACTTTCAAGTTGGGGGAGGATGTAGCAACTGTGGATTACTGTTACTTTACTATGCAGAAAACCCCCTGTATTCTCCGTCTATTCCAGTGTTCCCCTAATAATTGTCATCATATCAGTGAGCAAAACGGGAAGGATTGGGGGACTAGTAGTCCTTTGGATTAGCTATTCGCATGTTGTGATAGTACCCTTGGACTACACATCCCATAGATCCTATTGCAACATAAACGGACCTCTGGGAGGGACTACAAAAGGCCTGGCAAATCCACCCCTCCCTGGGCCTGATGGTGTGAGCACTTCTCTGCTGCTGAGAGAGAGGGCTGCGGCCAACCATGCGGTGATCGAGTGACTCCAGCCCGGCCCCAGAGGGCCCAACTCTGCTTGCTGTTCGTCACACATCCACGCGGCAAGAAAAAGGTGGGGTCATTTATAGCGCAAAAAACCCAATGGAGATTAAATGCCACCAAAAGAAAGCTCTATGTATGTGTAAAAAGAATAACTGTCATTCAAAGTGTGAGAGCACTTAAAGCACTTAAAATCATCAACAAATAAAAGAGGGGTTAGCAATACAGCAGAAAACTTGTGGCCCAGGGTTAGACAAACCTATCTGTTCTCAGATTCCTCCTGTATTTGGGAGTCTTAGGGGTCCTTTCTTGGTCACCGGGGGACTGGAGAAGCAGTAGGACTGTGACCCTGGTATACTCTGTGTGGATCTGGGGGTGGTGAGAAGATCTACAGCATTGTTGTTTGGGGAATTGCACATCCACCTGGTCATCAAGACATAAAGAGATCTTGTGAATGGGACCGAGTGGTATTCACAATACCTTTATGGAACCTGGTTTAGAGGAATGTCCTGGCATTTGCAGAAATGGGAAAGGTCCTCCAGGACTCTCAAGAGGACAGTGCAGCCTGCTACAGAGGCAGAAAGGCCGAAGTGGAATTTCCATGTGTAATGGATTCCTCAAGCCTGTAGAATATCTAGCAGGAGTCAGAGGTCTTTTTGGTGTTGCAGAGTCATGGGGGACAAATCCTGGTAGATCTTGATGTCAGCATTCTCATGAGTTGGATCTGATTACATGCTTTCCTGAGGATATCTTCTTTGAAGCAAAAGCTGGTCAAGCAGCACAGTCTGTCTAAAAGATTACTGAAGATGGCCATGACAGCTTGCCGCAGTTGATCTTGTTCCACCGTTTCTGGGAGGACGAGGACTCACAGATTGTTGCAATGCCCGCGGTTATCCAGGTCTTCTAGATGTCTATGAAGATCCCGCAGTTGCAGGGTATGAGCATCCTGGACAGTAAAGAGCTTATGTATGTGAGCTTCCTGGTGTGTGGTCATCATAAAAACTTCATGTACCCTATCTGCTATGGCTTGTATGTCATGGTGGAGGTCCACAATAGCTGCTGAGATAGGGTATCCTTTATGTCAGCTGCCACGCTGTGTAGGTCGTCCCCAGCTGTTGCAGGATGAGTTCCACATATGTATACCTGGTGTGTCTTCTGACCAACTATTTTGTCAATATATTTATTCCACTCCTCTCTATTAAGATGGAGGTTTATTATATGTATATATCTTACAGGATCGCACTGCATCAGCTCCTGATGAGTGGAGAAAACCATCCATGAAACGCGTCGAGCTACACTTGATGCTTCAACCTTAACTATTTGCATTTTGATGATGTCATCATTACTTTTAATATCATTATCAGTATTATGTTATTTTAATACCAGGTCCCAGGCACATCACCTTTGGCACCTATTATGACTACTATCATTACTATGCGATTATAATTCCAGCTACCAGGTCCCGGGTATGCCACTTCTGGCACCTATTATGATTATTATCATGACTATGCGATTTTAATTCCAGTTACCGGGCATGCCACCGCTGGCACCCTAGGCTACTGTTGTCCTGTATCAACATTATCTCAACTACCATCTACCTAGTATGATTATATATTTATTGCATGTATTTTTCCATACTATATGCCTCATTTTTATGCTAATTATATATGTGTGTATATATGTGAAATCCTTGTACTATATCTACTATGATTATAAAATTAATGTTTTTCAACCCTCCGCATTCCAACCGCTTCATTTAAAGTCCCAACTCCCCTTTTGCGTATATGTATACCTGGTTGGGTCTCGGCTGGAGTAGAAGACAATTCCTCTCTCGGCTGGAGCTCCGGGTCTAGGTGGCGATTTTAGGTCTTCGGTCAGGCCATGCCCTGACTCATTCATTCCTATTGGATTTACACTTTCTTTCCTGCAATATAAAAATATAATTTTATCAGAAAAATAAATTTTTTTTTAGGAAGTATATCTTGGAAATGAAGAAATATAATTTTGACTAAAACATGACTAAAAGTGTGCTGAATATGAAATAAAAGAATAAACCAACTTTATTAGCTCAGTTACACTTTATAATATATATTTTATATTTTCAGACTGAAGTTACTATTTTTCGCTTCTTTTTTCTGTAGTGTAAATCAGTCGCAGTCGATGTGTATAAATCTCCGGTGATTGCGTCTCCTCCTGAGCAGAGCTGCCGGTGACTGAGAAGATCTGCTGTGTGACATGAAATGTTCTCCGGTGTTCTGTGTCTGTTACCTGCTGATACTCCTCCTTCCCATCACCTACTATGGAGTATTAGTGACCCGGAGCTCAGCGCCTGGTTGTAGAATTAATATGGTAAAGCCAATATTTGAGTATAAATATTACCAGGAGGGAGATTTCATTATCGGAGGATTAATTTCTGCTCACATGAGGAGCAAGTATGACAATGATTTGAGCAAACCCTTAAATGATGAGTCTGGCTCATTTAGAGCCTATTCTTATTGTGATCAGTAAGTTTTGTTTTATCATCTTTGCTCTCTCTGTATAACCCAACAAAGAGAAAATATAACGGTTTATCTTCATTTTTACTGTAATATTTTATGAAAGTTTGAAAATGTTTCTACTGTTGTTTTATATTTTCTCATTATTAGACTCAAGTCTTTATACCACCAATATACAAATACTACTAAACAAAGAAAATAATCTGCGCTTTGTGTTGTGATATAAAATCAGTGATGAATGATTAATAAACAGCTGCACTCATTGTATTGTACATCCCAATACTAAAACATAACCATCAAAAAAAAAAAATGGTGTTGCTCTGTGAATATACTCAAACAAGCATATACAGGTACTCCTCACTTAACGACCAGGTTCCGTTCCAACAACCAGGTCATTAAACTAATTGGTTGTTAAACAAGGAATCACAAGTAATCAATACTTTAAGCATTCTTAACTACTGTACTGTATTGTATTGTGAAAAAAAGTCTAAACATAAAACTGCAGCTCAATGACGTTGTTTTAATTTGCATAAGTACAAAACAAACATGAAAATTCTGTACTGTACAATACAATGATGTATATAGGTGACGTTAGAGGGGGGGAGAGCTGGTCGTAAGTCCGAATGGTCGTTAAATGACGAGTATCTGTATTCAAATAATCAGAATCATATAGAGCTCATACACTGATGAGAAAAAAGTGCTATAAGTTCAAAAAAGGAAACTCATCCATATATACATGTAAAGGTGTAAACATGTGCATTCATCAATAATAATATTCAATAAAGTGCCAGGTGAGGTATACAGATTGAATATTTTCAATTAACCACTTCTGGACCAAGCCTATATCTGACCCTTGTTGTTTACATGTTAAAATCAGTATTTTTTTTTTGCTAGAAAATGACTTAGAGCCCTCAGGCTGGGTTCACACATTGTGAATTGAAGCTCCTTTTTCACAGCTAATTATCAAAGTATTTCAGCGTTTCACGTCAGCTTTTGATCAGGTTTGGGGCAGGATTACATCAGGATCAGGTCAGGATTACATCAGGATCAGGTCAGGATTACATCAGGATCGGGTCGGGATTACATCAGGATCAGGTCAGGATTACATCAGGATCAGGTCAGGATTACATCAGGATCAGGTCAGGATTACATCAGGATCAGGTCAGGATTACATCAGGATCGGGTCAGGATTACATTAGGATCGAGTCAGGATTACATCAGGATCGGGTCAGGATTACATCAGGATCGGGTCAGGTTTACATCAGGATCAGGGCAGGATTTTATCCTCTTCACAACGAATGCATCTGCGAATCAGATGCGTTCCCATAAAAGATAATGTGCTTGCAATTCGCCCCTAAATGCCCAGAAAACGCACACGTTTTTTGGGCAATGCGGAGTGCGAATACAGCGCACATATGTGAACCAACAAATCTTTCATTCATTCATTCAACCTCATTCAAATGAACGTATTTTAAAATGTCATGCAAATTGGATGCTGTGTAAGCCACATCCAATAGGTGTGAACCGGGCCTCAAACATTATATATAATTTTTTTCGCAAAGACCCTGGTGAATAACATGGCGGTCGTTGCAATATTTTGTGTCACTTGGTATTTGTGTCTTTCAAACCCATTTTTTTGGAAAAAATACACTTCACTGAATTAAAAAATAAGAAAACAGTAAAGTTAGCCCAATTTTTTTGCATATTGTGAAAGATGATGTTACACAGAGTAAATAGATACCCAACATGTTACGCTTTTAAATTGCGCCCACTCGTGGAACTACGGTACTTAAAAATCTCTATAGGTGTAGTTTAAAAATCGGTTACCAGTTTAGAGTTAGAGTCGGTTCACACTGAGGCAGCAAGGCTTGCAGCGCGACTGCCTCTGACGACTTGAACACGACTGCAGCGCCGACTTGCAAAACGACTTCTATATAGAAGTCAATGCAAGTCACCTCAAGTCACCCCCAAAAGTCGTACAGGAACCTTTTTCTAAGTCGGAGCGACTTGCATCACTCCGATTAGAACGGTTCCATTGTACAGAACGGGACACGACTTGTCAGGCGGCTAAGTCACCCGACAAGTCGTCCGTGTGTGAACCGGCTCTTACAGAGGAAATCTTTTATAAGAATTATTACTCTAACGATCGCAGTGATACCTCACATGTGTGATTTGAACACCGTTTACATTTGCAAACGTGATTTAGGTATGCATTTTCTTTGGTGCCCGAGAACGCGGGGACGGGGCGCTTACATTGTTTTTTTCTTATTTATTTTTTTATTTAATACTGTCCCTTTAAAAAAAATCTGATCACTTTTATTACTGTCACAAGGAATGTAAACATCCCATGTGACAGAAATAAGTGGTGACAGGTCCTCTCTATGGGGGGATCGGGCCTCCTGGTGGGACGGAAGACCCGGGCAGAGCGGTGGAAGGAGGTGGGAGTCTGTCCCTTCCTGTGATAACGGCTGAACAGCTGCTGAGCCGCATCGTTTGTTATCAATAGATAGCCGACCGCCCGCTCTAAGAAATGGTCCCGGGGTGAAGCCTGCAGCTGCATATCATCCCGGTACAACCACTTCAACACAATGACCTGCAGGTACATGATTTTGTGTGAAGTGGTTAAAGTGCCAATTATTCTGTGCAAAGCATAAAAAACCTGAAATAATGTTCATTCAAAATGCCAAATCTTCAAATGTGGCATAAAATTGGTGAATGATGTAGATAGAGGAATCCCAATTCCAAATACTGGGGGTGACACAGGTGCTCCACACGGCCTAATTACAGTCCAAAAGTTCTCCAAGTGATCCCTTGTCTGTTCTCCACCATATATAATAATGAATGGACGCTTACAAGATGAGGAGACCCTGAACGAGGTCTAGCCACACATTAGTGGGCAACAAACTCCCCCCACTAGGTATGTAGGTAACACTTCCTTCACATCCCTGGGTTGGAGGACATAGCGGTGACGCCAGCGCGCCCGCCGGGAAGCCGGGTGATCATTTCTGAATGTATGATGTATTAATTTTATTTTTGAATGACTACAACTAAGAGGCCACATTATCGGTGATCTTTGGATGACACATCTATAATACGGATCCTGTGAAGGGAGTGTTACCTACATACCCACAGTGGGGGGTGTTGTCCACTAATGTGTGGCTAGACCTCGTTTGGGGTCTCCTCATCTGGTAAGAGTCCATTCATCATTATCTATGGTGGAGAACAGACAAGGGATTACTTGGAGCACTTTTGGAATTGGGATTCCTCTGTCTATATGATTTACCAATTTTATGCTACATTTGAAGATTTGACATTCTGAATGAACATTATTTGAGTTTTTTTATGCTTTGCACAGAATAATTGGCACTTTCATTGAAAATATTCAATCTGTATACCTCACCTGACACTTTATTGAATATTATTATTGATGAATGCACATGTTTACACCTTTACATGTATATATGAACGAATTTCCTTTTTTGCACTTATAACACTTTATTTTCATCAGTGTATGAGGCTACATGATTTTGAGTATTCAAATATACACTATATTGCCAAAAGTATTTGGACACCTGCCTTTACACACACATGAACCTTAAAGCCTCATGTAAACTGCTGCTGGTAAACGGACATTCAAAGGAAGTTGGATGCTTTTTTCAGCTGCCCCTGAACTCCTCCAATGTTATCTTATGTGTACATGTACACAGGTTCGTTTAATGTCGTTTTTTGGAAAGCAAAAAAATGATTTCAGACACTGAGTTTAGAGGCATTTCAAGCGCCAAGCGCTTCTAAGTGCGGCTAAAAGCGGTAACTCACGTTTAGACACGTTTCGTTTACAGGCGTTTTTCTTTTTTTTTTCGAATGCTTCTAAACGCAAACGCGGCTAAATGCGGCAAAACAGACGTTTTAAACGCGGGTTACTATCTTTCAAGTTAAATCGTTCAGGAGAGGTTGTAAAAAGGTCCCGTGTACATTAAGCCTAATGGCGTCTTAGTCCGTAGGGTTCAATATAGTGTTGGCTCTGCCCTTTTCAGCTATAACAGCTTCAACTCTTCTGGGAAGGCCGTCCACAAGGTTTAGGAGGTGTGTCTATGGTAATGTTTTATTTATTTATTTTATTTCCATTATTATATAGCGCCGTCAATTTACGCAGCGCTTTTACATATACATTGTACATTCACATCAGTCCCTACCCTCATGGAGCTTACAATCTAAAGTCCCTAACTCACATTCATACATACTAGGGACAATTTAGACAGGATCCAATATCCACCATCCACCACCAGCATGTCATTGGAGGGTGGGAGGAAACCGGAGTACCTGGAGGAAACCCACGCAGACACAGGGATAACATGCAAACTCCGTGCAGGTAGTGTCGTGGTTGGGATTCGAACCAGCGACCTTTCTTACTGCTAGGTGAAAGTGCTACCCACTACACCACTGTGCCGCCCCTTCTTCCAAAAGTGCATTTGTAAGGTCAGGCACTGATTTTGGACGAGAAGGCCTGGCTCACAGTCTCCACACTAATTTATCCCAAAGGTGTTCTATCAGGTTGAGGTCAGTTCTCTTTGCAGGCCAGTCAAGTTCCTCCACCCCAAACTCGCTCATCCATGTCTTCATGGACCATGCTTTGTGCACTGGTCCAAATCATTTGGTGGAGGGGGGATTATGAATTAGAGTGTAGACTGCGAGCCAGGCCTTCTAGTCCAACATCAGTGCCCGACCTCACAAATGCGCTTCTGGAAGAATGGTCAAACATTCCCATAGACACACTCCTAAACCTTGTGGACGGCCTTCCCAGAAGAGTTGGAGCTGTTATAGTTGCAAAGGGTGGGTCAGCTCTATATTGAACCCTACGGACTAATGCCCTGTACACACGGTCGGACTTTGTTCGGACATTCCGACAACAAAATCCTAGGATTTTTTCCGATGGATGTTGGCTCAAACTTGTCTTGCATACACACGGTCACACAAAGCTGTCGGAAAATTTGATCGTTCTAAACGCGGTGACGTAAAACACGTACGTCGGGACTATAAATGGGGCAGTGGCCAATAGCTTTCATCTCTTTATTTATTCTGAGCATGTGTGGCACTTTGTCCATTGGATTTGTGTACACAGGATCGGAATTTCCGACAACGGATTTTGTTGTCGGGAAAATTTTATAGCCTGCTCTCAAACTTTGTGTGTCGGAAAATCCGATGGAAAATGTCCGATGGAGCCCACACACAGTCGGAATTTCCGATAAACGCTCCGATCACACATTTTCCATCAGAAAATCCGACCGTGTGTACGGGGCATTAGACTGGGATGCCATTAAAGGTTATGTGCGTGTAAAGGGAAGTGCCCCAATACTTTTGGTAATATAGTGTATGTGTGTTTGCGTACATTCACAGCGCAACACCATTTTTTTGATTAATATATATATAGTAAATGGGGCTTCCATCATATTTTGTCATCAGGCCATGCTGGAACTTCTGATAAATATGTTTTGTCCTTATAGACGGCTCCTGCAGACTGAAAAGTAGACTAGATGATCCCTGTTTCTGCCAGGAGAGAGGGATGGAGCTGTGCTGTCATTTATTGCCTTGTGTATGAGATCTCCTACTATTCAGGTCTGTTCACAATAAAGGTTATTCACAGCATAGTAGAAAGTCAAATACATCTACTGTGCAGCGCTACATACTGTATATACTGTAGATTTGACATCATAATACTGAAAAAAATAAGAAACATAATGATATCAGTCCTAAAGGTCCACACTAGCACAATAATGTGTGAAATGGCACTCCAAATGCCAGACTGAGAAAGTGATACTGTGAATCCCACGCCAGATGTGTCTCCACCACAAGACAAACATGTTACAGAGAAATCAGAATGTACTTATGTCCAATACTCCACCAAACTTCCAACTACCATCCACCGTATTGGAATCAAGGGGGGATATCACTTTAAGCATCCATCTCCAATGGTCACTCGAAATATTCATGCATGTCAAAGAGAAAAAACAGACCAAGAGCTCCACACCTGATATGTTTTTTATTAGAAAAGAATAAAATGCACTTACAAGTATAGAAAATGGAACAGCACCAGGGATTATTTTCAGTGGGGGAACGCAGTTCTCGCACTTCCAGCACTGACTGTGTGTAATGGTAAGGGGTACTGGGGTGTGCTACAGGATCTAATAACCATTAAGGACCGCCAGCCATCATTATACGTCACTACTTTGATGTTAAATACCATTGCTATGGCAGCAGCTAGCTGCCATAACTCCGGTATTTTTAAAAACGGCTGGCCGTCCTCTTTCAGATAAAAGTGATCTCAGCGGTGGATTCCCCACGAGATCACTTTTACAGGGGCGGGAAAAGACCCCCCCTCCCGCCGCGCTCCGGTCATCTCCGCCACTTACCGGAGCCATCGGTCTGTTCTCACTTTTTTACTGTTTACATACTTAAAGAATTTCTTGGGATTTTTTTTGCTCTCCTTCGCTATTTGTCTTTCATGTTCTATCTTAGCCGTCCTTAATGCACTTTTAAATTTATTACCCAATGGGATGCATTGGCTAATGCCCTTATTTAATATGCTCTTAAAGCAAACCCATCTCTCCTCCGTGTTCTTTGTTCCTAATATTTTATCCCAATTTATGCCTTCTAGTAAGGTTTGTAGTTTAGGGAAGTTGGCTCTTTTGAAATTCAGTGTCTTTGTATTCCCCTTACGTTTCCTATTTGTGTGATTTATATGGAAGCCAATTAAGTGCACATCAGGGCACGGTACAGAGCCAAGCACATCCAGGCACAACACATCAGGGTACAGGACATCAGGGTATAGCACATCAGGACACAGCACATCAGGGTACAGGACATCAGGGTACAAGGGCATATCAGGGCACAGTACATCAGGGTACAGGACATAGCACATCAGGGTACAGGGCACAGCTGTCACTTACCTGGTGGTGGAGCCCAGAATGCAGGGAGCAGCCTCCCATGTGCCTCTGGCTCGAGAGCCCCTGATAGAGCAGACAGGGACTCAAGAGCACAGGGGGCCACAAGTGCTTGGCAAGTGGCAGGTGTAGAGCTGATCCGGACCTCTGGTGCAGCAGAAGGAGGACTGACAGGAACACTGGAACCGCTGACTGAGCAGAGAAGTACTGTCGCTGGCAGGAACTCAGGAAAAACAGGCAGCAGGGAGGTGTTCTGTAGTACAACTGGAGCACTGGAACAACTGGTAGTGGAAGATGAACCGGAACTCTGGCAGGAACACTGGAACTGCTGACTGAATAGAGAAGCACTGTAGCTAGCAGGAACTCAGGAACAACAGGCAGTTGGGAGGTGTTCTGTAGTACAACTTGAAGCACTAGCGAAGTCAGACAGGCCGGGTCAACACTGGCGAGCAGAGCAGGTACCAAACGGAAGCAGAAGGGTAGTCGGGGCACGGACCGGATCGGCAACAGACAGGCAGATAACAACCGGAGGATGAGGCAAGAGAATCGTCAGACAAGCCTTGGTCGAGGACTGGCAGCAAACAGGAGAAGTCAGGAACAAGCCGGGTAACAGGAATCAGGTAGACAGGTATACTAGATAGCTAGAGTCACAGGGAACGCTGTAGACAGCAAGGAAGCATGCTGACAGGCTCCTTTAAATAGGCCTAATGGCGCCAAAAGCTGTCACACTGCACGTCTGCTCACATCCGCGTGCACACATGCACACCCGTGTACCGATCGTATGTGCCCGTTCGTACCATCGTGCACCCGCGTACACCCGTTCATATTAGCGCGCACCTGCATGCGTCTGTTCGCGCCAACGCGCCTCCGCACACGTCCTCTGGCTCTATTGACAGTGGTTCTGTTAACCGATCTTCCGCCAACGGCTGTGCTAACAGGACGCCTTTCATGATATTGCCCCCCCCCCAAGGGGCAGCCTCCGGATGCCCAACTGTGCCATCTTACTTGGACGAGGCAAGAATCAACCTCCTCGCATGGATGTTGGACTCCGGCTCCCAGGAGTTTTCCTCAGGCCCGTACCCCTTCCATTTTCCCAAAAACTGGACTTGGTTACGTCTCTTCCTACAGTCCAGAATGGACTCGACCTCATATTCGGTTTCTCCATCAATGATCACGGGTTCAGGGGGATTGACCCTCTGGTTGACAAAAGGATCAGGAACTGCGGGTTTGAGTAGGGCAACATGAAAGACCGGGTGAATCCGGAATGATTCTAGTAACTTTAGTTCGTAGGCCACATTATTAATTTTCCTCAGCACTGGAAAGGGACCCACGAACTTGGGGCCCAATTTCTTTTTTTTTTCTTTTTTTTTGGGGGGGGCCCAATTTCTTGGAAGGACAAGCCAGTCTTAGATTCAATGTGGATAGCCAAACCAAATCTCCAGGTTTAAGATCAAGCTCCCCCCTTCTCTTCTTGTCAAACACCTCTTTGTTGTAGTTCTGGGTCCTTGCCATAGTCTCTTGCAGAAGCTTATTATTTGATTCAAAGAAGTTTAGGTTTTCTTGAACAGCTGGTACTTGACACTCGGATGTTAGTGGACAAGAACAGAGGATGGAACCCATAATTTGCAAAAAATGGTGATTGCTTCGTGGCGGAATGAACAGAGTTATTTTATGCAAATTCGGCAAGGGGTAGAAGCGGAGCCCAATCGTCCTGGGAGAACGAGGAAAAGCAGCGCAGATACTGCTCCAGCATCTGATTCGTTCTCTCCGTCTGGCCATTTGTTTGGGGGTGATAGGCAGGAGAGAACGAAAGATCAATTTTCAGAGATTCACAAAGAGCTCTCCAAAACCTGGAGGTGAATTGCACCCCCCGATCAGAAGTAATATTGGCAGGGATGCCATGAAGCCTCACCACCTCCTTAATAAATGTCCTGGCAGTTTCAGCAGCAGTAGGGGTGCCCATCATTGGTAGGAAATGTGCCATTTTGGATAATCTATCCACTATTACGAAGATCGTAGTGTAGCCTTCAAAAGGGGGCAGCTCAACAATAAAATCCATGGAGATCATCCTCCATGGCTTCTCCGGGACAGATAGTGGTTTTAACAGGCCCCAGGCTTTAGACTTGCTGCCTTTATTTTGAATACAGGTGGCACATGCTTCCACATAGTCCTTACAGTCCTTTCTTAATGATGGCCACCAGAACGTGCGCTGAAGAAGTTCAGATGTTTTATGTACTCCGAAATGGCCGGCCAACATATGATCATGGCAGGAACTAAGAGCTGCTGCTCTCATCTCCTGAGGTTTGAAGATCCTATCCCTAAACCACAGAAGATCATCTCTGGCCTGTAGGGCTGTATCAGGTGGAGTGGAAATGTTCCTGGAGGCTTGCTTGATCTGTGACAGTAGATCCCCTTGGAATAACAGAAAGTTCCCTGAGGACAAGATGGTATCTGGCGGAGAAGGTGCTTCTGAATCACTGTACATCCGTGACAGGGCGTCAGGCTTGATATTTTTTGACCCGGGACGGTAGGTGATATGGAATAAGAATCTAGTAAAGAACAGTGCCCATCTGGCCTGTCGTGGTTTCAACCTCTTGGCGGTCTTTAAATATTCCAGATTCTTGTGATCTGTATAAACAAGAATCGGATGGGCTGCTCCCTCTAACAGGTATCGCCATTCCTCCAGTGCAGCTTTGATCGCTAACAACTCTCGGTCACCCACGTCATAGTTCCTTTCTGCTTCCGATAATTTATGGGAAAAAAAAGCGACTGGGTGCAGAAGAGCCCTAGGCCCCTGTCTCTGGGAGAGTACTGCACCGACCGCTATCTCCGAGGCGTCCACCTCCAGGATGTAAGGTAATGTAGAATCAGGATGTTTTAAAACTGAGGCTGAGACAAACAGATCCTTCAGTGTAGTAAAGGCCATCTGAGCTTCCGTAGACCAGTGGAATTTGAGGCCCTGTTGGGTTAATCTTGTAATGGGAGAAATGATGGTGGAAAATCCCTTGATGAATTTTCTATAAAAATTTGCAAATCCTACGAAACGTTGAATCCCTTTTTTGTCAGTAGAAGAGGGCCAGTCCAGAATGGCGGAGACCTTCTGAAGGTCCATTTTGATGCCTTCTACAGAAATAATTAGACCAAGGAACTGAATACTCTCTTGTTCGAAGACACATTTCTCAGGCTTGGTGTAAAGGCCGTGCAAGCGAAATCGGGTCAAAATGTTTCTGACATGTTCACAGTGTTCAACTAGGGAAGAAGAGAAGATTAGAATGTCATCTAGATAAATAACAACAAACAGGTCAAGGTAGTCTCTGAAAATGTTATTCACAAAATGCTGAAATGTAGCAGGAGCATTACAAAGTCCGAAAGGCATGACTAAATATTCAAAGTGCCCAAACCGGGTACGGAAGGCAGTCTTCCATTCGTCTCCCTTGCGAATGCGGACAAGGTTGTAGGCACCACGAGGATCCAACTTAGAAAACACTACTGCAGACCCCAGCCTCTGAAAAAGTTCTGGCACTAATGGTAAGGGATAACGGTTCTTGATCGTGATTTTATTGAGTGCCCGATAATCCACACAAGGGCTTAAGGAATGGTCTTTCTTTTCCACAAAAAAGATTCCTGCTCCTGCCGGGGACGTGGAAGGTCATATGAAGCCTTTCTTTAGATTGTCATCAATGTAGGTTTTTAATACTCCTATTTCTAACTCTGACAAAGGGAATATTCTCCCAAAAGGAATCCCTGCCCCTGGGAGGAGCTCAATCGGGCAGTCATATGGCCGGTGGGGAGGAAGAGTCTCGGACCCTTTTTGACTGAAAACGTCCAGAAAGCTGTGGTAGACTTCGGGTACAGCTTGACAGGTCTCGGCATCAGTTTCCATGCACAACAGAGGAGAAGGAGCTTGGGTAACTTCTGGTAGACAGTGTTGGTGGCAATAAGAGGAAGGAAACTCAATCTTCCCTGAGGCCCAATCAACTTGCGGATTATGGGCCTTGAGCCATGGCATGCCTAATATGATGGGGAATAGAGGAGACTCGATGACATCCAGACAAAGTAGCTCTTGATGAGTGCCAGCAATGGTGGTCAGCAGGGGTACAGATTCTTGGGTTACTGGTCCTGATCTGAGGGTAGAACCATCGGGCAGATATACTGAAAGTCCTTTCGCCCTGGGCCAGATGGGAATGTGATGTCTGGAAGTGAAGGACAGGTCTATAAAGCCACTGCAGGCCCCAGAATCAATGATAGCGCTGGTTGGTATATTCCCTCCTGGGAGCTGTAAGAGAATCGGAACAGCCAGGTGAAAAACATTATTCAGTACAGCTGGGGCAAGAGCAGGAGAGACAGAAAGGCACTTACGAAGCTTGGCCGGGCATGTTCGTACAAAATGTCCGGGTTCCCCACAGTATAGACACAGGTTACCAGCCCGACGGCGTTGACGCTCTTTAGGAGTGAGGGACGGCCATAGGAGGCCCAGCTGCATTATTTACGGCGTATCTGAGGTCATGGTGGTAGAAGCTGGAGGAGCAGAATGGGGAGAACTAGGCACCCGGGGCAGCATCCAGACAGGACGAGCAGGACCAGAAGATCGCTCCGTACGTCATTCTCTCAGGCGTCTGTCTATTTGAATGGAAAGGTCTATGAGGCCCTCTAAAGTCTCAGGAATACCCACTCGGGCTAGTTCATCCTTCAAGGATTCTGAAAGGCCCATACGGAACTGATATCGTAGGGCGGCATTGTTCCAATCCGTGTCGGAACTCCAGCATCTGAATTCCGACACGTAGTCCTCAACAGGTCTGCGGCCCTGCTGTAGGGTGTGTAAGGCTGCCTCTGACATAGCGGTCAGCTGTGGGTCTTCATATAATGATGACATGGCCCACAAGAAGGTGTCCAGGGTATCAAGTGAGATATCTTTCTTTTCTAATAAGCGATGGGCCCAGGACTGGGGCTCGCCTGTCAGCAGCGAGATCACAAACTCCACTTTGGTGGCTTCCAGGGAGAAAGTCCTTGGTTGAAGGGCAAAAAAGAGTTCACACGAGTTGCGGAAGGACCTGAATTTGCTCCGGTTACCTGAAAATCTTTCAGGCGTGGGGACCCTGGGTTCAGGCGGCAACATAACCACTGATAGTGCAGCAGAAGTCCCGGATACTGGAGGTGTGGATGCTGCTAAAGCCTGTACTTGGCCTTCCAGCTGGGTGTAGCCTTCTTGTAGGCTTTTTACTGCCTGGGTAAGTCCAGCAAGATGGCGGCAGAGTTCATCCCTGCGTGGGCTCAGACATGGCTGTCCGGTACTGTCACGTACCTGGTGGTGGAGCCCAGAATGCAGGGAGCAGCCTCCCATGTGCCTCTGGCTCGAGAGCCCCTGATAGAGCAGACAGGGACTCAAGAGCACAGGGGGCCACAAGTGCTTGGCAAGTGGCAGGTGTAGAGCTGATCCGGACCTCTGGTGCAGCAGAAGGAGGACTGACAGGAACACTGGATCCGCTGACAGAGCAGAGAAGTACTGTAGCTGGCAGGAAATCAGGAAAAACAGGCAGCAGGGAGGTGTTCTGTAGTACAACTGGAGCACTGGAACAACTGGTAGTGGAAGATGAACCGGAACTCTGGCAGGAACACTGGAACTGCTGACTGAATAGAGAAGCACTGTAGCTAGCAGGAACTCAGGAACAACAGGCAGTTGGGATGTGTTCTGTAGTACAACTTGAAGCACTAGCGAAGTCAGACAGGCCGGGTCAACACTGGCGAGCAGAGCAGGTACCAAACGGAAGCAGAAGGGTAGTCGGGGCACGGACCGGATCGGCAACAGACAGGCAGATAACAACCGTAGGATGAGGCAAGAGAATCGTCAGACAAGCCGAGGTCGGGGACTGGCAGCAAACAGGAGAAGTCAGGAACAAGCCGGGTAACAGGAATCAGGTAGACAGGTATACTAGATAGCTAGAGTCACAGGGAACGCTGTAGACCGGACAGCAAGGAAGCATGCTGTCAGGCTCCTTTAAATAGGCTTAATGGCGCCAAAAGCTGTCACACTGCACGTCTGCGCGCATCCGCGTACGTGCCCATTCGTACCATCGTGCACCCGCATACACCCGTTCATATTAGCGCGCGTCCGCATGCGTCTGTTCGCGCCAACGCGCCTCCGCACACGTCCTCTGGCTCTATTGACAGTGGTTCTGTAAACCGATCTTCCGCCGACGGCTGTGCTAACAGGACGCCTTTCATGACAACAGCACATCAGGGTATAGCACATCAGGACATAGCACATCAGGGTACAGGACATCAGGGCACAGGTCACAGTACATCAGGGCACAGCACATCAGGGCACAAGACATTGAGGCACAGCACACCGGGGCACAGGACATGAGGGCACAGGACATCGGGGCACAGCACATCAGGGCACGGGGCACATCAGGGCACAGGACATCAGGGCACAAGGCACATCAGAGCACGGGACACATCAGGGCATAGGACATCGGGGCACAGCACATCAGGGCAAGGGGCACATCGGGGCACATCAGGGCACATAGCACATCAGGGCACATTGGGGCACATCAGGGCACATAGCACATCAGGGACATAGCACATCAGGGCACATTGGGGCACATCAGGGCACATAGCACATCAGAGCACATCAGGGCACATCGGGGCACATCAGGGCACATAGCACATCGGGGCACATCAGGGCACATAGCACATTAGGGCACATTGGGGCACATTGGGGCACATCAGGGCACATAGCACATCAGGGCACATCGGGGCACATCAGGGCACATAGCACATCAGGGCACATGGCACATCGGGGCACATCAGGGCACATAGCACATCAGGGCACAAAGCACATCGGGGCACATCTGGGCACATAGCACATCAGGGCACGGGGCACATCAGGGCACATAGCACATCAGGGCACATAGCACATCAGGGCACATTGGGGCACATCAGGGCACATAGCACATCAGGGTATATCAGGGCACATAGCACATCAGGGCACATCGGGGCACATAAGGGCACATAGCACATCGGGGCACATCAGGGCACATAGCACATTAGGGCACATTGGGGCACATCAGGGCACATAGCACATCAGGGCACATCGGGGCACATCAGGGCACATAGCACATCAGGGCACATGGCACATCGGGGCACATCAGGGCACATAGCACATCAGGGCACATAGCACATCAGGGCACATAGAACATCGGGGCACATTAGGGAACGGGACACATCAGGGCACATAGCACATCAAGGAACGGGGCACATCAGGGCGCAGGACACATCAGGGCACAGGGCACATCAGGGCACATAGCACATCAGCGCACGGGGGGCACATAGCACATCAGGGAACGGGACACATCAGGGCACATAGCACATCAGCGCACGGGGCACATCAGGGCACATAGCACATGAGTGCACAGGGCACATAGCACATCAGCGCACGGGGCACATAGCACATCAGGGCATGGGGCACATCAGGACACAGGGCACATAGCATATCAGGGCACGTGGCACATTAGGGCATGGGGCACATGGCACATCAGGGCACATCAGGGCACATAGCACATCAAGGCACATCGGGGCACATCAGGGCACATAGCACATCAGGGAACAGAACACATCAGGGCACATAGCACATCAGCGCACGGGACACATCAGGGCACATAGCACATCAGGGCATGGGGCACATCAGGACACATAGCACATCAGTGCACGGGGCACATAGCACATCAGCGCACGGGGCACATAGCACATCAGGGCATGGGGCACATCAGGGCACATAGCATATCAGGGCACGTGGCACATTAGGGCATGGGGCACATGGCATCAGGGCACAGGGCACATAGCACATCAGCGCACAGGGCACATCAGGGCACAGGGCACATAGCACATCGGGGCACTGGGCACATCAGGGCACGGGGCACATAGCACATCAGGGCATGGGGCACATCAGGGCATGGGGCACATGGCACATCAGGGCACATAGCACATCAGGGCACATAGCACATCAGTGCACATAGCACATCGGGTCACATCAGGGCACATCAAGGCACATCGGGGCACATAGCACATCAGGGCATGGGGCACATCAGGGCACATAGCACATGGCACATCAGGGCACATTATGGGGCACATTATGAGATTGTTTACTAGCCTCGCCAGCATGCAGGAAGTGTCTGTCTGTAGTAAGTTCTCTCTCACATGTCATGCAGCGCTGCTCGCTCCCCGACGGCCCCTCCTCTCTTCTCTTTTCCTGCGGCCTGCCAGGTTGCGTGCTCGGATAAGGGTCTGGTATGGATTTTGGGGGGACCCACACGCCATTTTTTTATTTTAGCGTGGGGGTTCCCCTTAATATCTATACCAGACCCAAAGGGCCTGGTAATGGACTGGTGGGGACTCACACCGTTTTTTTCAATGATTTTTATGTATATTGCCGGGATCCAACAATACATTACAGCCGCGAGCAGTTTTAAATTACATTTTTTTCATTTAGAAATTTAATTTTGCTGCTCTCATTCATTATACTATGTACGGCCATTATGTAAGCAGCCTTACATAGTGTGTGGCATGGACTTAGCCCTCTGAGCCATGATTGGCCAAAGGCACCCTGCCAATCAAGGCTCTCACACAGAGCATGCTGTGATTGACAAAAGCATGCTCATCCCTGCTGTTCATCCTTATACTTATGCATAGTTGCCAACATTGCAAAAAAAAAAATGTGGGACACTTTTTTGGCTGTAGGCGGAGCCGTATAACAATTAGGGGGGCGGGGCATGCTTTGTAGGTGTGACATAGTAATAAAAAAGAAAACTGCGGCGCGCCGTGGTGAAAGATGGGCGTGGTTTATGTGAAATAGTGGACGTGGCTTAAATGGGCGTGGCTCAAAGGGTGTGTGGTTAGAGTCTGAGATGAATGAGGGATGGAGAGGGAAAGGGGGAGAGAGGAATGAAGGGACAGCAGCCCCAGATCCTACACAACAATAGGGATGAGCTTTGTGTTCGAGTCGAACCCATGTTCGACTCGAACATCGGCTGTTCGATCGTTCGTCGAATTGCGAACGATATGGGCCGTTCGCGCCAAATTCGTGTGGCTCGTCACGGCCCATAATTCACTGCGGCATCGCAGTGCATTGCTTGCTGATGATTGGCCAAGCATGCACTATGACCCGCACGCTTGGCCAATCACAGCGCCGCCTTAACAGAGAGCCGTAATTGGCCAAAGCCAAGGAGGCTTTGGCCAATTATGGCTCAGGGGATTTAGTACACGCCCCACACTATATAAGGCCGCCTGCACGGCGGCCCTGTGCAGTGTGTTCCGGTGTGCTGAGAAATAGAGAGAGAGAGAGACAGTGTCATTTCATTTGAGTTAGCTAGATTAGGCAGGACAGTCAGTCAGTTAGCTGCACTTAAAGTGTATTGTGTATATATATGCATCCCAGGTGTTGCATATATATATATATATATATATATACACTGTATTCAGTTTAGCTAGATCCGTTCCTGTTATTTTCTAGACTATTTACATTTAGTGCAGTGCGTCCTGCTCACAGTGTTCAGCTAGATCCGTTCCTGTTATATTCCTACTGACAGGCAGGCTTGTCTTGTTACAGTATTTTGAAGAAAATTGCTGGTGTTCTTTTGATCCTATTAGTACCACAGTCAGGCAGCTAGACTATTTACAGTTAGTGCAGTGCGTCCTGCTCACAGTGTTCAGCTAAACCTACAAGTTAGTGGGGTGCGTCCTGCTCACAGTGTTCAGCTAAACCTACAAGTTAGTGGGGTGCGTCCACCTCACAGTGTTCAGCTAAACCTACAAGCTAGTGGGGTGCGTCCTGCTCACAGTGTTCAGCTAGATCCGTTTCTGTTATCTTCTTACTGACAGGCAGGCTTGTCTTGTTACAGTAAATACAGCTACCTGAAGAAAATTGCTGGTGTTCTTTTGATCCTATTAGTACCACAGTCAGGCAGCTAGACTATTTACAGTTAGTGCAGTGCGTCCTGCTCACAGTGTTCTGCTAAACCTACAAGTTAGTGGGGTGCGTCCTGCTCACAATGTTCAGCTAAACCTACAAGTTAGTGGGGTGCGTCCACCTCACAGTGTTCAGCTAAACCTACAAGCTAGTGGGGTGCGTCCTGCTCACAGTGTTCAGCTAGATCCGTTTCTGTTATCTTCTTACTGACAGGCAGGCTTGTCTTGTTACAGTAAATACAGCTACCTGAAGAAAATTGCTGGTGTTCTTTTGATCCTATTAGTACCACAGTCAGGCAGCTAGACTATTTACAGTTAGTGCAGTGCGTCCTGCTCACAGTGTTCTGCTAAACCTACAAGTTAGTGGGGTGCGATCTGCTCACAGTGTTCAGCTAAACCTACAAGTTAGTGGGGTGCGTCCACCTCACAGTGTTCAGCTAAACCTACAAGCTAGTGGGGTGCGTCCTGCTCACAGTGTTCAGCTAGATCCGTTTCTGTTATCTTCTTACTGACAGGCAGGCTTGTCTTGTTACAGTAAATACAGCTACCTGAAGAAAATTGCTTGTGTTCTTTTGATCCTATTAGTACCACAGTCAGGCAGCTAGACTATTTACAGTTAGTGCAGTGCATCCTGCTCACAGTGTTCTGCTAAACCTACAAGTTAGAGGGGTGCGTCCATCTCACAGTGTTCAGCTAAAGCTACCTGTAGAAGGTTGGTGGTGTTCTCATACTACAGGCAGGCAGTTGATTTTGCTAGCTACAGTATCAGTACATATATATATATATATATATATATATATATCCCAGCTTAGTGCAGCTACAGGCCATTAGTATGTCTGGAAGGCCAAGAAGGAGAGGCAGACAGTCACAAGCCAATAAGAGAGGGCAAGCAGGCTCTGTGTCTAGTGCTGGTCGTGGAGACGGTGCATCCTCATCAGCACGTGGCCATGGGACACGCTTGGCCTTTTTTTCGGCAGCTGGCCATGTTGAGCCGCAACATGCGGAAGACTTGGTCGAGTGGATGACCAAGCCGTCCTCATCCTCCTCATCCTCTCTCACCCATGCCCAGGGTACTTTGTCTGGCAAAGCAGCGGCCTCTTCCCTCGGCTCAATGTCATCAGTGACTCCTTCCCTAGCCCCACCATGTCCTCCTGAGGAGTCCCTCGAACTGTTTGACCACAGTGTTGGGTACATGCTCCAGGAGGATGCCCAGCATTTGGAAGGCTCTGATGATGATACTGAGCTCGATGAAGGCAGTAACACGAGCACGGACAGAGGGGGTGCCCAAGAAGGACAGCAATCTGGCAGTCATGCTCCCCCTGCTGCAGCATACTGCCAGGTTTGCTCCAGTGATGAGGAGGGAGGGGATGATGAGGTCACTGACTCAACGTGGGTGCCTGATAGGAGAGAAGAGGAGGAGGAGGAGGAGGAGGCGGCACATCACCAACGAGGCAGGATGCCCTCCAGGGGCCAGCCTAAGGGCAGCACATTGACTGCATCACACCCCAAAGCTCCACATGTGCAGGGCGCTGCAGTCTCTGCGCGTTATTCAAAAAGTTCTTTGGTGTGGGCCTTTTTTGAGACGAGTGCATCAGATCGCACCGCTGCTATTTGCAACATATGTCTCAAGCGTATCTCGCGTGGCCAAAACATCTCCCGCTTGGGTACCACATGCTTGACCAGACATATGTTGACCTGCCATGCAGTTCGTTGGCAAGCGTATCTAAAAGACCCACACCAAAGAACAAAGAGGACCTCTCCTTGCTCCTCATCAGCTGAGATTTCCAACCCCACTAGACCTTCAGTCCTCTCTGAGACCTGCACTGAGAGGAATGAAGGTGTAGAATTAGGTGTGTCACAGCCAAGTACTTGTGGGCAATCTGATTTTGGTACACCGACGTCAGATTGTACCAGGCAAATTTCCCTGCCCCAGCTGCTGCACCACCGAAAGAAGTTTGCTCCCAGCCATCCACATGCCCAGCGGTTGAATGCTAGCTTGGCAAAATTGCTAGCACTTCAACTGCTGCCTTTTCAGTTGGTAGACTCTGCCCCCTTCCGTGAGTTTGTGGAATGTGTGGTTCCTCAGTGGCAGGTACCCAAACGCCACTTTTTCTCACGGAAGGCGATTCCGGCTCTCTACCGGCATGTGGAAGGCAATGTCAATGCCTCGCTGGACAGGGCGGTCAGCGGTAAGATGCATATTACCGCTGACTCATGGTCCAGCAGGCATGGACAGGGACGTTACCTAAGTTTCACGGCGCATTGGGTGACTCTGCTGGCAGCTGGGAAGGATGCAGGACAAGGTGCAGTAGTGTTGGAGGTTGTTCCGCCACCACGCCTCCAAAATGCTAATGATTGTGACACACCTCTCTCCTCCATCCCCTCCTCTTCTTCTTCCTCCATGGCCTCTTCCTCGGAACCAGCGGTGCTCCGTAGTCGTTCAAGGGGCTACGCAAGTACGCAGGCCAAAAGATGCCATGCGGTGCTTGAGCTGGTGTGCTTGGGGGACAGGAGCCACACTGGGGCAGAGGTTCTGTCAGCTCTGCAGGGGCAGGTTCAGAGGTGGTTGATGCCACGCCAACTTAAGGCAGGAATGGTGGTTTGCGACAATGGCACCAACCTCCTCTCTGCCCTCTGACAGGGACAAATGACCCATGTGCCCTGTTTGGCTCACGTCCTTAACTTGGTGGTGCAGCGG
This sequence comes from Lithobates clamitans, assembly GCA_037952925.1. Lineage (NCBI taxonomy): Eukaryota > Metazoa > Chordata > Amphibia > Anura > Ranidae > Lithobates > Lithobates clamitans. The sequence goes on along the minus strand of JBBGZY010001271.1, from coordinate 59,044 downwards.
TTCTTGGGCAGGTACCCGGGCTTACAGGATGTCCTGAGGCAGGCCAGGAAAGTCTGTGTGCATTTCCGCCGGTCATATAATGCCAGTGCTCGGCTGACGGACCTCCAAAAGGAGTTTAACCTGCCCAAGAACCGCCTAATCTGTGACATGCCCACCAGGTGGAACTCAACGTTGGCCATGCTGCAGCGGCTGCACACGCAGCAGAGGGCCATCAATGAGTACCTGTGCGACTATGGCACCAGGACAGGGTCAGGGGAGCTTGTTTTTTTTCCCCACGCCAGTGGGCCATGATCAGGGATGCATGCACTGTCCTGTCACCATTTGAGGAGGCCACAAGCATGGTGAGCAGTGACAGTGCATGCATCAGTGACACTGTCCCCCTTGTCCACCTGTTGGAGCACACGCTGCGTGGAATAATGGACAGGGCACTTGAGGCAGAACAGAGGCAGGAAGAGGAGGACTTCCTTAGCTCTCAAGGCCCCCTTTATCCAGACAGTGTTCCTGCGTGCCCGCCGATCACACAGGAAGAGGACGAGGAGGAGGGGGAGGAGGAAGATTGTGTCAGTATGGAGGTGGAGCCTGACACTCAGCATCAGCAGCAGTCTTTAAGGGATCAGTCCCAAGAAACACATGGACTTGTACGTGGCTTGGAGGAGGTGGCTGCGGACCATGTCGTCCTTAGTGACCCAGAGGACTCCGGACCGAATGCCTCAGCAAACCTACGCTGCATGGCCTCCCTGATCCTGCAAAGCCTGCATAAGGATCCTCGTATTCGTGGTATCAAGGAGAAGGACCAATACTGGCTGGCAACCCTCCTTGATCCACGTTACAAGGGTAAGGTTGCGGACCTTATCTTGCCATCGCAGAGGGAGCAGAGGATGAAACATCTTCGGGAGGCCTTGCAGAAAGGTCTGTGCAACACGTTCCCAGAGACTGGGAGGTTACAAACTCCTGTTTCTGGACAACGTGTTGCTGACGCTTCGGTCAGTCAAAGAAGGAGCGGTGGAGAAGGTGGCCGTCTGACCGATGCGTTCAGACAATTTTTTGGTCCGCAGCCCCAAGGTATGATCGGTTCCAGCAACCATCGCCAGCGTCTGTTTTACATGGTACAGGAATACCTAGGGGCAAGATCAGACTTGGACACCTTTCCCACCGAAAATCCTCTGGGTTACTGGGTCTTGAGGATGGATCACTGGCCAGAGCTTGCACAGTATGCAATTGAGCTACTGGCCTGTCGTGCATCCAGCGTTCTTTCGGAACGCACATTCAGTGCTGCTGGAGGCGTGGTAACCGATCACAGGGTGCGTCTGTCCACTGACTCGGTCGATCGACTGACCTTCATAAAAATGAATCAGTCTTGGATCACCACCAGCTACCAAGCACCTGATGCTGATGTAACCGAATAATTTTTTTTAAAATCTCAGATCCCTTCAAAGACTGCCTATGCTGATGCTGAGTGACTATCCCTGAGTAATTATCCTCTTCCTCCTCAATCATCACGCTGATAGCTTGTAAGAACATTTTTGGTTCTGGGCGCCACCACCAGTGCCTAAGGCACAATTTTTCAGCCCCTGTTTAACAGGGGCGTGTAATTACAATTTTTGATGTAATACTTTGCAGCAGGGCTCGTTCCTGCATTCCAACTAGAGTGTCTGTGAGGGGTTGCAGTGTTGTGGCACCAGCACCAGTGCCTAAGGCCCATTTTTTCTGCCCCTGTTTAACAGGGGCGTGTAATTACAATTTTTGATGCAATACTTTGCAGCAGGGCTCGTTCCTGCGTTCCAACTAGAGTGTCTGTGAGGGGTTGCAGTGTTGTGGCACCAGCACCAGTGCCTAAGGCCCATTTTTTCTGCCCCTGTTTAACAGGGGCGTGTAATTACAATTTTTGATGCAATACTTTGCAGCAGGGCTCGTTCCTGCGTTCCAACTAGAGTGTCTGTGAGGGGTTGCAGTGATGTGGCACCAGCACCAGTGCCTAAGGCCTAATTTTTCAGCTCCTGTTCAACAGGGGCATGTAATTACAATTCTTGATCTAATATTTCACAGCAGAACCCTGTGAGGGCTTACAGTGTTGTGGCCACAGCAACACCTAAGGCCCAAATTTCTGCTGAGTATATAGGGCAGGACCCTACTTTCAAACAACTAACTTACAAACGACTCCTACTTGCGAACGGAAGGAGACAACAGGAAGTGAGATGAAATCTACCCCTAGGAAGGGAAATTCTCTCCTGTAAGAGTTAATATGGGAAAAACATTTCTCCTTTCCACTGATGCTTTCCAATCCATTGGGACAAAAAGTGAGGTGAAATCTTCTGAAGAGGAGGAAAGACAGCAAAACAAATGTCACTGGGGTGATAACCCTTCCCTATGTTTTCCAAAAAGCTTAAAAAAGATTTTTTGGCTGGAGCCGTTCAAAATTACAAAGAGATTCTACTTAACAACAAACCTACAGCCTGTATACTGCTGTTCAGAGTATATAGGGCCTGGTGGCCCCACACCTTTCCTTATTTTAATTTGGGTGCGGGGTTCCCCTTAATATCCATACAAGACCCAAAGGGCCTGGTAATGGACTGGGGGGTACCCATGCCATTTGTCTCACTGATTTTCATCCATATTGCCAGGACCCGACATTACATTAAACCCGCAAGCAGTTTTAAATGAGATTTTTTCCTTTAGAAATGACATTTTGTGCAGGGACTGTTCTAAACACGGGAAACACGCGCCACTTTACAGGCATACTATAGACACCCCTCAGGTACGATATTTAAAGGAATATTTCACTTTTTTTTTTTACTTTAAGCATCATTAAAATCACTGCTCCCGAAAAAACGGCCGTTTTTAAAAGTTTTTTTTGCATTGATACATGTTCCCTGGGGTAGGACCCGGGTCCCCAAACCCTTTTTAGGACAATACCATGCAAATTAGCCTTTAAAATGAGCACTTTTGATTTCGAACGTTCGAGTCCCATAGACGTCAATAGGGTTCTAACATTCGTGCGAACTTTCGGTCCGTTCGCAGATTCTGGTGCGAACCGAATCGGGGGGTGTTCGGCTCATCCCTACACAACAATAGAAATATATGTATTCTAGAAAGTTTAACAATCAGCAGATAAAGATACTCCAAACACCTGGCATTAGCGCTTCAATCATCCCGGCACCATGATTGTTATGGTGTCAGGATGATTGAAGCGCATTATTTCTATTATTACATTGTAATATAAAATTAAATCATTCAACTCACCATAATGCAGAATCAGTGGAAGCCCTGAGCGTGTCACCTGCCACGTCGCCTGTCACCAGCAGAGTCCATCCTTGCATCAGGGGTCCCCAGCAGAGTCTGTCCTTGCATCAGGGGTCCCCGGCAGAGTCCGTCCTTGCATCACATAAGATTCCTCAGTCCCCCTTTTCCCATCAGAGTCCATAGTCCCCCCCTTTCCAATCCTTCTTCACATCAGAGTCTGCAGTCATCTGGCACCTTTATACATTAGAGTTCTCAGTTTCCTCCTTTCCCATCAGAGTCCCCAGCTTCCCTCCCCTCTTCCTTCATTACATCAAAGTCCGCAGTCACCTGACACCCTTTCACATTAGAGTTCTCAATTCCCCCTTTCCAATTAGGGTCCTCGGTTCCCCCCCTTTTAATCAGAGTCCTCAGTCCCCCCTCTTTCCAATCAGAGTCCTCAGTTCCTCCTTTCCCATCAGAGTCCATAGTTCCCCCCTTTCCAATAAGAGTCCTCAGCCCCCCCCTTTCACACCAGAGTCCTCAGTCCCCTCTTTCCAATCAGAGTCCTCTGTCCTTCCCTTTCACATCAGAGTCCTCAGTTCCCCTCTTTCCCATCAGAGTCCTCAGTTCCCCCCTTTCCAGAGTCCTCAGTGCCCTCCCCCCTTCACATCATTCTAATGTCCCCTGGAATCATTTCACATCACAACTCTCAGTTTCCCCTTTCCCATCAAAGTCCTCAGTTCCCTCCTTTCACATCAGAGTCCTCAGGTCCCCCCTGCCCCCTTTCATATCAGGGATGTCAGTTCCCCCTCCTCCTTCACATCAGAACTTTCAGTCCCCCCCCTTTCTTTCACATCAGAGTCCTCAGCCCCCCCCCCCCCCTCGTTCTTTTCACAAGGGAGTCCCACCACTGCCCAATCTTCAGCAAAGCATGGCTGTGGCAGCATGACAGTGGTCAATAGGCGGGCAAGGTCTAAATGGAGGTCCACTCCCTACCCCTTCTGAATGCAGCTTGGGCATTACAGCATGATGATGAGTGGCCGCCAGCACGATGTGTTCAGTGGAGAGGGGAGGGGGCGATCCGTGCGAGAGGAGAAGCCGATTCATTGGCTGCACGGTTCAAGCCCCCTTCCTCTCTCCACTGAACACAGGGGGGAGCGATCTAGCGGCGGCAGCGGCAATTTTGTTCAAGCCAGCTGCAAAAAAAAGGTAAAATGCAAACATTCTCGATTTCCCTGGGCAAATCCCGATTCGGGACAGCCTCCGATCGGGACAAGGGTCCCAAAATGGGGATTGTCCCGGGAAAATCGGGACTGTTGGCAACTATGCTTATGGGGACCCTTGTCCAACAATGCTCCCATCTGCACTAACTGCAAAGCTCTTCCCACAATGTTCATCAGTGCACCCCTCTACCAACACTGCCCACCCCTTCCCCCTCTGCACCCCTCTTCCAGCACTGTTCATCTTTTGCACCTCCAGGGCACTGTGCAATAAAACGTTCTAAATTTTGCAAAGTTACCATGATTACTGGATGCCATTAGCAGTTTGCGGTTTGTAATTGATTTTGTCTACAATTGCCTTATTGTTTTCATTAAAAGTGTCATTTTTGTGGGATGTGGCCAAACTGAGATCTCAGAAGTAACCATTTTTTGTGTCATTTGAAAACCTCTCAATATGCTGCAGGGTTGACATTGAAGAATACAAAAGCATCTTGGCGATAATCGGAGCTGTCTGGGAGATTAACAATTCCCCCGATCTTCTGCGCAATGTGACCCTGGGCTATCATATATTCAGTACTTGTAATGATCCAATGAAATCTATGGCATATATCATAAGGATATTGTCTGGAGAAAAGGATGCTCCTAACTATTACTGTAAGGGACGTGGAGAATTTGCTGGTTTTATTGGTGACAGCACTTTCCATACAAATTATGCCATGGCCCAGTTACTTAGTATGTATCGGTATACACAGGTAAGTGATCACTTCAATATACTATGAGTGTAACAACTGTGTTCAATAGATGGCTTAGTACAGTCTTGGTGGAATATTTTTAGCATTACCTTTCTTTAATGAATGCAGATCAGAATTAACAGACATATTTCAGGTACAGAACATTGTGTCTAATGGGCTTAGCCACCCTGAGCCATGATTGGCCAATCATGGCTCAGGGGGCTAAGTCCACACCCCACACTATATAAGGCTGCTTACATAACGGCTGTACATAGTGTAATGAATGAGAGCAGCAAAATTACTTTTTCAAAGGAAAAAATGTCATTTAAAACTGCTTGCGGCTGTAATGTATTGTCAGATCCCGGCAATACATTATTACATATAAAAATCATTAAAAAAAACAGTGTGGGTTCCCTTCCCCAGTCCAATATCAGGCCCTTTGTGTCTGGTATGGATTTTAAGGGGAACCCCAAGCCAAAATGAAAAAAAAATTACGTGGGGGTCCCCCCAAATTCCATAGCAGACCCTTATCCGAGCACGCAACCTGGCAGGAAAAGGGGGGATGAGAGAGCCCCCCCACTCCTGAACCTTATCAGGTTACATACCCTGAACATGTGGAGGGTGCTTTGGGGTCCCCCCAAAACATCTTGTCCCCATGTTAATGGGGACAAGGGCCTCATCCCCGCAACCCTTGCCCAGTGGTTGTGGGGGTCTGCGGGTGGGGGGCTTATCGGAATCTGGAAGCCCCCTTTAACAAGGGGCCCCAGATTCCACCCCCCCATGTAAATGGGTATCGGGTACATAGTTTTTGACAATTCCTTTATGGAATGAGTAGGGGTACAATATACCCATTCACATGGGGGGGCAAGATGTGGGGTGGCCCCTTGTTAAAGGGGGCTTCCAGATTCCAATAAGCCCCCCACCTGCGGACCCCCACAACCACTGGGCAAAGGTTGTGGGGAAGAGGCCCTTGTCCCCATCAACATGGGGAGAAGGTGTTTTGGGGCGGACCCCAAAGCACCCTCCCCATGTTGAGGGCATGTGGCCATTAGCCGACAGCAGAGCAGCCAGCTCAGAGAAGGAAGGGCTGAGCCCAGCCCTGACAGTACCCTCTCCTCAACGACCCCTCCCCCTCAGAGGACCTCCAGGCTTGAGGGGAAAACATCTATGGAAATCACAGAGGAGGACAGGGGCATGTATGTCCCAGGATGAGATCCAAGAGTGTTCCTCCGGACCGTACTCTTTCTAATGCAACAGGTACTGTATGCGCCCATGGAACCTACGGGAGTCAACAATGGACTTTACTTAATACTCCTCATGGTTCTCAACCTTTACAGGGTGAGGACATGGCACCGAGGTGGTAAAGTGGTTGCAGACCAAACGTTTTAATAAGGAGACATGAAATACATTTGAAATATGCATATTAGAAGGAAGGTCTAATGCGTAAGCAGGTTAATCCTGCGAAGAATACAGAAAGGCCTAATAAACCAAGGTGCGAACTTCTGTGAGGGAACACGAAGTCAGAGGTTGCGAGATAACAGCCAGACCCTGTCCCCAACCTGGTAGGCGTCTGCGGTCCTCATGAAGTCTGTACCTATCATTAGCATGTCGCAAAGCCTCCTGGACTTGGGCCAAGTGGAACGAAGACCAGGGAGATGCTCCTCCAATGCAGGAATACTCTGCGGAACAAACAAGTCAGGCAACATGGAAGGTTGGAAACCATAATTTGCCATAAATGGGGACAATCGGGAAGCAGAATTCAAGTCACTGTTGTGAGCAAACTCTGCCCACAGTAATAGGTTTGACCAGTTGTTATTATTGTCAGAAATATAGCAACGTAGGAATTGCTCCAAGGACTGATTGGCTCGTTCTGCAGCCCCATTAAACTGTGGCGCCGTCATCTTCTTCCCTTCATCTTCTCAGGCCCCTCTGCCCCCCTCTGACTCACGGTGACTTCCCTGTCCGCCCCCTCTGACGTCATGGGGAATGCCACAGGGAAGTCCCTGTCAAGTCCCCATGCGTCAGAGTGGGTGGGGTCACCTAGTGGCCCCTCCCTCCATTATTTAAGAACCGTCAGAAGAGTTGAAGCGCCACACAGTGGGAGCCTCCCATCAGGGTGGATGCAGAGCGGCCCGAGAAGACGAATGGAAGAAGACGCCGGTGCCGCGGAGGAAGATGCCGGACGAGAACAGAAGAACCAGAGGAAGTAGAAGATGGAGGAAGAACCCGAAGGGAGATAGAAGATAGAAGAAAGAAGATCGAAGAAAGAAGAAGCATTTAAATAAAGGAATTGTCAAAAACTGTCTCTTGCCATTTTTAACATTTTTGACACTTTTTTGTGAAATGGTAGGGGTACTTTTACCCCCTTACCATTTCACACAGGGGGGAGGGCCGGGATCTGGGGGTCCCCTTGTTAAAGGGGGCTTCAAGATTCCGATAAGCCCCCCGCCTGCAGACCCCCACAACCACCGGGCAAGGGTTGTGGGGATGAGGCCCTTGTCTCCATCAACATGGGGACAAGGTGTTTTGGGGGGACCCCAAAGCACCCTTCCCATGTTGAGGGTATGTGGCCTGGTACGGTTCAGGAGGGGGGGCGCTCTCTTGTCCCCCCCTCTTTTCCTGCGGCCTGCAAGGTTGCGTGCTCGGAAAAGTGTCTGGTATGGATTTTTGGGGGAACCCCACGCCATTTTTGTAAAACATTTTGGCCCGGGTTCCCCTTAATATCCATACCAGACCTGAAGGGCCTTGTACGTCATTTTTTTTTTAAATTTTGGTTCGGGGTTCCCCTGTGGGGAATTCCCATGCCGTTTTTATCAATGAACTTCTATGTGTATTGTCGGACCGGCAATTCATTAATAACCGCGAGTAGTTTTAAATTACTTTTTTTCCTTTGAAATGTCATTTTGCTGTCAGACTGTACTAAACACGGGAAACATGCGCCCCTTTACAGGCATACTATAGACACCCCCCAGGTATGAAATTTAAAGGAATATTACACTTTTATTGTTTCACTTTAAGTATTATTAAAAAAAAATTACCTGAAAAAAAGGCCGTTTTTAAAACTTTTTTGCATTAAGCCATGTCCCCTGGGGCAGGACCCAGGTCCCCAAATCCTTTTTATGACAATAACTTGCATATAAGCCTTTAAAATTAGCACTTTTGATTTCTCCCATAGACTTTTAAAGGGTGTTCCGAGGCTTTCGAATTTGCCGCGAACACCCCAAATTGTTCGCTGTTCGGCGAACTGGCGAACAGCCAATGTTCAAGTCGACATGAGTTCGACTCAAACTCGAAGCTCATCCCTAGTTGTTATGATGATCAGAAAAATATCAACGTAGGAGATGCTCCAAGGACTTATTGGCTCATTCTGCGGCCATATTCGACTGCGGGTGATACACAGAGGACAAAGCAAGCTGAACTCCCAACTGTGAACAAAAGGCTTGCCAGAAACGGGACACAAACTGACTACCCCTGTCCGAGACAATCACCTTGGGTGGCCCATGTAAACGAATGTTCCCCCGAGCAAAAATGGAAGCCAGTTCCTTAGAAGAGGGCAACTTTAGTGGAATACAATGACACATTCTGTCCACCACCATCACTGTCTACCATTCTGTCCCCACCATTACTGTCCGCCATTCTGTCCCCACCATCACTGTCCGCCATTCTGTCCAACTATCACTGCCCGCCATTCTGTTCCCTCATCACTGTCCGCCATTCTGTCCAACCATCACTGTCTGCCATTCTGTCCCTCTCATCACTTCTCCACCATTCTGTCCCCACCATCACTATCCGCCATTCTGTCCAATACCATCACTGTCCGCCATTCTGTCCTTTACCATCACTGTCCACTATTCTGTCCCCACCATCACTGTCCGCTATTTTGTCCACCACCATCACTGTCCTTCATTCTGTCCACCACCATCACTGTGCACTATTCTGTCCCCACCATCACTGACCGCCATTCTGTCGTCTTCATTACTGTCCGCCATTTTGACCCCACCATCAATGTCTGCCATTCTGTCGAACCATCAGTGTTCACCATTCTGTCCAACCATCACTGTCTGCCATTCTATCCCCCTCATCACTGTCTGCCATTCTGTCGCCCTCATCACTTTCCACCATTCTGTCCTCATCACTGTCCACCATTCTGTCCCCCTCATCACTGTCCACCATTCTTTCTGTTCAACCATCACTGTCCACCATTCTGTCCCCACCATTATTGTCCGCCATTCTGTCCCCCTCATTACTGTGCGCCATTGTGTCTCCCTCATCTCTGTCTGCCATTTTGTCCAACCATCACTGTCCATCATTCAGTCCACAACAATCACTGTCTACCATTCTGTCCCCACCATCACCGTCCGTCATTCTGTCCCCCTCATCACTTTCCGCCATTCTGTCCAACCATCACTGTCCGCCATTCTGTTCCCCTCGTCACTCTCTCCATTCTGTCCCCACCATCACTGTCCGCCATTCTGTCCAACACCATCACTGTCTGCCATTCTGTCCTTCACCATCACTGTCCATTATTCTGTCCCCACCATCACTGTCCTTCATTCTGTCCACCACCATCACTGTCTACTATTCTGTCCTCACCATAACTGTCCGTCATTCTATCCCAACCATCACTGTCCATTCTGTCCAACCATCACTGTCTGCCATTCTATCCCCTCTTCACTGTCTGCCATTCTATCCCCCTCATCACTGTTCGGTATTCTGTCCCCCTTATCACTGTCCGCCATTCTGTTCACAACCATCACTGTCCACTAGGGATGAGCTTCGTGTTCGAGTCGAACCCATGTTCGACTCGAACATCGGCTGTTCGGTCGTTCGCCGAATTGCGAACGATATGGGCCGTTCGCGCCAAATTCGTGTGGCGCGTCACGGCCCATAATTCACTGCGGCATCGCAGTGCATTGCTGGCTGATGATTGGCCAAGCATGCACTATGACCCGCATGCTTGGCCAATCACAGCGCCATCAGTAGAGAGAGCTGTAATTGGCCAAAGCCAGGGTGGCTTTGGCCAATTATGGCTCAGGGGATTTAGTACACACCCCACACTATATAAGGCCGCCTGCACGGCGGCCCTGTGTAGTGTGTGTTCCGGTGTGCTGAGAGATAGAGAGAGAGAGAGACAGTGTCATTTGATTTGAGTTAGATAGATTAGGCAGAACAGTCAGTCAGTTAGCTGCACTTACAGTGTATTGTGTATATATATGCATCCCAGGTGTTGCATATATATATATACACTGTATTCAGTTTAGCTAGATCCGTTCCTGTTATCTTCTATCTAGACTATTTACATTTAGTGCAGTGTGTCCTGCTCACAGTGTTCAGCTAGATCCGTTCCTGCTATTTACATTCAGTGCAGTGCGTCCTGCTCACAGTGTTCAGCTAGATCCGTTCCTGGTATTTACATTTAGTGCAGTGCGTCCTGCTCACAGTGTTCAGCTAGATCCGTTCCTGCTATTTACATTCAGTGCAGTGCGTCCTGCTCACAGTGTTCAGCTAGATCCGTTCCTGGTATTTACATTTAGTGCAGTGCGTCCTGCTCACAGTGTTCAGCTAGATCCGTTCCTGCTATTTACATTCAGTGCAGTGCGTCCTGCTCACAGTGTTCAGCTAGATCCGTTCCTGGTATTTACATTTAGTGCAGTGCGTCCTGCTCACAGTGTTCAGCTAGATCCGTTCCTGCTATTTACATTCAGTGCAGTGCGTCCTGCTCACAGTGTTCAGCTAGATCCGTTCCTGGTATTTACATTCAGTGCAGTGCGTCCTGCTCACAGTGTTCAGCTACATCCGTTCCTGCTATTTACATTCAGTGCAGTGCGTCCTGCTCACAGTGTTCAGCTAGATCCGTTCCTGGTATTTACATTCAGTGCAGTGCGTCCTGCTCACAGTGTTCAGCTACATCCGTTCCTGCTATTTACATTCAGTGCAGTGCGTCCTGCTCACAGTGTTCAGCTAGATCCGTTCCTGCTATTTACATTCAGTGCAGTGCGTCCTGCTCACAGTGTTCAGCTAGATCCGTTCCTGCTATTTACATTCAGTGCAGTGCGTCCTGCTCACAGTGTTCAGCTAGATCCGTTCCTGGTATTTACATTTAGTGCAGTGCGTCCTGCTCACAGTGTTCAGCTAGATCCGTTCCTGGTATTTACATTTAGTGCAGTGCGTCCTGCTCACAGTGTTCAGCTAGATCCGTTCCTGCTATTTACATTCAGTGCAGTGCGTCCTGCTCACAGTGTTCAGCTAGATCCGTTCCTGGTATTTACATTTAGTGCAGTGCGTCCTGCTCACAGTGTTCAGCTACATCCGTTCCTGCTATTTACATTCAGTGCAGTGCGTCCTGCTCACAGTGTTCAGCTAGATCCGTTCCTGCTATTTACATTCAGTGCAGTGCGTCCTGCTCACAGTGTTCAGCTAGATCCGTTCCTGCTATTTACATTCAGTGCAGTGCGTCCTGCTCACAGTGTTCAGCTAGATCCGTTCCTGGTATTTACATTTAGTGCAGTGCGTCCTGCTCACAGTGTTCAGCTACATCCGTTCCTGCTATTTACATTCAGTGCAGTGCGTCCTGCTCACAGTGTTCAGCTAGATCCGTTCCTGCTATTTACATTCAGTGCAGTGCGTCCTGCTCACAGTGTTCAGCTAGATCCGTTCCTGGTATTTACATTTAGTGCAGTGCGTCCTGCTCACAGTGTTCAGCTACATCCGTTCCTGCTATTTACATTCAGTGCAGTGCGTCCTGCTCACAGTGTTCAGCTAGATCCGTTCCTGCTATTTACATTCAGTGCAGTGCGTCCTGCTCACAGTGTTCAGCTAGATCCGTTCCTGCTATTTACATTCAGTGCAGTGCGTCCTGCTCACAGTGTTCAGCTAGATCCGTTCCTGGTATTTACATTTAGTGCAGTGCGTCCTGCTCACAGTGTTCAGCTACATCCGTTCCTGCTATTTACATTCAGTGCAGTGCGTCCTGCTCACAGTGTTCAGCTAGATCCATTCCTGCTATTTACATTCAGTGCAGTGCGTCCTGCTCACAGTGTTCAGCTAGATCCGTTCCTGCTATTTACATTCAGTGCAGTGCGTCCTGCTCACAGTGTTCAGCTAGATCCGTTCCTGCTATTTACATTCAGTGCAGTGCGTCCTGCTCACAGTGTTCAGCTAGATCCGTTCCTGTTATCTTCCTACTGACAGGCAGGCTTGTCTGGTTACAGTATATAAAGCTACCTTAAGAAAATTACAGGTGTTCTTTTTGATCCTATTAGTACCACGGTCAGGCAGCTAGACTATTTACATTTAGTACAGTGCGTCCTGCTCACAGTGTTCAGCTAGATCCGTTCTTGCTATTTACATTCAGTGCAGTGCGTCCTGCTCACAGTGTTCAGCTAGATCCGTTCCTGGTATTTACATTTAGTGCAGTGCGTCCTGCTCACAGTGTTCAGCTAGATCCGTTCCTGCTATTTACATTCAGTGCAGTGCGTCCTGCTCACAGTGTTCAGCTAGATCCGTTCCTGCTATATACATTTAGTGCAGTACGTCCTGCTCACAGTGTTCAGCTAGATCCGTTCCTGTTATCTTCCTACTGACAGGCAGGCTTGTCTGGTTACAGTATATAAAGCTACCTTAAGAAAATTACAGGTGTTCTTTTTGATCCTATTAGTACCACGGTCAGGCAGCTAGACTATTTACATTTAGTACAGTGTGTCCTGCTCACAGTGTTCAGCTAGATCCGTTCCTGTTATCTTCCTACTGACAGGCAGGCTTGTCTGGTTACAGTATATAAAGCTACCTTAAGAAAATTACAGGTGTTCTTTTTGATCCTATTAGTACCACGGTCAGGCAGCTAGACTATTTACATTTAGTACAGTGCGTCCTGCTCACAGTGTTCAGCTAGATCCGTTCTTGCTATTTACATTCAGTGCAGTGCGTCCTGCTCACAGTGTTCAGCTAGATCCGTTCCTGGTATTTACATTTAGTGCAGTGCGTCCTGCTCACAGTGTTCAGCTAGATCCGTTCCTGCTATTTACATTCAGTGCAGTGCGTCCTGCTCACAGTGTTCAGCTAGATCCGTTCCTGCTATATACATTTAGTGCAGTACGTCCTGCTCACAGTGTTCAGCTAGATCCGTTCCTGTTATCTTCCTACTGACAGGCAGGCTTGTCTGGTTACAGTATATAAAGCTACCTTAAGAAAATTACAGGTGTTCTTTTTGATCCTATTAGTACCACGGTCAGGCAGCTAGACTATTTACATTTAGTACAGTGCGTCCTGCTCACAGTGTTCAGCTAGATCCGTTCCTGTTATCTTCCTACTGACAGGCAGGCTTGTCTGGTTACAGTATATAAAGCTACCTGAAGAAAATTACAGGTGTTCTATCCCAGCTTAGTGCAGCTACAGGCCATTAGTATGTCTGGAAGGCCAAGAAGGAGAGGCAGACAGTCACAAGCCAATAAGAGAGGGCAAGCAGGCTCTGTGTCTAGTGCTGGTCGTGGAGACGGTGCATCCTCATCAGCACGTGGCCATGGGACACGCTTGGCCTTTTTTTCGGCAGCTGGCCGTGTTGAGCCGCAACATGCGGAAGACTTGGTCGAGTGGATGACCAAGCCGTCCTCATCCTCCTCATCCTCTCTCACCCATGCCCAGGGTGCTTTGTCTGGCAAAGCAGCGGCCTCTTCCCTCAGCTCAATGTCATCAGTGACTCCTTCCCTAGCTCCACCATGTCCTCATGAGGATTCCCTCGAACTGTTTGACCACAGTGTTGGGTACATGCTCCAGGAGGATGCCCAGCGTTTGGAAGGCTCTGATGATGATACTGAGCTCAATGAAGGCAGTAACATGAGCACGGACAGAGGGGGTGCCCAAGAAGGACAGCAATCTGGCAGTCATGCTCCCCCTGCTGCAGCATACTGCCAGGTTTGCTCCAGTGATGAGGAGGGAGGGGATGATGAGGTCACTGACTCAACGTGGGTGCCTGATAGGAGAGAGGAGGAGGAGGAGGAGGAGGAGGAGGTGGCACATCACCAACTAGGCAGGATGCCCTCCAGGGGCCAGCCTAAGGGCAGCACATTGACTGCATCACACCCCAAAGCTCCACATGTGCAGGGCGCTGCAGTCTCTGCGCGTTATTCAAAAAGTTCTTTGGTGTGGGCCTTTTTTGAGACGAGTGCATCAGATCGCACCGCTGCTATTTGCAACATATGTCTCAAGCGTATCTCGCGTGGCCAAAACATCTCCCGCTTGGGTACCACATGCTTGACCAGACATATGTTGACCTGCCATGCAGTTCGTTGGCAAGCGTATCTAAAAGACCCACACCAAAGAACAAAGACGATCTCTCCTTGCTCCTCATCAGCTGAGATTTCCAACCCCACTAGACCTTCAGTCCTCTCTGAGACCTGCAGTGAGAGGAATGAAGGTGTAGAATTAGGTGTGTCACAGCCAAGTACTTGTGGGCAATCTGCTTTTGGTACACCGACGTCAGATTGTACCAGGCAAATTTCCCTGCCCCAGCTGCTGCACCGCCGAAAGAAGTTTGCTCCCAGCCATCCACATGCCCAGCGGTTGAATGCTAGCTTGGCAAAATTGCTAGCACTTCAACTGCTGCCTTTTCAGTTGGTAGACTCTGCCCCCTTCCGTGAGTTTGTGGAATGTGCGGTTCCTCAGTGGCAGGTACCCAAACGCCACTTTTTCTCACGGAAGGCGATTCCGGCTCTCTACCGGCATGTGGAAGGCAATGTCCATGCCTCGCTGGACAGGGCGGTCAGCGGTAAGGTGCATATTACCGCTGACTCATGGTCCAGCAGGCATGGACAGGGACGTTACTTAAGTTTCACGGCGCATTGGGTGACTCTGCTGGCAGCTGGGAAGGATGCAGGACAAGGTGCAGTAGTGTTGGAGGTTGTTCCGCCACCACGCCTCCAAAATGCTGATTGTGACACACCTCTCTCCTCCACCCCCTCCTCTTCTTCTTCCTCCATGGCCTCTTCCTCGGAACCAGCGGTGCTCCGTAGGCGTTCAAGGGGCTACGCAAGTACGCAGGCCAAAAGATGCCATGCGGTGCTTGAGCTGGTGTGCTTGGGGGACAGGAGCCACACTGGGGCAGAGGTTCTGTCAGCTCTGCAGGGGCAGGTTCAGAGGTGGTTGACGCCACGCCAACTTAAGGCAGGAATGGTGGTTTGCGACAATGGCACCAACCTCCTCTCTGCCCTCCGACAGGGACAACTGACCCATGTGCCCTGTTTGGCTCACGTCCTTAACTTGGTGGTGCAGCGGTTCTTGGGCAGGTACCCGGGCTTACAGGATGTCCTGAGGCAGGCCAGGAAAGTCTCTGTGCATTTCCGCCGGTCATATAATGCCAGTGCTCGGCTGACGGACCTCCAAAAGGAGTTTAACCTGCCCAAGAACCGCCTAATCTGTGACATGCCCACCAGGTGGAACTCGACGTTGGCCATGCTGCAGCAGCTGCACACGCAGCAGAGGGCCATCAATGAGTACCTGTGCGACTATGGCACCAGGACAGGGTCAGGGGACCTTGGTTTTTTTTCCCCACGCCAGTGGGCCATGATCAGGGATGCATGCACTGTCCTGTCACCATTCGAGGAGGCCACGAGGATGGTGAGCACTGACAGTGCATGCATCAGTGACACTGTCCCCCTTGTCCACCTGTTGGAGCACACGCTGCGTGGAATAATGGACAGGGCACTTGAGGCAGAACAGAGGCAGGAAGAGGAGGACTTCCTTAGCTCTCAAGGCCCCCTTTATCCAGACAGTGTTCCTGCGTGCCCGCCGATCACACAGGAAGAGGACGAGGAGGAGGAGGAGGAGGAGGAGGAAGATTGTGTCAGTATGGAGGTGGAGCCTGGCACTCAGCATCAGCAGTCTTTAAGGGATCAGTCCCAAGGAACACATGGACTTGTACGTGGCTGGGAGGAGGTGGCTGCGGACGTTGTTGTCCTTAGTGACCCAGAGGACTCCGGACCGAATGCCTCAGCAAACCTACGCTGCATGGCCTCCCTGATCCTGCAAAGCCTGCGTAAGGATCCTCGTATTCGTGGTATCAAGGAGAAGGACCAATACTGGCTGGCAACCCTCCTTGATCCACGTTTTTTGGTCCGCAGCCCCAAGGTATGATCGGTTCCAGCAACCATCGCCAGCGTCTGTTTTACATGGTGCAGGAATACCTAGGGGCAAGATCAGACTTGGACACCTTTCCCACCGAAAATCTTCTGGGTTACTGGGTCTTGAGGATGGATCACTGGCCAGAGCTTGCACAGTATGCAATTGAGCTACTGGCCTGTCCTGCATCCAGCGTTCTTTCGGAACGCACATTCAGTGCTGCTGGAGGCGTGGTAACCGATCACAGGGTGCGTCTGTCCACCGACTCGGTCGATCGGCTGACCTTCATAAAAATGAATCAGTCTTGGATCACCACCAGCTACCAAGCACCTGATGCAGATGTAACCGAATAATTTTTTTTGAAATCTCAGATCCCTTCAAAGACTGCCTATGCTGATGCTGAGTGACTATCCCTGAGTAATTATCCTCTTCCTCCTCAATCATCACGCTGATAGCTTGTAAGAACATTTTTGGTTCTGGGCGCCACCACCAGTGCCTAAGGCACAATTTTTCAGCCCCTGTTTAACAGGGGCGTGTAATTACAATTTTTGATGTAATACTTTGCAGCAGGGCTCGTTCCTGCATTCCAACTAGAGTGTCTGTGAGGGGTTGCAGTGTTGTGGCACCAGCACCAGTGCCTAAGACCCAATTTTTCAGCCCCTGTCTAACAGGGGCGTGTAATTACAATTTTTGATGCAATACTTTGCAGCAGGGCTTGTTCCTGCGTTTCAACTAGAGTGTCTGTGAGGGGTTGCAGTGTTGTGGCACCAGCACCAGTGCCTAAGACCCAATTTTTCTGCCCCTGTCTAACAGGGGCGTGTAATTACAATTTTTGATGCAATACTTTGCAGCAGGGCTCGTTCCTGCGTTCCAACTAGAGTGTCTGTGAGGGGTTGCAGTGTTGTGGCACCAGCACCAGTGCCTAAGACCCAATTTTTCAGCCCCTGCCTAACAGGGGCGTGTAATTACAATTTTTGATGCAATACTTTGCAGCAGGGCTTGTTCCTGCGTTTCAACTAGAGTGTCTGTGAGGGGTTGCAGTGTTGTGGCACCAGCACCAGTGCCTAAGACCCAATTTTTCAGCCCCTGTCTAACAGGGGCGTGTAATTACAATTTTTGATGCAATACTTTGCAGCAGGGCTCGTTCCTGCGTTCCAACTAGAGTGTCTGTGAGGGGTTGCAGTGTTGTGGCACCAGCACCAGTGCCTAAGGCCTAATTTTTCAGCTCCTGTTCAACAGGGGCATGTAATTACAATTCTTGATCTAATATTTCACAGCAGGGCCCTGTGAGGGCTTACAGTGTTTTGGCCACAGCAACACCTAAGGCCCAAATTTCTGCTGAGTATATAGGGCAGGACCCTACTTTCAAACATCTAACTTACAAACGACTCCTACTTGCAAACGGAAGGAGACAACAGGAAGTGAGATGAAATCTACCCCTAAGGAAGGGAAATTCTCTCCTGTAAGAGTTAATATGGGAAAACAATTTCTCCTTTCCACTGATGCTTTCCAATCCTTGTTCCACAAAAAAACCCAAATTTTCAAAAAACATTTTTCATTGGGACAAAAAAGTGAGGTGAAATCTTCTGAAGAGGAGGAAAGACGCAAAACAAATGTCACAGGGGTGATAACCCTTCCCTATGTTTTCCAAAAAGCTTAGAAAAGATTTTTTGGCTGGAGCTAAACACATTAAAAATGTTCAAAATTACAAACAGATTCTACTTAACAACAAACCTACAGTCCCTGTCTTGTTTGCACCGCCTGAATACTGCTGTTCAGAGTATATAGGGACCTTTCCTTATTTTAATTTGGGTGCGGGGTTCCCCTTAATATCCATACAAGACCCAAAGGGCCTGGTAATGGACTGGGGGGTACCCATGCCGTTTGTCTCACTGATTTTCATCCATATTGCCATGACCCGACATGACATTAAACCCGCAAGCAGTTTTAAATGAGATTTTTTCCTTTAAAAATGACATTTGGTGCAGGGACTGTTCTAAACATGGGAAACACGCGTCACTTTACAGGCATACTATAGACACCCCCCAGGTACGATATTTAAAGGAATATTTCACTTTTTTTTTTTTACTTTAAGCATCATTAAAATCACTGCTCCCGAAAAAACGGCCGTTTTTAAAAGTTTTTTTTGCATTGATACATGTCCCCTGGGGTAGGACCCGGGTCCCCAAACCCTTTTTAGGACAATACCATGTAAATTAGCCTTTAAAATGAGCACTTTTGATTTCGAACGTTCGAGTCCCATAGACGTCAATGGGGTTCTAACGTTCGTGCGAACTTGCGGTCCGTTCGCGGGTTCTGGTGCGAACCGAACCGGGGGTGTTCGGCTCATCCCTACTGTCCACCATTCTGTCCACAACCATCACTGTCCGCCATTCTGTCCACCACCATCACTGTCCGTCATTGTGTCCCAACCATCACTGTCCACCATTCTGTCCACCACCATCACTGTCCGCCATTCTGTCCCAACCATAACTGTCCACATTTCTGTCCCCTCATCACTGTCTTCCATTCTATCCACACCATCATTGTCTGCCATTCTGTCCCCACCATCACTGTCCGCCATTCTGTACCCCTCATTATTGTGTGCCATTGTGTCCCTCTCATCACTGTCCATCATTCTGTCCCTGTCTTTACTGACCGCCATTCTATCCCAACGATCACTGTCCGCCATTCTGTCCCCCCTCATCACTGTCCGCCATTCTGTCTCCCTCATCACTGTCCGCCATTCTGTCCACAACCATCACTGGCCGCCATTCTGTCCACCACCATCACTGTCCACTATTCTGTCCACCACCATCACTGTCCGCCATTGTGTCCACCACCATCACTGTCCATCATTCAGTCCACCACAATCACTGTCCACCATTCTGTCCTCCCTCATCACTGGCCGCCAATCTGTCCCACTCATCACTGTCTTCCATTCTACCCACACAATAACTGTCTGCCATTCTGTCCCCACCATCACAGTCTGCCATTCTGTACCCCTCATTATTATGCACCATTGTGTCCCCCTCATCACTGTCTGGCATTCTGTCCATCCATCAATGTCTGCCATTCTGTCCCAACTATCACTGTCTGCCATTTCGTCCACCATCAGCACTGTCCGCCATTCTGTCGACCACCATCACTGTCTGCCATTCTGTCCCCCTCATTACTGTGCGCCATTCTGTATAACCATCAATGTCTGTCATTCTGTCCCAACCATCATTGTCCATCATTCTGTCCACCACCATCACTGTCCATAATTCTGTCAACCACCATCACTGTCTACCATTCTGTCCCCACCATCACTGTCTGCCATTCTCTCCCCACCATCACTGTCCGCCATTCTGTCCCCCTCATCACTTTCCGTCATTCTGTTTCCACCATCACTGTCCGCCATTCTGTACCCCTCATCACTTCTCCACCATTCTGTCCCCACCATCACTGTTCTTCATTTTGTCCACCACCATCACTGTCCACTATTCTGTCCCTACCATCACTGTCCACCATTCTGTCCACCACCATCACTGTTCGTCATTCTTTCTCAACCATCACTGTCTGGCATTCTGTCCCCCTCATCACTGTTCCCCATTCTGTTCCCACCATCACTGTCTGGCATTCTGTCCCCCTCATCACTGTCTGCCATTCTGTCCCCACCGTCACTGTCTGGCATTCTGTCCCCCTCATCACTGTCTGCCATTCTGTCCCCTTCATTACTGTCCGCCATTCTGTCCCCACCATCAATGTCTGCCATTCTGTCCCCACCATCAATGTCTGCCATTCTGTCGAACCATCATTGTCTGCCATTCTATCCCCCTCATCACTGTCCGTCATTCTGTCCCTACCATCGCTTTCCACCATTCTGTCCCCACCATCACTTTCCACTATTCTGTTCCCACCATCACTGTCCACCATTTTGTACCCCTTATTCTTGTGCACCATTGTGTCTCACTCATCACTGTCTGTCATTCTGTCCAACCATGAATGTCTGCCATTCTGCCCCCCTCATAACTGTCTGTCATTCTGTCCCTATCATCACAGTCCGCCATTCTGTCCCCACGATTACTGTCCACCATTCTGTCCCCACAATCACTGTCCGCCATTCTGTCCCAACCATCACTGGCCGCCATTCTGTACCCACCATCACTGCCCACCATTCTGTCCAACCATCACTGTCCACGATTCTGTCCCCACCATCACTGTCCGCCATTCTGTCTCTACCGTCACTGTCCACCATTCTGTCCCCACCATCACTGTCCACCATTCTGTCCCCACCATCACTATCCACTATTCTGTCCCCACCAACCCTGTCCGTCATTCTGTCCACAACCATCACCGTCCATCATTCTGTCCCAACCATCACTGTCTGCCATTTTATTCCCCTCATCACTGTCCGCCATTCTATTCCCCTCATCACTGTCCGCCATTCTGTGCCCTTCATTGCTGTCCACTATTCTGTCCCCACCATCAATGTTCACCATTCTGTCCAACCCTCACTGTCCACCATTTTGTCCCCACCATCACAGTCTGCCATTCTGTCCCCCTCATTACTATCCGCCATTCTGTCCCCCTCATCACTGTCCGCCATTCTATCTTCATCACTGCCTTCTATTCCATCCCCACCATCACTTTCCGACAATTCTTTCACAATCATCAATGTCTGCCATTCTGTCCCTCTCATCACTTTCTGCCACTGTGTCCCCCTCTTCACTGTCCATAATTCTGTGTCTTTCATCACTTCTCCGCCATTCTGTCCCCACCATCACT
Organism: Lithobates clamitans; assembly: GCA_037952925.1. Taxonomy (NCBI): domain Eukaryota; kingdom Metazoa; phylum Chordata; class Amphibia; order Anura; family Ranidae; genus Lithobates; species Lithobates clamitans. The sequence goes on along the minus strand of JBBGZY010001271.1, from coordinate 37,992 downwards.
GTCCGCCATTCTGTCCTCCACCATCACTGTCCACTATTCTGTTTCCACCATCACTGTCCGCCATTCTGTCCACAACCATCACTGTCCATCATTCTGTCCCAACCATCAATGTCTGCCATTCTATCCCCCTCATCACTGTCCGCCATTCTGTCCCCTTCATTGCTGTCCACTATTCTGTCTACACCATCAATGTCCACCATTCTGTCCAACCATAACTGTCTGCTATTCTATCCCCCTCATCTCTGTCTGCCATTCTGTCCACCACCATCACTGTCCAACATTCTTTCCTCACCATCACTGTCCGCCATTCTGTCCCCCTCATCACTGTCTTCCATTCTATCCACACCATCACTGTCCGCCATTCTGTCCTCCTCATCACTGTCCACCATTCTGTCTCCACAATCACTGTCTGCCATTCTGTCCCCACAATCACTGTCCACCATTCTGTCCCCACCATCACTGCCCACTATTCTGTCCCCACCATCACTGTCCACCATTCTGTCCCCACCATCACTGTCCACCATTCTGTCCCCATATCACTGTCCGCCATTCTGTCTCCCTCATCACTGTCCACCATTCCGTCCCTCTCATCACTTCTCCGCCATTCTTTCCCTGCCATCATTGCCCGCCATTCTGTCCCCACCATCACAGTACGCCATTCTGTCCCCCTCATCAATGTCCGCCATTCTGTCCCCACCATCACAGCCCACCATTCTGCCCCCCTCATCACTGTCCACCATTCTTTCCCCACCATCACTGTCCGCCATTCTGACTGCACCATCACAGTCCGCCATTCTGTCCCCCTCATCACTGTCCACCATTCTTTCCCCACCATCACTGTCCGCCATTCTGTCTGCACCATCACTGTCCGCCATTCTGTCCCATTCATTGCTGTCCGCTATTCTGTCCATACCATCAATGTCCACCATTCTGTCCAACCATCACTGTCTGCCATTCTATCCCCCTCATCACTGTCCGCCATTCTGTCCCCCTCATCACTGTCTTCCATTCTATCCACACCATCACTGTCCGCCATTCTGCCCCCACCATCACTGTCTACCATTCTGCCCCCACCATCACTGTCCACTATTCTGTCCCCACTCTCACTGTCCGCCATTCTGTCCCCACCATCACAGTCTACCATTCTGTCCTTCTCATCACTGACCGCCATTCTGTCCTCCTCATCACTGTCCGCCATTCTGTCCCCACCATCGCTGTCCACCATTCTGTCCCAACCATCACTGTCCGCCATTCTGTCCCCACCATCGCTGTCCACCATTCTGTCCCAACCATCACTTTCCGCCATTCTGTACCCACCATCACTGTCCGCCATTCTGTCTCCCTCATCACTGTCCACCATTCCGTCCCTCTCATCACTTCTCCCACTTCTCCGCCATTCTTTCCCCGCCATCATTGCCCGCCATTCTGCCCCCACCATCACAGTACGCCATTCTGTCCCCCTCATCAATGTCCGCCATTCTGTCCCCACCATCACAGCCCACCATTCTGTTCCCCTCATCACTACTGTCCACCATTCTTTCCCCACCATCACTGTCCGCCATTCTGTCCCATTCATTGCTGTCCGATATTCTGTCCACACCATCAAAGTCCACCATTCTGTCCAACCATCACTGTCTGCCATTCTATCCCCCTCATCACTGTCCGCCATTCTGTCCCCCTCATCACTGTCTTCCATTCTATCCAGAAAAAAAGAGAACTAACTAAATGGGACTTTATATGAGGACATTTACAAAAATGTACCTCCATCCCCAAAATGTATACAAAAAACAGAGAAATGGGGGGGGTTTTGGGACTTTAAATGAGACATGCAGCTGGGAAGGTGACACAACATAGTAATGATATGAATATCTAATAATTGCACCATAAATGCTACCGCATCGTATTGCATAGTAATGAATGTATAAACAGTAAATTGTAATAAATCAAGGAAACTTTATTTCATAGTAAGATATATATTATTGAGACATCATAAAACAACATAATGGCATAGCAGCCTATTATGGTCATCATGGTACCATAGTAAGAATTCATCAGACTAATATTTGCATATGACTGCATCATAGTATTAGTAATGTCTGGTGAATGGACCACATTTGTGACCAAATAGCTTGCATGTATACAGAATAAGAGAGTATAACATATGAATAAATGTTCCATAAATATGATCCAAAATAACAAGGTGACCCATCAACATAGCAGCACGATGTGGATCGCAATGGTGAGATAAAAACAATTAAATTTTAAAGTTGTGTGTCTTCACAGTAATATAATAGCAGTTGGTGGAATCCAAACGGCATAATCTGATAGAAGTATAGAGGGGTTGTTAATGTGAATAGCATCTAAGAGCTCGACGCGTTTCATGGATCTTTCCAATCTTCAGGAGCAGATGCAATGTAACTGTCTATAAAAGATATTTAAGCACCTTAAGCATTATTAAAATCACTGCTCCTGAAAAAACTTCTGTTTTTACAACTTCTTTTTCAATACATGTACATGTCCCCTGGGGCAGGACCCCGGTCCCCAAACACTTTTTATGACAATAACTTGCATATAAGCCTTTAAAATGAGCACTTTTGATTATTCATGTTCGTGTCCCATAGACTTTAACGGTGTTCGAACAAATTTTTTGCCTGTTCGCATGTTCTGGATGCGAACCGAGGGGGTGTTCAGCTCATCCCTACTGTCCACCATTCTGTCCCTTTCATCACTTCTCTGCCATTCTGTCCCCACCATCACTGTCCGCCATTCTGTCCTCCACCATCACTGTCCACTATTCTGTCCCCGCCATCACTGTCCGCCATTCTGTCCACCACCATCACTGTCCATTATTCTGTCTCCACTAACCCTGTCCTCCATTCTGTCCACCACCATCACTGTCCATCATTCTGTCCCAACCATCACTGTCAGCCATTCTGTCTACCACCATCACTGTCCGCCATTCTGTCCCAACCATAACTGTCCACGTTTCTGTCCCCTCATCACTGTCTTCCATTCTATCCACACCATCATTGTCTGCCATTCTGTCCCCACCATCACTGTCCGCCATTCTGTACCCCTCATTATTGTGTGCCATTGTGTCCCCCTCATCACTGTCCATCATTCTGTCCCTGTCTTTACTGGCCGCCATTCTATCCCAACGATCACTGTCTGCCATTCTGTCCCCCTCATCAATGTCCGCCATTCTGTCCCCCCTCATCACTGTCCGCCATTCTGTCCCCCTCATCAATGTCCGCCATTCTGTCCACAACCATCACTGGCCGCCATTCTGTCCACCACCATCACTGTCCACTATTCTGTCCACCACCATCACTGTCCGTCATTGTGTCCACCACCATTACTGTCCATCATTCAGTCCACCACAATCACTGTCCACCATTCTGTCCCCCCTCATCACTGGCCGCCATTCTGTCCCACTCATCACTGTCTTCCATTCTACCCACACAATAACTGTCTGCCATTCTGTCCCCACCATCACAGTCTGCCATTCTGTACCCCTCATTATTATGCGCCATTGTGTCCCCCTCATCACTATCCGGCATTCTGTCCATCCATCAATGTCTGCCATTCTGTCCCAACTATCACTGTCCGTCATTCTGTCTACCACCAGCACTGTCCGCCATTCTGTCCACCACCATCACTGTCCGCCATTCTGTCCATCCATCAATGCTGTGCGCCATTCTGTATAACCATCAATGTCTGTCATTCTGTCCCAACCATCATTGTCCATCATTCTGTCCACCACCATCACTGTCCATCATTCTGTCAACCACCATCACTGTCTACCATTCTGTCCCCACCATTACTGTCTGCCATTCTCTCCCCACCATCACTGTCCGCCATTCTGTCCCCCTCATCACTTTCCGTCATTCTGTTTCCACCATCACTGTCCGCCATTCTGTACCCCTCATCACTTCTCCACCATTCTGTCCCCACCATCACTGTTCTTCATTTTGTCCACCACCATTACTGTCCACTATTATGTCCCTACCATCACTGTCCATCATTCTGTCCACCACCATCACTGTTCGTCATTCTTTCTCAACCATCACTGTCTGGCATTCTGTCCCCCTCATCACTGTCTGCCATTCTGTCCCCACCATCACTGTCTGGCATACTGTCCCCCTCATCACTGTCTGCCATTCTGTCCCCACCATCACTGTCTGGCATTCTGTCCCCCTCATCACTGTCTGCCATTCTGTCCCCTTCATTACTGTCCGCCATTCTGTCCCCACCATCAATGTCTGCCATTCTGTCGAACCATCACTGTCTGCCATTCTATCCCCCTCATCACTATCCGTCATTCTGTCCCCTACATCACTGTCTGCCATTCTGTCCCCACCATCACTTTCCATCATTGTGTGCCAACCATCGCTGTCTGCCATACTCTGCCCTTCATCACTGTCCATCATTCTGTCCCTACCATCGCTTTCCGCCATTCTGTCCCCACCATCACTTTCCACTATTCTGTTCCCACCATCACTGGCCGCCATTCTGTCCACCACCATCACCGTCCACCATTTTGTACCCCTCATTCTTGTGCACCATTGTGTCCCACTCATCACTGTCTGTCATTCTGTCCAACCATCAATGTCTGCCATTCTGCCCCCTTATAACTGTCTGTCATTCTGTCCCTATCATCACAGTCCGCCATTCTGTCCCCACGATTACTGTCTGCCATTCTGTCCCCACAATCACTGTCCACGATTCTGTCCCCACCATCACTGTCCGCCATTCTGTCTCTACCGTCACTGTCCACCATTCTGTCCCCACCATCACTGTCCACCATTCTGTCTCCACCATCACTATCCACTATTCTGTCCCCACCAACCCTGTCCGTCATTCTGTCCACAACCATAACCGTCCATCATTCTGTCCCAACCATCACTGTCTGCCATTGTATTCCCCTCATCACTGTCTGCCATTCTATTCCCCTCATCACTGTCCGCCATTCTGTCCCCTTCATTGCTGTCCACTATTCTGTCCCCACCATCAATGTTCGCCATTCTGTCCAACCATCACTGTCCACCATTTTGTCCCCACCATCACAGTCTGCCATTCTGTCCCCCTCATTACTATCCGCCATTGTGTCCCCCTCATCACTGTCCGCCATTCTATCTTCATCACTGTCTTCTATTCCGTCCCCACCATCACTTTCCGCCATTCTTTCACAATCATCAATGTCTGCCATTCTGTCCCTCTCATCACTTTCTGCCATTGTGTCCCCCTCTTCACTGTCCATAATTCTGTGTCTCTCATCACTTCTCCGCCATTCTGTCCCCACCATCACTGTCCGCCATTCTGTCCTCCACCATCACTGTCCACTATTCTGTCTCCACCATCACTGTCCACCATTCGGTCCACACCATCACTGTCCACTATTCTGTCCCCACCAACCCTGTCCACCATTCTGTCGACAACCATCACTGTCCATCATTCTGTCCCAACCATCAATGTCTGCCATTCTATCCCCCTCATCACTGTCTGCCATTCTGTCCCCTTCATTGCTGTCCACTATTCTGTCCACACCATCAATGTCCACCATTCTGTCCCCACAATCACTGTCTGCCATTCTGTCCCCACCATCACTGTCCACCAGTCTGTCCCCACATCACTGTCTGCCATTCTGTCCCCCTCATCACTGTCCGCCATTCTGTGTCCCCCTCATCACTGTCTTCCATTCTATCCACACCATCACTGTCCGCCATTCTGCCCCCACCATCACTGTCTACCATTCTGCCCCCACCATCACTGTCCACTATTCTGTCCCCACTCTCACTGTCCGCCATTCTGTCCCCACCATCACAGTCTGCCATTCTGTCCTTCTCATCACTGACCGCCATTCTGTCCTCCTCATCACTGTCCGCCATTCTGTCCCCACCATCGCTATCCACCATTCTGTCCCAACCATCACTGTCTGCATGTACATCCGAGGATGAGACCCAAGAACGTTCCTCAGGACCATACCCCTTCCAATGCACCATGTACTGTATGTGCCCATGGAACATATGGGAGTCAACAATGAACTGTACTTCATACTCCTCATGGTTCTCAACCTGTACAGGGTGAGAACGTAGCATCCAGGTGGTAAAGCGGTTGCAGACCAAAGGTTTTAATCAGGAGATATGAAATACATTTGAAATACGCATATTAGAAGGAAGGTCTAATGCATAAACCACTGGATTAATCCTGCGAAGAATACAGAAAGGCCCAATAAACCGAGGTGCGAACTTCAGTGAGGGAACACGAAGTTGGAGTTTGTGAGATGACAGCCAGACCCTGTCCCCAACCTGGAAGGAAGGCGCAGGCAGGCGTCTGCGGTCAGCATGGAGTCTGTACCTATCATTAGCATGTCGCAAAGCCTCCTGCAATTGTGCCCAAATGGAACGAAGACCACAGAGATGCTCCTCCAGCGCAGGAATACTCTGCGGAACAAATGACTCAGGCAACAACGAAGGTTGGAAACCATAGTTTGCCATAAACATGGACATTCGGGAAGCAGAATTCAAGGCACTTTTGTGAGCAAACTCTGTCCACGGTAATAGGTCTGACCAGTTGTTATGATGGTCAGAAATATAGCAATGTAGGAATTGCTTCAAGGACTGATTGGCTCGTTCTGCAGTCCCATTATGCCCTGTACATTGCCAAAAATTCCGACCATGTGTAGGCTCCATCGGACATTTTCCATCAGAATTTCTGACACACAAAATTTGAGATCTCGATCTCAAATTTTCCAACAACAAAATCCGTTCTCGTAAATTTCGATCGTGTGTACACAATTCCGACGCACAAAGTTCCACGCATGCTCAGAATCAAGTACGAGACAGAATCGATCGGTCTGGTAAAACTAGCATTCGTAATGGAGATAGCACATTCGTCACGCTGGAGTTTTTTTAATCTTGTAATGCAGCGCATTCTCTTCTTCTTTAGAATGCTAGAATAATGAAGTTGTTTTGCTGCTTATATTCACACAGAGTTCTGACAACCTGATTTCTTTATTATTTCTCGTGATCTCATGAATAATTGTTTTTATTTTTTTTCATCAGATCTCCATAATAATGTTTAGGATTTTTGGTTATAGTGTTTTTTTTCTATAGTGATCTCCATAAGTTTTTCTTTCATTTTGTGTCAAGTTACCACAACACCATTATTATGTTGTATTTTTTTAACCTCAAAGAGGTTGGTTTGTGTCCCTTGTTAATTTGATATTGTATTTTGGAAATGTACCTGCCTACTCACAAACAACCTGTCTTTTTTGAAGTATTTGTAAAAAATAAATAACCATTTATTCTGGGTCATAACAAAATAAAGAGGAAGGCAACACTGGAGAAACTGGTGAAATTTGTGACATCAGGGCACACATCAATTATTTTACAGTCAAAATTGGTGGCCTGAGGAGTCCTTATAATAGTGAGCACAATCCAGTCCAGAACTACAAGAGATCAGGAACAGCAGCAGATGACTTGTATGTCCCCAGGCTGTGGTCATACAACAGCCTGCGTCTTTTGTCAGACCACACCAAACCCAGGCCATCACTCTCTTGTCTTCCTTCCACGTGTGCTTCCAGGCTGTGTCTCTGGTGTTGTAGTTGTGGCAGGAGGAGGAGGACCATGGTTGAACTCACAAACATGGGTTTGGCTTGTGAGTTCGCCCATCAACCCCTTATTTAGGGCTTGTAACAAAACTTCTTCACAGAAGAGCTGTTGGCCCTCCTCCATTTCCTGCATTTTGCAGGCTGCCATGCAGGCATAGTTCTCTCGAATATTTGGGGGGTTCTGAGGACCGCAGTAGCCTTCCGAAATAGCCAAGTGCTGCCTCCTCCAGGCTACTCCTCTTCCTGGGACTTTTTTTTGGAAGGCGGAGGGACCTGGGATTCATGCAGGCTACTGGGCCCGGCCACCTCCTGGCTGCCACTTACTCCCGCCACCTCCTGGCACCCACTTTCCATGGCCTCCTCCTGGCTGAGACTTTCCTGTGTATGAAAAAGGGACATAATTTTAGTTTTTGGTTCATCAATCATACACAATTTTCAGCTCATTACTGTTGCAAATTGAATGTTAATAAATAGAAAAGACTATCATTCAGACCTCAGCATTTTTCATTCTTGTTACAATCATTTGTGGCTACTACTGTCTATTCATATGTAAAACATTTTGTAAAATCAGAAATTAATGCTCAATAATAACATCTACTTAACATCATTAATTATTTGACAAGAAATATGTAGAAGAATGCTATACCTGGCTCAAGCTGGGCTCCTCCACTTCTTCCTGGCTTGAAGGCCCAGGTTGGACGTCGGAAGCCTCAGCTGAGGTGGAAGGAAGCCTTGAGGGAAGACTGGAGAGTACTGGCCTGGGTTCAGTCTGGCCTGCCAGAAAATGCAGTCTGTTATAGTACCACAGCCTGGTAGGGCTGGTGCAAGGATCTTTGACACCCTAGGCAAAACTTCATTTTGCTGCACCCCCTTGGCTCCACCCCTGACTCCACCCCCTTTGTCCTGCCCATGTATACCCCACCTTTTTAATGAAGCGCCCATCAAATGCAGCCCACCAGCGCCCATTAAATGCAGCCTCACCAGCGCCCATCAAATGCAGCCTCACCAGCGCCCATCAAATGCAGCCTCACCAGCGCCCATCAAATGCAGCCTCACCAGCAATCATCAATGGGGCCTTACCAGCGCCCATCAAATGCAGCCTCACCTCAGCCCATCAAATGCAGCCTCCCCAGCGCCCATCAAATGCAGCCTCACCAGCAATCATCAATGGGGCCTTACCAGCGCCCATCAAATGCAGCCTTACCTCCGCCCATCAAATGCAGCCTCACCAGCGCCCATCAATGGGGCCTTACCAGCGCCCATCAAATGCAGCCTCAACAGCACCAATCAAATGCAACCTACCAGCACCTATCAATGGAGCCTTACTATCGCCCATCAATGCAGCCTCACCAGCGCCCATCAAATTCAGCCTACCAGCACCTATCAATGGAGCCTTACCATCCCCCATCAATACAGCCTCACCAGTGCCCATCAAATTCAGCCTACCAGCACCCATCAATGGAGCCTTACCATCGCCCATCAATGCTGCCTCACCAGCACCCATCAATGTAGCCTACTAGTGCCCATAAATAAATGTTTGCTTGCTTCCATTAATTCGGGAGTTGGACACAGACACAGTGCTCCGCCGCCACTGCACCTCTGACACTATGTGCGCACGGAGCGGCAGCTGCCTTCTAATGTTGAGACTTAGTTGCTTGTTGCAGAGAGAAGAGAGTAGGAACTTCAGTGGCTGGGCGCCCCTAGGCAGTAGTGCGCCCTAGGCGGCTGCCTAGTTTGCCTAGTGGTAGCACCGGCCCTGCAGCCTGGGTACATAAATGTCATCTGCTGCAGCTCCTGATCCCTGGGAATCCTGGACATTCTTGCACTCCCTATTATAAGTGCTCCTCATGCCACCAATTAGGGCATTCAAATAGGGGATGACCGGCTTCACAAATTCCAATAATTGATCCAGCGCTGCCTTCCTGTTTTTTTGATTGTTATAAAAGGGTTGGTTTACCTGCCACAGACAGGACAGCTCCCTGTACATATCAGTGAATATGGAGATAAAGTCCTGATTATTTTATCTGCAAGACACAACACAAGACAAACCCTAATGTCAGGCTAAACTCTCCTAATCTTGTCCCAATATAGCCCTCAATCTATAAGCAGTATAGGCCACTGATGCACCAAGTTAAAATTGTATCTTCGTTCAAACGATCGGCGCTTCCGCTACTCCTTCCTCCTCTCACAGATCCTACGTACAATGCACGCGTGTTACGCTTTATATACACTGCGCATGCATGAAACTCCACCCACCCCAGACGTTCTTTCTGATTATACAGTAGTCTATGGTGGGCACAAGCCCAAAATTACACATCACACAGTACGTATTTTACTAATTATTTCAACATAACTTTTGGTCAGCATGACCTTATTGATTAATGGGTGACAGTTTGTTTGACAGAAGGAAGATTGATTATATCAAGGGATTAATATAACTTTTAAACGGGGACTTTTCATATTAATATCTTTTCCAAGAATTGTATCATGTCATTGGCAGAACCTTTCATGTCAATTGGAGGCCAACCAAGACAGCCACATGTGTTGCAATACCAAAAGAATTCAGAAACATTTTACTCAAAATGATAAGAAATACATTTTCATGTTGAAGAGGAACTCTAGATACATAACAAGATATGGCTCATATATTTCATATCTTCACAGCCCCTCCTGTGTTTAGAATTCTTTCGGTATCCTTTTTAAGCTTCTTCTGTGTCTTTAGGTTGATCTCCAGGTATACGGACCACCATTTCATGAGCAGTTCTGACTCGAGACCTTGAGGGCTCAGAAGAACCAATATTAGTACAAGCATGTGTGGTTATCTTCAAACAAAATTTGCATAACATAGGTGCACATTTAACTATTAGGATTATGAGGACTATATTTCCAACAATATATAGGATACCATGTAAAATACCAGAAAACCAGTTGAGAGGGTTGAGCCAGGAGAGCCAGCGTTCCCAGCCACCCTCTACCCAAGCAGTTTCCGTACGCTCCTTGTGAAAATTAACCTTCATTTGTTGTACTTTATCCACATGTGAAATTATAGCATCTTCAACCTTAGTATCATTTCCAATGTAGTTATAACAGATAGTTCCCACTATTGTGCATATTCCTCCTTGGCCGTGAGATAATCCAGCACCAGCCGGTGCTGCAGAACCTCCTTTTTTATCATCTTTAATTCTGTAGCAAGAGCTATAAAGTTTCTATCATACAGGGCAGTAATATTGTCCATTAGGTATGCCAAGTCAATGATGAAACTGAAAGCCTTTTTTATGCAGCATCTATTTACCCAATGAATAGAGAACAATGGTTTAATCTCTATATCATGTGATTCAATATTTGTAAAATTATCATCTGACTCAGGATAAGATGTAGGCCTATCAGGATAATTGTCATCTTTTACATTAACTTCAGAGTCTTCTTCTTCTTGTCTTTGGGGTTCATCTGCTCCTGGAACTGACTGACCAGTGAGGTCCCTTTTGCTAAGATGTACAAAGTCCTTTTTAAGAAAGTGTATAGGTATTTTGTGAAGCTGTGTTTCTTGAAGGTCATTATCCTCCATATACCAGGTAGCAGATATGACTCTGCCAAAGTAACAAACCCCCTTAGAATTCAAAGGAACCCAAGTATATGCTTTCTTTCCACATATGAAGTAGTAGCCTGGTGGGGCAGCACAAGCTTTATTGAAATTATATCCTTGCAAACACATCAATAGCTTCATATTGTTCTGCTGGGAATGTTGACGATGTGTGTGGTCATGTAATTCCTGATATCTGTCAGTACTCCACACAGTATCCTTACCATCAAACCAGTACCTGATATCGGCATTATCGATGCAGTAGGAGTTGCCAATCGGTCGGTTAGTACTTTGGTAACCCTGGGAAAGTAACTCAGGGTTATAAGTTCGAGTAAAGTTAATGCAGACTGCTGGTTTTCTCAATGGAGCATTTGTGAACAGTAAAAGTGAAATGGCTTTGTCAATCATTGTTCTACTGACTTCCCCAAAATGTGCACTGTCCTCTATTTCAATTAAAGTGCTAGGTATTCCTAACAAAGGTATAGTCTTATGAGAAATAGGGGCATGTGTGCATATCCAGTTATTAGTGATATTCAGTTTCTTGGCAGCTTGCGGGTGCATAGATACAAAACGAGTTATGGAAAGGTTCTGCTAGTTTGGCATGATATTCATGTGCTGCTTCCCTCCGTGCTCTTAGGTCAGAAAAGGTCTGAAACAGGTTCAAGTTGTGAAATTTCTTCCATTATAGTAGCATTCAAAAGGAAAGTGTCTTGTATCTTACCCTTTTCCTTCTTGTATGTCCATTCATATGCCATGACTGTAATCCATACTACCGCTCCACCGCAGAGGATAACACTCCAGAGCTTTACATTCAGCTTAGGCCCTAGGAGATTCACTCTGCAGTCTTCTTGCTCAAGCATGAGTTAGTGGAGGAGACCTGGAAGGCAAAGGTACAGAACAATTCTTGCCAGTAGCAGACCGGCTTATATTCTCTTTTGGAACCACAGATTTCTTACAGTGTGAACCATGCACCCAATACTTATAGTCTTTCAGCTTCACTGCAGTAGGAGACACAAGAATGACCTGAAATGGTCCTTTCCATTTAGGGGACAAAGTAGTTTGGGGTGTGTGATTCTTGATATACACCCAATCTCCTGACTTTAGTCCGTGAGTTCCTTCACTCGTGTCCGCAGGTTGTCCTGCTTTGGCTCTGGAAAAAGTATCAGAAAACACATTTGCCAATTTGCGAACATATTCTATCATGGAATCTTGACCATTTATCAAAGTCACTGTCTCTGGCTGCACAAGGGATGAATGTAGTCTTTTAGGTGGTCGTCCAAACAATATGTCAAAAGGTGACAGTCCATGTTTCTCCTTAGGGGTGGTGCTAATGGTCGCCAAGGCTATAGGTAACGCTTCTACCCATGTGCTTTGTCCATTAGCAGTTATTTTGGCCAAATACCTCTTCAGGGTTTGATTGCTGCGTTCCACCATCCCACTAGCCTGAGGTCTGTAAGGAGTATGCAATTGCTGTTTCATACCCAAAATGTTCACTACTTCTGCCATGAGTTTGTTATCAAAATGTGTCCCTCTATCTGAGGAAAATATTGACCCTATACCAAACCTTGGGATCAATTCCCTCGTTAGACATTTTACCACAGTTCTGGCATCATTTTTCACCGTGGGCCAGGCTTCTGGCCAACTCGAAAATTGATCAATGCAAACCAAAAGATACTTAAATCGACCACAAGGGGGCATATCCAAGAAGTCAATTTGCACAATTTGAAATGGCTCCTCAGTATGTGGAATATGCCTCATGGGAGTGGGCACTGACCTTCCAATGTTTTGCATTTGACATATAGAACATTCAGTAACTTGTTTAGCAGCATATGCATGAAAACCTGGAGCCTACCAGTGTCTGGCTACCATCCGACACATCCCTCCTGTAGAAGGCAGTTAGTTCCGCTGCCTGTGCTGACCTTGAATTCCGCAGAACCTCAGTGTGTAGTAATTTATTGTCACCATTTACCACTGCACAAGCAGCAAGTGTGAGACCATCAGTCCTTCTAATGGAGGATCCATCTACAAACAGATCAGCACAAGATGGCAGACCTGAGATGGGTTTATCCTGCAAGTCAGGTCGGGGCTTGGTCACATTGTCAATAGAGTTATCATGAGTTAGGTAGACAGAATCCTCAATCTCCTCATTGTTATCTTCCGACAAGAAGGTGGCCGGATTGAAGGTCTGGCAGCGTTGGATTTTGAGGTTGGAAGCTGATAGTAAAACCAATGATAATGTGTTATTCGTTGAACGAAAAAAAAGTTTAGTGTAAGCACTGTTCAGCATAGCTTCCAAGACATGCGGACACATTAAATACAAAGTATTGCCCAGTACAATGACAGCAGTTTTTTCTACCAGCAGAGCAGCCGCTGCTACTGCTTTTAAAACATCCAGGAAGTCCTCTAGCTGCACTATCCAGGGGGTAGCTGTAGTACCCTACTGGGCGATGTTGACCACAGAAATGCTGTGTTAATACCCCATTTGCATGGCCATTCACGTCTGTGCAAAAGAGATAAAAATCCTTGCTATAGTCAGGTAAACCTAAACTAGGTACAGTTAACAAAGACCTTTTAATCAATTTAAATGCTTCCTGGACTGCTGGGGTTAATTAATCAGAGGTGAACTTGTAATTGCTTTTTGTATGTTCCTTCAACAAGTCTTGTAGGGGACCTATAATTGTAGAATATTGAGGCAAAAACTGCCTGCAATATCCCACCAATCCAAGGAATGCTCTCAACTGTTTTAAGGTTGTGGGCATTTGTTGTTTTGCAATTACCTTTTTCCTTTTATTCTATTTTGTCTTTTCTTTTCTGTAATACTTCATAGGCTAACTGAGCAACCTCAACTAATTCAGGGGCAGGTTTCTTTCTCCACCCCACCGTCCAAAGCTCTACTTCCTCTCTAATTTCAGGCAACATTCCACCCACCAAAACATTCACCAACTTAGGCCGTTTCATATCACCCTCATCATCTGGTATCCAGTCTGTATGTTATCTAACACATCCTCACCTTTCTTCTGAACAATATCCATTAATGCTCGCATATCTTGCCCCTTATCAAAAGTGGTTGCTACCCAATCTTTTAAAATCTCGTTCAATCTGTTGATTGTTTCCTCATATACCTGCGCAGGAGGTTGAGGTTGCCGAACAGGCTGACCATCAATCTGCCCATCCTGAGCTACCGGGGCATCTGCTACTGCCACCTGGACACCCTCTTCCTTCAATATCCCTTTGTCAAATGCACCCTTATTTTTTGCAAATACATCCCATACATCCGCATACTTTTCAGGCACAGCACAATCAATCAGAATACACATATCAGTATATGTGGCTTGTTGCATTTTCTCTACCCACATCAGCTTTTTATACCATTTCTTTGGGCATTTCTCTAAGCTGGGTAGGTCAGCAACATTTGCACTAATTTCATTGGGTTTCCAAGGGGCATAAACTTTTCCTATTCTTGCGGTATAACCCCCTTGTGCATTCACTTCACCTGGCAATGCCACTTCCCTTAAGGGCATTTGTCCAAATGGTTCTAATTGGGATCTAAAATATTCTTTTTAGATCCCAAAATCCCCTCTTGCTGGGGGAGTACTAGTATCAGACTTAATTTATTAAATTTTGCCAAGGCATCTGCTCTTGCTGGAGCGTACTGCCATAGCTCCCCATCTTTTTCAAACTTCATTGTACCATCTGCATCATAGAATGGTTCCTCTGTACGGTAATGTGGGGAATACTGTTTGGAGACAAGTTTACCTGTGTGTCTACGCTGTGGGGTTTCTGTCATAATACTTGGAGTGGCCTGCTGGTAACCAGATGCTTCTCCTATATCATCACTAGCTGCCTCCCCTCATGTAGCCTCCTCCTGCTCTATCATAGGAGCAGACGCTCCTGCCAATTCCCTTCTTATTAAGTCATAAGTAGGGATGAGCTTCGAGTTCGAGTCGAACTCATGTTCGATTCGAACATTGGCTGTTCGCAAGTTCACCGAACAGCGAACAATTTGGGGTGTTCGCGGCAAATTCGAATGCCGCGGAACACCCTTTAAAAGTCTATGGGAGAAATCAAAAGTGCTAATTTTAAAGGCTAATATGCAAGTTATTGTCATAAAAAGTGTTTGGGGACCTGGGTCCTGCCCCAGGGGACATGGATCAATGCAAAAAAAAGTTTTAAAAACGGCCGTTTTTTCAGGAGCAGTGATTTTAATAATGCTTAAAGTCAATCAATAAAAGTGTAATATCCCTTTAAATTTCGTACCTGGGGGGTGTCTATAGTGTGCCTGTAAAGGGGCGCATGTTTCCTGTGTTTAGAACAGTCTGACAGCAAAATGACATTTTGAAGGAAAAAACTCATTTAAAACTACCCGCGGCTATTGCATTGCCGACAATACACATAGAAGTTCATTGATAAAAACGGAATGGGAATTCCCCAAAGGGGAACCCCGAACCAAAATTTAAAAAAAAAAATGATGTGAGGGTCCCCCTAAATTCCATACCAGGCCCTTCAGGTCTGGTATGGATTTTAAGGGGAACCCCGCGCCAAAAAAAAAAAAAACCGGCGTGGGGTCCCCCCAAAAATCCATACCAGACCCTTATCCGAGCACGCAACCTGGCAGGCCGCAGGAAAGAGGGGGGGACGAGAGTGCGGCCCCCCCTCCCTCCTGAACTGTACCAGGCCACATGCCCTCAACATTGGGAGGGTGCTTTGGGGTAGCCCCCCAAAACACCTTGTCCCCATGTTGATGAGGACAAGGGCCTCATCCCCACAACCCTGGCCGGTGGTTGTGGGGGTCTGCGGGCGGGGGGCTTATCGGAATCTGGAAGCCCCCTTTAACAAGGTGACCCCCAGATCCCGGCCCCCCCCCTGTGTGAAATGGTAAGTTTCACGAAAAAAGTGTCAAAAATGTTAAAAATGACAAGAGACAGTTTTTGACAATTCCTTTATTTAAATGCTTCTTCTATCTTCCTTCATCTTCTGGTTCTTCTGGTTCTTCCTCCGGCGTTCTCGTCCAGCATCTCCTCCGCGGCGTCTTCTATCTTCTTCTCCTCGGGCCGCTCCGCACCCATGGCATGGGGGGGAGGCTCCCGCTCTTCTCTTCTTCTTTTCTTCTTTTCTTCTCTTCTTCATTTTCTTCTCCGGGCCGCTCCGCAATCCATGCTGGCATGGAGGGAGGCTCCCGCTGTGTGACGGCGCTCCTCGTCTGACAGTTCTTAAATAACGGGGGGGGGGCCACCCGGTGACCCCGCCCCCCTCTGACGCACGGTGACTTGACGGGATTTCCCTGTGACGTCACGGGGAATGCCACAGGGAAGTCCCGTCAAGTCACCGTGCGTCAGAGGGGGGCGGGGTCACCGAGTGGCCCCGCCCCCCCGTTATTTAAGAACTGTCAGACGAGGAGCGCCGTCACACAGCGGGAGCCTCCCTCCATGCCAGCATGGATTGCGGAGCGGCCCGGAGAAGAAAATGAAGAAGAGAAGAAGAGAAGAAGAGAAGAGCGGGAGCCTCCCCCCCATGCCATGGGTGCGGAGCGGCCCGAGGAGAAGAAGACAGAAGACGCCGCGGAGGAGATGCTGGACGAGAACGCCGGAGGAAGAACCAGAAGAACCAGAAGAGCCAGAGGAACCAGAAGATGAAGGAAGATAGAAGAAAGAAGAAGCATTTAAATAAAGGAATTGTCAAAAACTGTCTCTTGTCATTTTTAACATTTTTGACACTTTTTTCGTGAAATGGTAGGGGTATAAGTACCCCCTTACCATTTCACACAGGGGGGGGGCCGGGATCTGGGGGTCACCTTGTTAAAGGGGGCTTCCAGATTCCGATAAGCCCCCCGCCCGCAGACCCCCACAACCACCGGCCAGGGTTGTGGGGATGAGGCCCTTGTCCTCATCAACATGGGGACAAGGTGTTTTGGGGGGCTACACCAAAGCACCCTCCCAATGTTGAGGGCATGTGGCCTGGTACAGTTCAGGAGGGAGGGGGGGCCGCACTCTCATCCCCCCCTCTTTTCCTGCGGCCTGCCAGGTTGCGTGCTCGGATAAGGGTCTGGTATGGATTTTTGGGGGGACCCCACGCCGTTTTTTTTTTTTTTTTTTTTGGCGCGGGGTTCCCCTTAAAATCCATACCAGACCTGAAGGGTCTGGTATGGAATTTAGGGGGAACCCCACGTCATTTTTTTTTTTAAATTTTGGCCGGGGTTCCCCTTAATATCCATACCAGACCTGAAGGGCCTGGTATGGAATTTAGGAGGACTCCCACGTCATTTTTTTTTTTTAATTTTGGTTCGGGGTTCCCCTTTGGGGAATTCCCATGCCGTTTTTATCAATGAACTTCTATGTGTATTGTCGGCAATGCAATAGCCGCGGGTAGTTTTAAATGAGTTTTTTCCTTCAAAATGTCATTTTGCTGTCAGACTGTTCTAAACACAGGAAACATGCGCCCCTTTACAGGCATACTATAGACACCCCCCAGGTACGAAATTTAAAGGGATATTACACTTTTATTGTTTGACTTTAAGCATTATTAAAATCACTGCTCCTGAAAAAACGGCCGTTTTTAAAACTTTTTTTTGCATTGATCCATGTCCCCTGGGGCAGGACCCAGGTCCCCAAACACTTTTTATGACAATAACTTGCATATAAGCCTTTAAAATTAGCACTTTTGATTATTCATGTTCGTGTCCCATAGACTTTAACGGTGTTCGCATGTTCGAACAAACTTTTTTCCTGTTCGCATGTTCTGGTGCGAACCGAACAGGGGGGTGTTCGGCTCATCCCTAGTCATAAGGAGAAGACCAAGCATTGGGCATTTCGTCCTCATCTTCTAAATGTAAAGCAGCTTTCTCTGAGCACATTTTATAGGGGGGTGGTTTTATATCCTTCCTAGGTGCTTCTTCCCAAGCTGCTAAGCATTCAATCCCCCCACAATCAGACATTTTAAAAAGCAGATTAAACAATGCATCGATTGTAGGTGTATTAAGGGGCCCCTCTAGTGGCCACCATTTAGATGGGTCCTCTTTATACTCCTTCTTTGTTAGTCTACACCATTTTACATGATTTTTCAGGGCATCTGGGTCTCCACTCGCCATCATTCTGATGATAGTAGCACTTGGTTGTAATTTGGCAATACTTAGCCCTATTGCCTTTGCTATTTTTAATAACTTTTTTGCCCTATCATTTGTTAACCCAAATGTATTCATGACAGGTAAAATATTTTTCTCAAGCAAATTTCCCATATTTATTACAGTTTCTCGTTACTCTCTTCAGAAATGACAATAATTTGGAACTCCGGGACAGAGCGTTCCGTTACTTATCTTTGTGGCTGTCTACCAGCAGCCCAGTACAATAATCTGAGATCTCACTTGCTCTCTTCTCAGAAGGACGTCTCCTTTCTGAGTGGAATAGACTAGCCTCTATCTAGACTACCTACCCCAAAGAACATACAGCAGGTCATTCACCCATTTGTGGCTATCCGCTAAAGGCAAACCTATCCGCCTTAGAACCACAAATGTTCGAAAAATCATACATACAAAAATTCAACAACCACCAACTTCTACTCACTCTTTAGAAAATGTGGTACTTGCCTCTATACATCCCTTTACAAAATATATATACATTGTTACATAAGGAGAAAAGGCAAGCGCTTAAAATGATAATTCCTTAGCATGCTTAAATTATAATAGGTACCTTTAACATTCTCAGTAATCATGCAGAGACAGAATGTAGGCGAAATCAATAGGAAACGTGTTTACCTTCTGTGGCTGCACTCCCCAACCGGCCCCTCAACACCACACAGAAAACACAGTATATAACATGAGAAATATAAGTTTTCTCACCTGAGGCCTCTTTGTTGCTGTCCCTCCTGGAGCGGGTGGAGAGCCGGTGGTGGAGATGCAGACAAGAAGACACAAATCAGGGTCACCAAGCTGTTAAGTTGAACCTTGAAATAAAGGACATCAACGCCAATAGAGCTGCATTCGTCTCAATTAGGGATGAGCTTCGAGTTTGAGTCGAACTCATGTTCGACTCGAACATTGGCTGTTCGCAAGTTCGCCGAACAGCGAACAATTTGGGGTGTTCGCAGCAAATTCGAATGCCGCGAAACACCCTTTAAAAGTCTATGGGAGAAATCAAAAGTGCTAATTTTAAAGGCTAATATGCAAGTTATTGTCATAAAAAGTGTTTGGGGACCTGGGTCCTGCCCCAGGGGACATGGATCAATGCAAAAAAAAGTTTTAAAAACGGCCGTTTTTTCAGGAGCAGTGATTTTAATAATGCTTAAAGTCAATCAATAAAAGTGTAATATCCCTTTAAATTTCGTACCTGGGGGGTGTCTATAGTATGCCTGTAAAGGGGCGCATGTTTCCTGTGTTTAGAACAATCTGACAGCAAAATGACATTTCGAAGGAAAAAACTCATTTAAAACTACCCGCGGCTATTGCATTGCCGACAATACACATAGAAGTTCATTGATAAAAACGGCATTGGAATTCCCCAAAGGGGAACCCCGAACCAAAATTAAAAAAAAAAAATGACGTGGGAGTCCCCCTAAATTCCATACCAGGCCCTTCAGGTCTGATATGGATATTAAGGGGAACCCCGGCCAAAATAAAAAAAAAAAAATGACGTGGGGTTCCCCCTAAATTCCATACCAGACCCTTCAGGTCTGGTATGGATTTTAAGGGGAACCCCGCGCCAAAAAAAAAAAAAACGGCGTGGGGTCCCCCCAAAAATCCATACCAGACCCTTATCCGAGCACGCAACCTGGCAGGCCGCAGGAAAAGAGGGGGGGACAAGAGTGCGGCCCCCCCTCCCTCCTGAACCGTACCAGGCCACATGCCCTCAACATTGGGAGGGTGCTTTGGGGTAGCCCCCCAAAACACCTTGTCCCCATGTTGATGAGGACAAGGGCCTCATCCCCACAACCCTGGCCGGTGGTTGTGGGGGTCTGCGGGCGGGGGGCTTATCGGAATCTGGAAGCCCCCTTTAACAAGGTGACCCCCAGATCCCGGCCCCCCCCCCTGTGTGAAATGGTAAGGGGGTACTTATACCCCTACCATTTCACGAAAAAAGTGTCAAAAATGTTAAAAATGACAAGAGACAGTTTTTGACAATTCCTTTATTTAAATGCTTCTTCTTTCTTCTATCTTCCTTCATCTTCTGGTTCTTCTGGCTCTTCTGGTTCTTCCTCCGGCGTTCTCGTCCAGCATCTCCTCCGCGGCGTCTTCTATCTTCTTCTCCTCGGGCCGCTCCGCACCCATGGCATGGGGGGGAGGCTCCCGCTCTTCTCTTCTTCTTTTCTTCTCTTCTTCTCTTCTTCATTTTCTTCTCCGGGCCGCTCCGCAATCCATGCTGGCATGGAGGGAGGCTCCCGCTGTGTGACGGCGCTCCTCGTCTGACAGTTCTTAAATAACGGGGGGCGGCGCCACCCGGTGACCCCGCCCCCCTCTGACGCACGGGACATGACGGGACTTCCCTGTGGCATTCCCCGTGACGTCACAGGGAAGTCCCGTCAAGTCACCGTGCGTCAGAGTGGGGCGGGGTCACCGGGTGGCCCCGCCCCCTCCGTTATTTAAGAACTGTCAAACGAGAAACGCCGTCACACAGCGGGAGCCTCCCTCCATGCCAGCATGGATTGCGGAGCGGCCCGGAGAAGAAAATGAAGAAGAGAAGAAGAGAAGAAAAGAAGAAGAGAAGAGCGGGAGCCTCCCCCCCATGCCATGGGTGCGGAGCGGCCCGAGGAGAAGAAGATAGAAGACGCCGCGGAGGAGATGCTGGACGAGAACGCCGGAGGAAGAACCAGAAGAGCCAGAAGAACCAGAAGAACCAGAAGATGAAGGAAGATAGAAGAAAGAAGAAGCATTTAAATAAAGGAATTGTCAAAAACTGTCTCTTGTCATTTTTAACATTTTTGACACTTTTTTCGTGAAATGGTAGGGGTACTTATGTACCCCCTTACCATTTCACACAGGGGGGGGCCGGGATCTGGGGGTCACCTTGTTAAAGGGGGCTTCCAGATTCCGATAAGCCCCCCGCCCGCAGACCCCCACAACCACCGGCCAGGGTTGTGGGGATGAGGCCCTTGTCCTCATCAACATGGGGACAAGGTGTTTTGGGGGGCTACCCCAAAGCACCCTCCCAATGTTGAGGGCATGTGGCCTGGTACGGTTCAGGAGGGAGGGGGGGCCGCACTCTCGTCCCCCCCTCTTTTCCTGCGGCCTGCCAGGTTGCGTGCTCGGATAAGGGTCTGGTATGGATTTTTGGGGGGACCCCACGCCGTTTTGTTTTTTTTTTTGGCGCGGGGTTCCCCTTAAAATCCATACCAGACCTGAAGGGTCTGGTATGGAATTTAGGGGGAACCCCACGTCATTTTTTTTTTTAAATTTTGGCCGGGGTTCCCCTTAATATCCATACCAGACCTGAAGGGCCTGGTATGGAATTTAGGAGGACTCCCACTTCATTTTTTTTTTTTAATTTTGGTTTGGGGTTCCCCTTTGGGGAATTCCCATGCCGTTTTTATCAATGAACTTCTATGTGTATTGTCGGCAATGCAATAGCCGCGGGTAGTTTTAAATAAGTTTTTTCCTTCAAAATGTCATTTTGCTGTCAGACTGTTCTAAACACAGGAAACATGCGCCCCTTTACAGGCATACTATAGACACCCCCCAGGTACAAAATTTAAAGGGATATTACACTTTTATTGTTTGACTTTAAGCATTATTAAAATCACTGCTCCTGAAAAAACGGCCGTTTTTAAAACTTTTTTTTGCATTGATCCATGTCCCCTGGGGCAGGACCCAGGTCCCCAAACACTTTTTATGACAATAACTTGCATATAAGCCTTTAAAATTAGCACTTTTGTTTATTCATGTTCGTGTCCCATAGACTTTAACGGTGTTCGCGTGTTCGAACGAACTTTTTTCCTGTTCGCATGTTCTGGTGCGAACCGAACAGGGGGGTGTTCGGCTCATCCCTAGTCTCAATATATGTTTTCTTCAGAATATGCACTGTACATACAGAGGATCACATCTTTCAAGGCAGAATGTGATACAGATTACAGGGCAGTACAGCTTTTATAGGGAATGATTATACAGTAGTCTATGGCGGGCACAAGCCCAAAATTAAAGATCACACAGTACGTATTTTACTAATTGTTTCAACATAACTTTTGGTCAGCATGATCTTACTGATTAATGGGTGACAGTTTGTTTGACAGAAGGAAGATTGATTATATCAAGGGATTAATTTAACTTTTAAACAGGGACTTTTCATATCAACATCTTTTCCTAGAATTGTATCATGTCATTGGCAGAACATTTCATGTCAACTGGAGGCCAACCAAGACAGCCACATGTGTTGCAATACCAAAAGAATTCAGAAACATTTTGCTCAAAATGATAAGAAATACATTTTCATGTTGAAGAGGAACTCTAGATACATAACAAGATATGGCTCACATATTTCATATCTTCACACGTCGTACGTACAACGCACGCGTGTTACGCTTTATATACACTGCGCATGCGTGAAACTCCACCCACCCCAGACGTTCTTTCTAGTCTATTTCCCGGCCCTTGTCTTTCGGCACAGTGGGAGAGCACATGGCAGAGACAAAGCAGGTGCCTGAGAGTAGCAGCAATGATGAGGAAAGCCCGGAGCCACAAACGTCCCGATCCCGGAGGATATTTAAGGCCTCAAATATGGCCTTTATAGAGATGGTGGAGATGGTGGACATCTTCAAGAGGGCCAACCATAATGGGAAGCATTAATAAGAAAAAGTGGGGTGATGGTGCTACCCTATATGGCACTAAGTGGTGGTAAGGAAGTGGTGTAAGATAATTAGACTGTACTCCTTAGACCTGACGTAAAAGAATATATATATAAAAATAACAATGTGTGTAGTCCCAAAAAAATGTGATATGAAAGTGGACGTCTAGAAGATATTTCAAACCATACACAAAAGAAGAAATATTAATTACTAGACCAATAAGTATGTAGAAAATGCCTAATAGGTGAATATGTGTTTGAAGTGTGTCTGAATAAGGCTAGGATGCAACTCAGAATAGTGGGATGCATACCCACCCTCACCCATCCAACCCAAAGACTAAAATTAAAACCATAAATAAACCAATCCGTTAAACATAACGTGATAAGTGGATGTAAATAAAGTGCAAAAATATCCACACCAATCAGTGTGAGCGCTAAGTAAATGAGCGCACCTTAGAGAACTCGCAACTAAAGTCCACAACTAATACATATAACTGATAAGTGTTCAATGTATAGTCCAAGTTCCTGACCAAACGTGAACATATAAATAAAAAAATAAATAAAAAAATAAATATATATATATATATATATATATATATATATATATATATATTAATAACAATAAAAAACTGAAGAAAGGAACAAAAAATGTGATCCCAAATATCCAAAAATCAAGTGACTTCGGTGCACAGCAAGTATGGTGACTGTGGTGCTCCCCCAATGGGTCCCCACTCACTGAAAGTAGTTACCCCTGCAAGGGTAGTGTAACGAGCCTCTGCTTGCTCGGTTCCACTCTCCTGACACTCCTCTGTGGCTATTGAATCAGATTGCAGATCGCAACGTCTGATGGTTCGGTCATCCGATGCTCCGGGATTCAAACTACAGCTATGTGCTGTTCTAATCCAGTTATATGTGATAGCTCAGAACAAACACCAGGCAGGCTGTACTTAAGTTCAAACAGGAATCTCACTTTTATTGATGCACACAACACACTTTTATACACAGCAGTTTGAACACCCCGCCCCCAACAACCACTTTCCTATTGGTCAATTGTAAAGTACACTTTAGTCTTCACTCAGGTCCTCTTGTCCATGCAAATGAGGACTTGAAACAGGGTCAGCAGAGAGTGGTCCGATAGCTTGAATAGGAGGACTGATATGTGTAATGACACAGAGAAGCCCCGGGGGGTTAATTAAGGTACATAAACAAATGGTCAAACACAGAACAATGCCTTCCTTCCAGACCATGGAGCCGTCTGGAGGGGGTTAGCCTTAAGACAGGGCAGAAGACCCCCCACTGTGTAATAGAATCAAAGGAGAAATACTTCAGTATTCCAAGCTTCATGACAATCCAGTATTCCAAGGTTCATGACAATACTCCCCCCTGAGAAACAGTCCAACAGCCACAGTGGGATCCCGAATGGGTCAACTTGAAGATGTTGGAAAAGTAGTCTTAAGGTTCCAGGTCCGTCTGCCGGGATAACCCATCCGCATTCCCGTTTTGAGGCCCTGGCCGATATTGTATAGTGAAATTGTATGGCTGCAAAGCCAGGCTCCACCTTAGTAATCGGCCATTCTGTCCTGCCACCCGCTTAAGCCATATCAAGGGATTGTGGTCTGTCATGACGGTAAAAGAGCGTCCATACACGTAGGGCTGCAATTTCTTTAAAGCCCAGACTAAGGCCAAACACTCTTTTTCCACGGCAGCATATCCAACTTCACGGGGTAACAACTTGCGGCTGAGATACACCACCGGGTGCTCTTTCCCATCCTCGCCAACTTGACTTAGTATGGCTCCCAGTCCGAACATGGAGGCATCTGTATAAATGACAAAGCGTTTGTTAGGATCGGGTGCCGCCAGTATGGGAGCTTGCGTTAGGGCAGTTTTTAACTGATGAAACGGTGTCTCGCACTCCAGGGACCACAGGACCTGTCTAGGGAGAGTCTTTTTGGTCAGGTCCGTCAGGGGTTTGGCTATGTCACTATAGTGGGGTACAAACTTCTTGTAGTACCCTGCTGTCCCTAAAAATGCAAGTACCTGGGTCTTGGTTCTGGGAACTGACCAGTTTAGGACGGCCTCGATTTTTGCAGGTTCTGGCCTCTGCTTCCCACATCCCACTCTATGGCCCAGATATTGCACCTCAGACATCCCGATATTACATTTGTCTGGCTTCAGGGTCAGGTTAGCGGCTCGGATCCAATCTAGCACTATTCCAAGGTGTCTAAAATGTTCCTCCCATGTCTGGCTATAGATTGCGATGTCATCAAGATATGCGCATGCAAAATCTTGCAGACCATAGAGGAGTTCATCTATCATCCGCTGAAAGGTAGCCAGGGCATTCTTCATCCCGAATGGCATTACCCCAAACTGGTGAAGGCTGAACGGGGTGATGAAGGCCGACTTTGGAATTGCTTCCGCTTCCAAGGGAATCTGCCAGTAGCCCTTACATAAGTCAATAGTCGTCAGATAATGTCCCTGAGCTATTTTGTCCAGCAATTCGTCCACTCGGAGCATAGGGTAGGCATCTGTCACATTACAGTCATTCAGTCACCTATAGTCCACACAAAATCAGGTCGTGCCATCCCGTTTTGGGACTAATACTACAGGGGAAGCCCAGGGGCTTGCCGATGGTTTGATCACCCCTAACTCGAGCATCTCCCTAATCTCCGCTCTCATCCCTTCTTGCACTGCTCCGGGAATTCTATAGGCTGGTTGTCTCAGGGGCTTCTGCCCGGGGGTCTCTACCTTGTGCACAGCTATGTGAGTGTACCCAGGGAGTGCTGAGAACATCTCCTGCCGGTCCTGGAGTAATTCTCTGGCCTGTTCTCGTTCTTGGGATCCTAATCTATCTCCTAGCCGTATATCTTCCACACCCCTGGAACAGTTACTGATTTCGGGAAGCTCCAACATCGGTAGATATTCAGAGTCCCCGGTGGCAGGAGCGCATATGGAGGCTACGGCCTCAGTCCTCTCATGATAGGCCTTCATCATATTAATGTGGAACGTCCTCTTAATTTTTGTGTCTGCACAGCTGGCAACCACGTAGGTGGTATCGCACAGCTGTTTTTACCACCGGGGCCCTGCCAGGAGGCCTGTAATTTATTTTGCTTCAGGGGTTTTAGCACCAGGACTTTCTGTCCGATATAAAAAGTGCGATTCCGCACAGACCGATCATACCAAACCTTCTGCTGACTCTGGGCCAATTGCATATTTTCATGGACTAGATCGGTAAGTTCCCGCAGGCGCTCCCTGAGTTCCAAGACATAACTAAGGATGGGGAGGCCTTCTGGATCCTCTACCCCCTCCCACTGGGCCCTCACTAAGTCTAAGGGCCCCCTAACCCTTCGCCCATACAACAGCTCAAATGGGGAAAACCCCGTGGACTCTTGGGGTACCTCTCTATAGGCGAACAGTAGATGGGGAAGATATTTCTCCCAATCCTTCCTACTCTCCATGAAGGCCCGAAGCAGCTGCTTCAGGGTCCCGTTAAATCTCTCACACAGCCCGTTAGTCTGAGGGTGGCAGGGAGTGCTCTGGAGGGGTTTAATCGCACAGAGACACCAGAGCTGCTGTGTCAGCTCGGCTGTGAACTGGGTACCCTGATCGGACAATATCTCCTGGGGAAATCCTACCCTTGTGAATACCCGCAGTAAGGCATCTGCTACTGTATCAGCCTGGATATTGGATAAGGGAACGGCCTCCGGGTAGCGAGTGGCATAATCCACCACCGTAAGAATATACTTCTTCCCAGTGGCACTGGGGAGGGGCAGGTGGGCCTATAATATCTACCGCTATGCGGCTAAAGGGTTCTCTAATGATCAGCAGGGGTTGCAGCGAGGCTTTTGGGTGGTCCCCTGTCTTCCCTACTTTCTGACAAGTCTCACAGGTCCGGCAGTATTCTCGCAGCTCAGCATGTAACCTGGGCCAGAAGAACGCATGAGACAACCGACTCCGGGTCTTAGCTATCCCTAAATGTCCGGCCAAGGGGATGTCGTGAGCCAGCCGCAATAGCTCCCGTCTGTATTTCTGGGGTACAACTAGCTGTTTGTGGGGACCCTGTCGCTTCCCGGTGCCCATTCCCTCAGTGTAACAATAAAGAAACCCCCCTCCCACTCTATTTTGTCTTCCCCCAACCCCCCTGGATCCTTGCCCGCCCTGTCCCGATAACCAGCTAATGTTGGGTCATTCTGAGTCTCTTGCCTAATGTCGGAAGGAGAATCCCAGGACACAGGGTTGTCAAGTCGAGGTAATGTAGGAGTGGAGTTGCCCCATAGGAGTGGAGTTGCCTTGAAGTTGGCTCTGACGCCGGGTGGTCATGGCCATGGTGGCCTCTGGGGCATATGAGGAAGTCAAATGCCCCAAATCGTTCCCCAGAGGTACTTCCTCGGGTAACTCACGTAGTAATCCCACTCACACTTGTCGCTCCCCTATGCCCCAATCCAAGAGGACTTGGACGGTGGATAAACATAGCACCTTGCCCCCTGCTACCCTGACTGCAACAGTCTGGCCGGTCCGGGCCGACTGGGGAATCATGTGAGGCTGGATGAGGGTAATCGTAGCCCCGGAATCGCAGAGTCCCTGGGATGGCTGCCCATTAACCCATACTGCCTGAAGATGGTGCTGCCGATTATCTCCGGCAGCAGCTTGGACGGGATCAGCCTCAAAAAGTTTGCCACACTCTTCCTGAACATCTCGATGGTTGGGCTCGTTCTGGAAGCAATGAGCCGCTGGTCTGGATGAATGAGCAGTCTCTTGGTACCTCATGGATCGGGTAGGACAATATCGCTGCAGATGACCGATCTGGTTACAGGTATAGCACTTAGGTCTGTTAGGAGGGTTGGGTCGGGCTGGGGGTCTAGAGGTAGACCACTGAGGTACCGAAGTTGAGTTAGAGGCTGGTAAACTGGGCCGAGATAGTGGATAGCGCTCGCTTTCGCCTGACCTTCGAGAGTCCAGATATTCATCGGCCAAAGTAGCCGCTTGCTGTAGAGTCTGTGGTCGCTTATTTCGCACCCAATCCCATACTATCAGAGGGGTGTGGTTAAAGAACTGTTCTAAGAGTACTAGCTGGGTGATGTCCTCTATGGTATGAGTGTGGCTTCCCTGAAACCAGCCCTTAAGGTTCCACTGCAGACGATGTGCCCACTCCACGTATGTTATGTTGGCTTGTTTCCGGGATTCTCTAAACTTAATCCCGCTGGCTTCGGGTGTAATGGCAGCAGAGCTTCTTTTACCCGGTCATAATCTTTAGCGTCCTCGTCCTCCAGGGCCCAATACGCATCGGCTGCTCTGCCAGTCAAATTACTCGCCAGTAAGCCAACCCAATCTTGGGACAGTACATCATATATCTGGCATAGTCTCTCTAAGTCCTGCAGGAACGCTTCAATTTCCTCCTCTCCTTCCTTAAATAGTTTGAACGCCTGAAAGGGCAACTTACGGAAAGGCACTGTATCTTTAGTTGTTGTCTTCGATTGCCGTATTTCCGCCATACTCCGCTCATGTTACCGCTCTAGTTCTCTCTCTTGTTGCTCATCCTGCAACTGGATGTCTCTAATGGCATTCTGTATGGCGGTCTCTGATGGGTTAGCACCATATAATGCCAACCGCTCTCGAACTCCTTGCTGAAACAAGTCTTCAACTGACCGGGGTCCCGCATCCCCATCCCTCTCATCCATCTTGGCTAGGTCACTGATCAGGGTGGCCTTGTTCTTTGTCCCACCGGTCCCTCCACGGCTCTCAAGTAAGTCTTTCAGCGTGGCTTTCCTGCAGGCTGCATAGCTGGCCATTCACTGTGGTGGTTTGGAGTGTCCCAGTAACTGGAGAGAAAATCCCACCGCTGCCACCAATGTAACAAGCCCCTGCTCGCTCGGTTCCACTCTCCAGACACTCCTCTGTGGCTATTGAATCAGATTGCAGATCGCAACGTCTGATGGTTCGGTCATCCGATGCTCCGGGATTCGAACTACAGCTATGTGCCATTCTAATCCAGTTATATGTGATAGCTCAGAACAAACACCAGGCAGGCTGTATGTAAGTTCAAACAGGAATCTCACTTTTATTGATGCACACAACACACTTTTATACACAGCAGTTTGAACACCCCGCCCCCAACAACCACTTTCCTATTGGTCAATTGTAAAGTACACTCTAGTCTTCACTCAGGTCCTCTTGTCCATGCAAATGAGGACTTGAAACAGGGTCAGCAGAGAGTGGTCCGATAGCTTGAATAGGAGGACTGATATGTGTAATGACACAGAGAAGCCCCAGGGGGTAATTAAAGTACATAAACAAATGGTCAAACACAGAACAATGCCTTCCTTCCAGACCATGGAGCCGTATGGAGGGGGTTAGCCTTAAGACAGGGCAGAAGACCCCCCACTGTGTAATAGAATCAAAGGAGAAATACTTCAGGATACCCTCCTTAATCCTCACAAGATTGTATGCCCATCTCAAATCAAGCTTCGTGAAAACTGTTGCTCCCTTGAGGCAGTCAAATATCTCTGTAATCAACGGAATCGGATAGGCATTCTTAATCGTGAAACGATTGAGACCCCTATAAACAATACAAGTTCTCAGTTCACCACTCTTCTTCTTCACAAAGAAGAAACCAGTGCTAGCAGGAGATGAGGATTTGCAGATGAAACCTTGATAAAGTGCGTCTGCAACATACTCCTCCATGGCTTTATCCTCCAAGACCGAAAAAAGGTAAACCTGGACACGAGGGGTATGGCACCAGGTTGAAGGTCAATTGCGCAATCATACCACCAGTGTGGAGGCAAACTACCGGCTTGACCTTTGTCAAAGACTTTGCTAAAATCATGGTACTCCTCTGGCAGGGAGGAAAGTTAAGAGGTGCACAGGACCTTGGCTACCTTCTGGAAACATGTCTTACTGCATTGTGGTGACCAGGAGAGAACCTCAGCACGGAGCAAATCAAATGAGGGGTTGTGCTTCTGTAACCAAGGATAACCAATAACCAGCGGAAACTTAGGTGAGGAAATAACCTGGAATTTGATTACCTCAAGGTGAAGAGCCCCTATGGCCATGGACAACTAAACCATCTAATGAGTCACGTGGGCAGCCTGTAGAGGTCTCCCGTCAAAAGCCACAATGGCAAGTGGAGTGTCATGCAGCTGCAGCGGAATTGAGTGCTTTGATACAAAGGCAGCATCAATGAACAGGCCTGCAGCCCCAGAGTCGATTAGAGCCTGTATCTCGACGGATGACTCTGCCCAAGAAAGGGTGACCGAAACCAGGGGCTTATCCTTCTGGATAACTGGGGATGAAATAACGCTACCTAAGGTCTCTCCGTGACAGGACCTCAAGTTTTGGACGTTCCCTGGACGGGCAGGACAAGACTTCAAAAAGTGACCTGCCTGGCCATAATAAAGGCACAATCTCTCCCTCCTCCTAAAGGTTCTCTCATCCGCAGAGAGACACGTGAAACCCAAGTGCATGGGTTCACCTTCACTGATGACTCGGTACCAGGAGGCATGGGAGTTGAGGGAGGCACGGGCGGAACTGCAAAGCTCGGAGACAAATGTCCAGGAGGCTTCCGCAAGTGCTCCTTAAAAGTGAGTCTTTCTCTGAGTCTGGAGTCAATGAGGATAGCAAACGTGATTAACTTATCCAGCTTAGTGAGTATGTCTCGGTCTGCTATCTCATCCTTGATGGTATCCGAGAGACCATGAGAAAAAGCAGCCACAAGGGCCTCATTGTTCCACGCAACCTCTGCTGCCAGAGTACGGAATTCAATGGTGTAGTCTGCAACAGTTCTTGTACTCTGTTCAATGGGTATGAGGCACTTGGCAGCAGAAGCAGAGCGTGCGGGAACATCAAATACCCTTTTAACCACTTAACAACCGGCCCATAGCCAAATGACGGCTACAGGGCGGTTGCTTAACTCTGGGAGGGCGTCCAGGGACGTCCTCCCAGAATTCGGCTCTCGCACGCCCCCTAGGGCGCGCACTCGAGGGCATCCGTGACCGCCGGGTCCAGAGGACCCGGCGCATCACGGATCCCGGTAAATGGGCGCTGATCGCGGCCATTTACCATGTGATCGCGCTGTCAAATGACGGTGCGATCACATGTAAACAAACCGGCGTCATCTGATGACGCTGGTTCCTCTCCTCCCCTCCTGTGTACCGATCAGTACACTGTGAGCGGAGAGGGGGATGGATGGATGGTAGCAGCGTTGTGGGCTGCATCTGTAGTGCCCACAGTGCTGCACAGAGACATCCAGCCAGCCATCCATCCATCCATGCTCAGCCATCCCTCCCTCACTGCTTTGCAATGCCCCACAATACTCTGCCATACCCTGCAATGCCCCGCAATACTCTGCCATTATTGCCATACCCTGCAATGCCCCGCAATACTCTGCCATACCCTGCAATGCACCGAAATACCCCGCAATACTCTGCCATACCCTGCAATGCCCCGAAATACCCCGCAATACTCTGCCATACCCTGCAATGCCCCGAAATACCCGCAATACTCTGCCATACCCTGCAATACCCCAAAATACTCTGCCATACCCTTCAATACCCCAAAATACCCCGCAATACTCTGCCATACCCTGAAATACCCTGCAATACTCTGCCATACCCCGCAATGCCCCAAAATACCCCGCAATACTCTGCCATACCCTGCAGTACCCCGAAATACCCCGCAATACTCTGCCATACCCTGCAATGCCCCGAAATACTCTGCCATACCCTGCAATACCCCAAAATACCCCGCAATACTCTGCCATACCCTGCAATACCCTGAAATACCCCGAAATACTCTGCCATACCCTGCAATACCCCGAAATACCCCGCAATACTCTGCCATACCCTGCAATTCCCCCCAAATACTTTGCCATACCCTGCAATACCCCGAAATACCCCGCAATACTCTGCCATACCCTGAAATACCCCGCAATACTCTGCCATACCCTGCAATACCCCGAAATACCCCGCAATACTCTGCCATACCCCGCAATGCCCCGAAATACCCTGCAATACTCTGCCATACCCTGCAATGCCCCGAAATACCCCGCAATACTCTGCCATACCCTTCAATGCCCCGAAATACCCTGCAATACTCTGCCATACCCTGCAATACCCCGCAATACTCTGCAATACCGCACAATACTCTGCCATACCCTGCAATGCCCCGAAATACCCCGCAATACTCTGCCATACCCTGCAATACCCTGCAATACTCTGCAATACCCCACAATACTCTGCCATACCCTGCAATACCCTGCAATACCCCGCAATACTCTGCCATACCCTGCAATACCCCGCAATACTCTGCAATACCCCGCAATACTCTGCCATACCCTGCAAAACCCCAAAATATCCCGCAATACTCTTCAATACCCCACAATACCCAGCCATACTCTGCAATACTCAGTGATACCCAGCCATACTCTGCAATACTCTGCCATACCCAGCCATGCTCTGCAATACCCCGCAAAAATCTGCAATACTCTGCCATAACCCACAATACTCTGCCATACCCAGCCATACTCTGCAATACCCCGCAATACCCAGCCATACTCTGCAATACTCGGTGATACCCAGCCATACTCTGCCATACCCAGTCATACTAGGCGATACTCTGCAATACCCAGCCATGCTCAGACATACTCGGCCATGCTCAGCCATATCCAGCCATGCTCAGCCATTCCCTGCCATGCTCAGCCATACCCAGCCTCTGTATGTGGCCAGGCTGTGGAAGTCTCACACATGTGGTATCGCCGTACTCAGGAGGAGTAGGAGAATCTATTTTGGGGTGTCATTTTTGGTATGTACATGCTATGTGTTAGAAATATTGTATAAATGGACAACTTTGTGTTAAAAAAAAAAAAGCGTTTTAACCACTTCCCGCCTTCTGTCATACGACGTCCTAGACTTTGTGCGGGGATATCTGAATGATGGGTGCAGCTTTTTCAGCCGGCGATTCCCTACACCATCAGAACAATCATAGTGGCTGTTACACTGCTTGATCATTCTTACGGGAGGCAAGAGGGGACGTACCCCCCCCCTCCCGCCGCCCTCCGGTGCTTCTACCGACTCACCGCTACGATCGAAGCCAGGATTTTTTTTTTTTTTTTTTTTATTTCAGGCACAGCCTAGAGGTGAGATGTGGGGTTCTATTGACCCCATATCTCACTGTAAAGAGGATCTGTCATGCCATATTCCTATTACAAGGGATGTTTACATTCCTTGTAATAGGAATAAAAGTGATCAAAAAAAAAATTTGTGGGAAAAAAGTGTCAAACTAAAATAAATAAAGTAAAATGAACAATAAAAAAAAAAAAAAAAAATTTTTAAAGCGCCCCTGTCCGTGTGCTCGCATGCAGAAGCGAACGCATACGTAAGTCCCGCCCACATATGAAAACGGTGTTCAAACCACACATGTGAGGTATCGCTGCGATTGGCAGAGCGAGAGCAATAATTTTGGCTCTAGACTTCCTCTGTAACTCAAAATTTGTAACCAGTAAAAAATTTTTAAGTAGCGAAGTTTGGCACCATTCCACAAGCAATTTTGAAAGGTGACATGTTAGGTATCTATTTACTCGGCGTAACTTCATCTTTCATATTATGCAAAAACATTGCTAACCTTACTGTTTTGGGTTTTTTTTAAGCAAAAAACAGTTTTTTTTCCAAAAAAACGCGTTCGAAAAATTGCTGCGCAAATATCGTGCGAGATAAAAAGTTGCAATGACCGCTATTGTATTCTCTAGGGTCTTTGCTAAAAAACATATATAATGTTTTGGGGTTCTATGCAATTTTCTAGCAAATAAATGATGATTTTTACATGTAGGAGAGAAATGTCAGAATTGGCCTGGGTGCTCCAGAACGCCTGAAGGTGCTCCCTGCATGTTGGGCCTCTGTATGTGGCCATGCTGTGTAAAAATCTCACACATGTGGTATCGCCATACTCGGGAGTAATAGTAGAATGTGTTTTGGGGTGTAATTTGTGGTATGCATATGCTGTGTGTGAGAAATAACCTGCTAATATGACAATTTTGTGAAAAAAAAAACAAAAAAACAAAAAACTTGATTTTGCAAAGAATTCTGTGAAAAAATTACAACTTCAAAAAACTCACCATGCATCTTTCTAAATACCTTGGAATGTCTTCTTTCCAAAAAGGGGTCATTTGGGGGGTATTTGTACTTTTCTGGCATGTTAGGGTCTCAAGAAATGAGATAGGCCATCAGTACTTCAGGTGTGATCAATTTTCAGATATTGGCACCATAGCTTGTGGACGCTATAACTTTCACAAAGACCAAATAATATACACTAATTTGGGTTATTTTTACCAAAGATATGTAGCGGTATAAATTTTGGCCAAAATATATGAAGAAAAATTACTAATTTTCAAAATTTTATAACAGAAACAAAAAAAAATGTATTTTTTTACAGATTTTTTCTTTTATAGCGCAAAAAATAAAGAACCCAGCGGTGATTAAATACCACCAAAAGAAAGCTCTATTTGTGTGAAAAAAAGGACAAAAATTTTATATAGATACAGTGTTGCATGACTGAGTAATTGTCATTCAAAATGTGAGAGCACCAGAAGGTGAAAATTGGTCTGGTTATTAAGGGGGTTTAAGTGCCCAGTGGTCAAGTGGTTAAACAAAGCCACGAACTCAGGGTAAATCAAGAAAACAGGTTTTTGCGTCTCCCAGTTTAAAACATATGAGGGGGCGTGGCATGAACAGACACGCTGACTGAGCGTGTCTGTTCGCTGACTCAGTGATCCCCGGGCTCCAGGAAGATAGGCTGTGGTGTTAAGCAGGCTCCAGACAAGCTAAAGCATGTCCACACTCTGTCGTACAGCTGCACCTCCTCCTGGTGGTGGTGGAAAGAGTCAGGCTAACGGGCTTAGAGCTTACCTCTTGGTGCAGAGTGCAGATCCTGGGAGCGCAATTAAAAGGACCCCCGGTTCAGGAGGGAAGGAATTTCGGCTCCCCTGATATGAGGGGGGGACCGGGGAGGGTTGGATGCGATCTCCCTGTACAGGGTCGAGGAGTGACAGGCTTTGGAAGGGCAATGGCCAAATACCTCTGAGCCCAAAAGCAGAGCTGTACAACCCTGGAAAGGGATCTCCCAGGAGAAGCGAGAGACACCTCGGTTTATGCTGGTGGAAGTGAGGGTCCGGAGGGACAGTGTATTGGAGGGGACCTGAGTCTTCAGGAGGTGGAAGGAATCCCAGGAGGGACGGTTAAATCCCTGGAAGTTGGAAGTCATGCTACTACAAAACCCAGCAGTGAATCAGCAAAAATCAGCAAAGGACTTGTGATGAATCCAGAGACAGCCTCTGCAGGGCAGGTGCAGTATGCTAACCCTTTGTATGGTGATCTTAATAATGAACTAAGTGCATCTCAATTAGAGCTAATAGTGGATTGGGACTTAAGAGAACATTTGAGAGCACTTGCTACAAAGAAAAACATTCAATTACCTATAACCACTGTTGAATCATCCTGTAAACAGGCTGTGGAGGGGTTAAGGGAGGAAATAGGGGCACTGGAGCACAGAGTAGAGGAAATGGAGATGGGCCAGGATGATATTCGACAAGGAGTGGCTGATATCCAAGATATGACAAAACATCATGAGGAAGTGTTTAATTCTCTGTTAGATCAAATGGATAATCAAGAAAATAGAGATCGTAGGCAAATTATACGTATAAGGGGCCTGCCTGGAATAAAACAACATTTTTAATTGCTTCCAAAGGTTATCAGTCTGTTCCAGTTAATTCTGGGGCCATCTGTATCGGATAAGATTGAAATAGACAGAGTCCATCGTGTCTTTGCCCCTACCCCCAAAAATGCAGAAAAACCAAGAGATGTCATTTGTAAACTACATAGATATCCAGTGAAAGAAGCCATCATGAAAGCAGCCTGCAATAAATCCATGGTTGATTTTGAAGGTGCACAAATAGCCTTATTTCCAGATTTATCCTATAGAACTCTTATACAACGCAGAATGATTAAACCCTTGTTGGAAGTTCTACAAGCAACTGATGTTAAATATCGTTGGGGATATCCCTTTAAGGTTGTAGCAACCCGGAATGGGAAAACAGCAACACTTAAAATGAAAGATCACTTGCAACACTTCATAGAGGTGCTGGAGCTCCCCTGGTGGACTTTCTGGATTGAAGCTTGAATACCTACAAACCATCACTACAATGAACAGAAAGATGGCAAGAAAATGCCAGTTAAAGGTCAACGGAAAATTGATGTGGATGTGGATATGACAGGACTATAATCTGATCATAGAAAGATAAGCCTGAGTAGTGGTGTAAAGTGACAAAGGCGAAGAGGAATGGAGCAGATTGCCTACAGTTGACTGGGGGGGTGTTTTGGGTGGGGGGGGGGGCAGAGGCTGTTTTTTTCCTCTGTTCTCTCCTAATCCCCCACCACCCTCCCCCCTTCTTTTTTTTAAATCCCTTTTATTACCCCCTTTTTTTCCCTTCCTCCCCCCCAAATATTTTTTTCTCCCCTTTGGTTTAAATTTTGAGGCAATACGCTGAAATATTTCAAAAAAATTATATAAAAATATAAACGGAAGTCTGGGGTTCACGAGGTACCCTGTTCGTGTTTTTAATCATTTTTTCCCCAATAGGTCGGTCCCGAGACAAGGGACTTTCTTTTCTGCCAAAAGGCGGAAGGGGGGGCACTGGGCACAGGTGGTGCACCTCTGCCCGGAGTCAGCGCGGAACATATTCCAGAGGGTAGAATTGGGGGCATTAGTAGCAGGTTGACTAAAGCACATAAACCTAAGGTAAGTATAGTAGCAAGTCCTAGTTGAAATCTCGGAACACCCAATAAGAGGATAATATGTGACAGGTCTAAACTACGTGGCTTGTTCACCAATCCAGGTGTCTAGCATTGGTGGCGGAAAAGATGGGTGAACTAGAGAAACTGTTGTACAAGGAGGATTTTGATTTTGTGGGAATTTAAGAGACCTGGTTCAACAGCTCTCATGATTGGCTGGCAACCATTCAAGGGTATACCCTTTATCGCAAGGATAGAGAGGGTAAAAGAGGGGGAGGGGTATATGTATATATCAAGAATAATGTACAAGTGAATGTGAGAGATGACATCACTAAGGGAGCTAGGGAGGAGGTGGAATCCTTATGGGTAGAGCTCCAAAGGGATGAAGTGTTATCATAATGGGGGATTTTAATTATCCAGACATAGACTGGGCGGAGGGAACCACGCATTCATCTAAGGCTCACCAGTTCCTAAATGTCTTGCAGGACAATTTTATGGGTCAGACGGTAGACGCACCAACTAGAAATAAAGCGTTACTGGATCTACTGATTACCAACAATACAGACCTGATCACGAATGTGGAAATACGGGGCAATTTAGGGAACAGCGATCACAGGTCAACTGGCTTCAGTATAAATCACACAAATAGGAAACATAAGGGGGAATACAGACACTGAATTTCAAAAAAGCCAACTTCCCTAAACTACAAACCTTGCTAGAAGGCATAAATTGGGATAAAATCTTAGGAACAAAGAACACGGAGGAGAGATGGGTTTGCTTTAAGAGCATATTAAATAAGGGTATTAGCCAATGCATCCCATTGGGTAATAAATTTAAAAAAGCGAACAAATGTCCAAGATGGCTTAACTCCAATGTAAAAATGAATATAAAAGCAAAGGAGAAGGCCTTCAAAAAATACAAGGTTGAGGGATCAGCATTCAGCCTTTATAAAGAATGCAACAAGAAATTTAAGAGTGCAATAAGGACGGCTAAGATAGAACATGAAAGACACATAGCGGAGGAGAGCAAAAAAAATCCCAAGAAATTCTTTAAGTATGTAAACAATAAAAAAGGAGGACAGACCATATTGGCCCCATAAAGAATGAGGAAGGACATCTGGTTACAAAGGATGGGGAGATAGCAAAGGTATTGAATTTGATTTTCTCCTCAGTCTTCACAAGGGAATCGAGGGGCTTCAGTAACCAAAACTGCAGTGTTTATCCTCATGACACATCACAGGAAGCACCTCCATGGTTAAGAGCCCTT